>BSCZ01001547.1:0-422214 GCA_027924225.1 Bjerkandera adusta | reverse complement strand
GGGGGGGGGGGGGGGGGGGGGGGGGGGGGGGGGGGGGGGGGGGGAGGACGGTGAGAGCAGACAGCGTGCGAGAAGGGGAGAAAAGTCCAGGTGAGATCAAACAATACACAACATGGCGGTGGCGGCATGCACGCGAGGATGGCCCGAGACAAACTATGCACTCACCCACACCAGTCGGCGACCCGCCAGAGGAAAACAGCAAAAAAGACAGGGAAATTCGGAAGAAAGGAGTGGCGGGATGAAGCGTCTGCTGGGAAAGGCCTCGAGCACAACGTCGGCAACGGCGAGCAACCCAGCGACCAGCCCTGACCCCATCAAGTCCGGCGCCTCGCGCCATTCAGTACATGGCAACCACGTGGGAACAGCTTGGCTCACCACGTGTTCGGCACCCGCCGCACAGGCGCCGGCGAGCACGCGCAGGTGGGAAGCCTCAGTTGAGCTGAGCTCGCGAGTGTGCTTGTGGGTCTGCGCGCGAGGATAAAAGTCAGAGCGACGTTCAACATCTCGAGTGCGGCAGCTCGACCCCTCCCCAGCATCGTACGACATGCCCGCCCACTTACACCTCGCACCCCGAAAAGGCGAAGGGTCGTACATATATGGTAATCCATCAGATTGGCGTGGCAGAGGATTCTGCACACGTCGTTCAAAGACGCCTAGGGTCGGTAGATGCACGGAAAGTAGCACAGTTCGGATAGACATCGCAGCTGCGAATCCGATTAAACCAGACTGGCGCGGTACCCGTGGCATGCACCATGTCGAAGACGGCACTAGACCGTTTAAAGACTGAGAAGTTGCAGGTACTCACACGGTGATGCTAGACACAGATGCAGATGCAGGCAAGATCGTAAATAGAGACCAAGAGGGGGTGGGGAACAGATGATGTCCATTCGATAGCCAGACCGTGTCTTTTATACACGGCACTGCCACCTGCTTCGGCTACAGGTGGTCTGGGCACTGCCTGCTTAACGAGGAGAGGGAGCAAATCGAGTGGGGAGAGACATGAAATAGGAAGGATGATGGGAAGAGGTTATCGACGACGTATAAATAGCCGCGCGTACCTTCGTCGCCGACGCTTCGCCTGAAACGACGGGCCAGCGACTCGAGGGTGCTTACGACCGAGACGACTGTGGCCACCGCACTTCCTAGCTTGACTAAATCACTAATCCGGGCCCGGAATGCTGGTCCGTCGTCGTACAACCATCCGGAAGACGGACTTCGCAGGAGCCCGGGAGCCCGAAGAGACCGAGAGAAACACCGTCTTGAGTTTGTAGTAGTCGCTCCAGGATTTCCTTACGAGAGGTACGAGTTCCCGCTGGCCGTCGCCATAGCATAACTGACAATCGGTGGAGTCAGCATCGCACTGGTAACGGGATGGTTATGCTTTTATACTTACACCTGTACTCGGGACATCTTGTAGGCTTCCCCGTCGTGCCGCGGCGGATAGTTCGCCGTCGGCTAGCTGTATTCCACCTGAGTAGTCGTAAGAGCTTCAGCGCGCGAGGGAAACACAGTCGGTTCACTGCACCCCCAAACCTCATCCAAGATCGCCTTTATCAACGCCACCACCCAACATCCCCCTTCCCGGCACCGCCAACAACGATGACGACCAATCGCCAAGTTTCACGCATCGGGCGAACTCTTCATCTGGAAAAACAGTCTCGGTGTCATAGATCCAAACAGTTCACCAAAAACCCACGGTACGCCGTACCATCGTTGCACTTCCACCAAAAGTCAGCCCATGCAAATCTCCCATCTGCCAGCCGGCCCTGCGCCACATGTGGTCATGGCGGTCCCCCGGCATCCTGCGGCACGGTCGGTCTGATGACCCCTCTCAACAGGCAGGCACTTTGCATTATTAGACGTGCAGCTGATCGAGGGTGGTCGCAGAGAATAGATGAATAGATGAATAGGCGAATAGATGAATTACTGAACAGGCCTGGATGGATGAATAGATGAATGGATGAATGGAGGAGGAGAGGAGGGTGGCCAGTGGTGCAGTGGCGGTGAAAAATGAGTAAAGTGGCACGACGCCGCGTTTAGTCTCGGCCTCGTTCCAGTCGACATCTGGCTCCGAGCGTAGAACGGAACGCTCGTCGGGGTCCGTCTTCCGAGATAGTCAACCCGCCATCCTCGTCCCATGGGCACCGCGTAACACACGATCGATAGCACATATCCGCGTCCGCCCAGGGGCCTCGTGTCTAGGGAAACGCGATGATCCCCCAAAAGAGGTGGTCGCCAGGTAAGGCAAGCGGATGTCCTATAATAATCACGAAGGTGAGACATTGACGGTCGAGGAACGCGACATACCGTCAATCGCGCCGTCCTTCCAGCCCCCGCGATCGGACAGCGTCGGCGGAGACTGAGACACACGCCATCTGCGCACGCTAGCAACCATGGTCTCGCGGGCCAGAATGGCACAACTCGCCAACGGGCGGAGGACGAGGACCCCAGGATATACGCAGTCCGTGATGGGCGGAGACGTATTCTGCCTCGTCTGCATGGGAAAGGATGGAAAAAACTAGGGTCTCCTCGATCTCATCGCCGGCCCTGCTCGGATGACAGAGGAAGAGAAGAGTCCCGGGGGCGACGTCCGCTGTTGAAGCTGACGGTGTCGAGGTCGCAAATCCGCCGAATGCCGTAGAAGGATTGCTGGGATGTGCGCAGTCCGCTGACCCCGCTGCGACTACCATCGGACGTTCTTGAAGGTGGGGAACGAAGCCACCTTCGTGGGTATATTTCGTAAGACGATTCTTGAGAATAGTGATACTGATCAGCATCCCAGCGACGAAAAACAGAATTGAACGCGGGTGCAGATGTCGATATCAACGATCCAGAATTTGGGTTCCACGCGTCTGCTGGAAGGAACTTGTGAGTTGTTCGAGGCGGAAGCTTCACCTCTAATTCCTGTCCTTGATCATGGTGAAACCCGGACTACAAGCCCACGGATATCCGGCAAGAGGCGCATGACATGTCTTCTATCGCTTTTCCGCGTCTGATGACTGTATGCAAAGGGTCCATTGGTGACTGATGAGAGGCAGTTGAGACGAGACGAGTATGGCTGATTACGCGGTAGGGGGAGGCCCTTGCTGTGGACGGAATGTAAAGGGCAGTGTCGCCACTATCGCGAGGGCATTGATAGTGGTGGAAAAGGACTTACAGCGCGCCACGACATGCCGCGTATTCCCGCGTCCATGGTTTCGTGCCGCGGCGCGTGCGACCTCGTAAAATCACGGAGGGTCGCGCTGCGTTGACGTCTTCATAGCCATACGGGCTGGGGAAAGGGCCAGCGCGGTGTCATATATCAGTCGTGTTGCGAGCCCTGCGCCCGCCGCATCCTGGCCGACGGGGTGACAGGACGTCGGAGGACGAAGTGGGGGCTGCAAGATTCTGTCACGAAACGGCGACGAGGGGGGCACTGGCATGCGTACCTTGGCCTTCGCAGTCGCCAATCACGACCGAGCATGAGCTTGTCTGAACACAAAATGACGGACGGCAACGGCGCCGACGCGTAGCTGCTTGTGCGAACTGCATGTCATGCTCTGCCCGCGTCGGTGGGTGGGTGGGCGCGCCTGGAGGCTTTCTAGCGATGTCAGCGGCCCATGGAAGGGGGCACGGCGTTGGTGGGATTTCGAATGATGCTGGTGATGGCTCCGTAGGAGGTCCCCTGTGCTGGCGGTGAGGTCTTCCTCGCCGTATGGAACCCGCCTCCCGCCGCGCCTTCGAGTTGCACGTCAGGAACACAGTACGCATGACTGAAGCCTGAGCATGCTACGCGCGCTAGGCTAATTACCCAGAGCACGTGGAAGAGTCTTACGTCAGCGCGTTTTGCTTGCTTCGGGAGGTGGTACGCTTTCGTATGTCCGGCGCCTGGCCACCCTTTCACAACGTCTCGCAGTTCCTCGAATCCTGATACCCCCTCACGAAGCGATGTCAGTCAAGAGCGCGACGCCGCAACCCATGTTTGCTCTCCCGCAGGACCCGGCGGGGACGTCGACCGCGAACGCATCGACCCTCGCGCCCGAGATGGAACAGATACTCACGTCGCTCACGTCGTACCGCTCCGTGCTGGGCTATATGCTGCTCTCGCGGGGCCACCCCGCGACCCTCATCCGCCACTCCGGCGTCGTCTTCGAGGGCGAGCAGGGACGGCGGTACGCGCACGCGGTGAGCCGCATCGTCGACGCGGCGCAGGATGGGCTGGACGAGGTCGCTGCAGAGGGGGACACGGTGAGTGACTGCTTTCTGCTGATGTCATGCGCCCGTGACCAGCCTGACCCGCGCGCAGGACGAGGTGCGCCTCATGCGGATACGCACAAGACGCCACGAGCTTATAATATCACCTGGTGCGCACGCCCCTCGTCCCCGTTACACGTTATCCTCACCAGGATCTCCTGACAGACGAGCGGTACCTCCTCGCTGTCCTTCACGACCCGGCGTCCTGAAGCCCTTTGCCGCGCCCAGTTCTCCTCTCCTTGTCTTCTGCTTCGCAATGTCACGCCTATCACCACACGAAGTTCATTCTGCATCTCGGGACGCGTCGGTGTACTGTGTAATGTATGTCTTCTCTTTGTCTCGACTCGCTGGCGCTCCAAGGAGTTATGCCTCGGCTCGCTAGCTCTCCTTGGCTCGTTCCCGGACACCATGACACTACCAGGCACAAGCGCGGCCGCTAGTGGCGCAGTGGGGTGCATCCTCATTTCTGCATCCCCTTTCGTTCGTGCGCAGCATTTCTGGTGCATCGTTTTTGGCAAAGACGGGCGGCGTAATCGCCGTGAGTCGGTGTTTGACCTGGATTCGGGGATGGATGGAACGCTCGTCCGCCAGCATGAGAGAATCCACGTACCGGTGATAAGAGCCTCTGTTTCGTTTTCAAAGCCTCCGGATGCATTCCTATTCGCTCTCAGACACGCTTTTCAGAACTGCTCGTGTGCCTTTCAGTCCGATGAGACTTCTCGCCCTCCGACGTCGCGCTACGCGCCTAGTCGGAGTTTTAGCAAGGCATGACTGGACGCTTTGCCGTATTAATGACGTGAATTGGTCCTCTCATTGCCCCCGTCATCGATATTGACGCAACTCATTGCTGTCACCAGAGGATCCTGGCACCCACAGGCTGGCTGTTCGGACCAGATCAGGCTCGCTAGTCCGAAAGTCTTTTCGTATCAGGACGCTTCAAGCATGCTCATTGCATTCAATGCGGGCAGAAGCGAGGCTGACAAACATTTCTGGAGCCGCCTCCCCTTTTGCTCTCAGGGGGAACGTCGCCTGGCTGCGCGCACCACACTGGCAACGTTACGTCCACAGCGGATGGGGAGCGAATCACCGATGTGCGCTGCTCGAACCCTGAGATACTCGCGGCGTATCAAATCGGGCCTTGGGTGATGAGATGACTTATGATCTACGCAATCATTGCAACTCGCTGGAATCGCCGCGCGACCAATCATGTCCGCGCGAACCAAGCTATTTTCGCGCCGCTGCTTGACCGAGGGCCGCGCTGCACCAAATCCAGTTTGTCTCCGTCGATTTCGCAAACGCTGCGACCTCGACCAGAGTCGCGGGCTCGACACGTGTCGCGTTGATCGCTGTGCTCCCTCGACATCCAGCCCTCCGGAGTGCATCAGCCCCGCCGAAGTGTCCTGTCTCAGCGGCCGCTGCACCCATGGCGACTCGGACTCCCCACACGGAAACGTTTCACGACTCGGACTCCTGCGCAAGAAGCGCAATGTCCATCGCTATCAGACTCTACCGACACAGCACGTCCCCGACGCGGCCAGCGAGCCAGCCGCGGCACGCCGACGCGCCATTCGAACGCTATCGTCGCGTGCACGCTATACCCCGTCGTGCGTCACCACATCCCCACGAACGACAGAGGACGCTTACGCTGCCACCGTGTGCACGGCTCTCCGGCCGCTTCGCGACTGGCCCATTCCTCAGCGTGCGTCGCGGGTTGCCGACCGCCCAGAGGGTATTTGTGCGTTCGTTGGAGAATGGGCCCGGCGGCTCGTCTGTCTTCACTTCTCCCTCGCTCGCACGTCCGCGGTGCCCCTTTCTCCCTCGCTTGACCGCACCAATCACGACGGCGGTGCGTGTCGTAATGCTGGTCGTTGATCCTCAGTTCATGCAGCTTACCTCGCCGCTTCCCTGCCCTGCCCGGCGTTGGCCAGAGCGACGCTGCACGTCTTCTCGTCCACA
The DNA here is from genome assembly GCA_027924225.1 of Bjerkandera adusta. NCBI lineage: Eukaryota > Fungi > Basidiomycota > Agaricomycetes > Polyporales > Phanerochaetaceae > Bjerkandera > Bjerkandera adusta. Next base: position 416,025 of record BSCZ01001547.1, on the reverse strand, counting down.
GCCCTGGGTGGGCCAGGGCCGTAGCGTCGACGATTGGCTGTGCGTGGGCGAGACGGAGGAGTCCCGGAGACCTCGCGACCGATGGGCACGGGAGAGACGCCCCTCCTCCGGGCGCGCGGATCCAGTTTTATCGTGTTCTTTCTTTCGTCGGCGCACCCGGCGCTTGGGGACGGCCAGGGAAGGCGCCATTCGCGGGGCTTCCACTTCCAGAACGTGTGGAGACCGGCCAGATCTCAGATAGCACTCGGCCAGATGCGATGGAAAACGAGGGACGGTGAGATGTGATCGTCTCTCCGCCGGTATCTGGCTCGACACGCACTCTTAAAGGGACGTGCTTCTGCACGCTGGCCCACCGCATTTTTGGCTCTGCCTTGGTTGCCCCGCCCCCAGCCGCGACGACGACGCACGCTGCCCGCGCACTGACCCCCTGCAACACACACGCGCGCGCTGCGGCACTAAACAAAGACGCGGGTGCGCATCTTCCTTTGTCTGCGCGCCGTGCGGGGGTGCTGACTTCGACTCCGCGAAACAGCTTATACACGCCGCACACGCGGAGTTACTGTACGTACTGCAGACGTGCACCGTCGCCCTGCGCACGATATAAGCACCCTACGGCCGTGCTGAGAATCCCGCTCCTTCTTCGAAACCTGCACTGCACCATCGCGTACGTCCTCCGTCTCCGTCTCCGTATTAAACCGCCAAAATACTCACTCAGCTCTCCTTTTCGTCCCTCAGCTCGCCCTCTCCAGCATCTAAATGTGCGTATTTCCTACCTTTGTGTATACTCTTTGTCTTACCCGGCGCTTGCAGGTCTGCCTCCTACATGTTTGGAGACCCTTCGATGTTTGCTACTCCCTCTCCGACGACTTCATCGAAATCTATGCCCGTGTATGCCAGGCCAGATCCGGACTCGACTTGGGACCTCCGCTTGTACGACGTTCCTTGGGGCCCCGAGTATTATCGGTACCGTCCTGGGATGCTGCCAGGACCCGACGGAGGGATGTGCCTCATGTTGCGCTCGCCGACGCCACCGGCAAAACGACGCACCGCGCTGGCTTGTGAGTTGTGTCGTTCACGCAAGGCAAAGGTGCGCGCGTCTGTATTTCTGCAAGTGGCGCATCCCCTGACATTTTCGGCGATTTTCTGATACACAGTGCAGCGGCGATCATCCTGCGTGCGTTCGTTGTGCAGAAAAGGGCAGGAAATGTGTGTATCCACCAGAATCGCGGCGTGCAACGCGCCCTTCGCCCTCGCCATCCCTATCTCCCCCGTCTACTCCACCGCCCGTGCGCGATCTCATGACTGCACGGCGTACTCTACGCCGTCGAAACTCCTCGCCTAGTACCTCAGCGTCCTCGTCTTCCTCCAGTATATTCACTTCCGTCCCGTCGCCAAGCACTCTCACGTTCCTGTCACCAAGCACCTCTCCCGGTTGGGACGACAACCTGCACACGATGGTTGAGCTCAAGCACGAAGAATACGATTATGCTCCGATGTTGCGCGGGTGGCAGGGCGAGGCGGTTGATGCGCCCGCTGTGGCGTATGACATTGACGGCCGATGCACGCCGCTGCGTGGAACGCGGAACGATGCGAGCGCGAGAAACAGAGACGTACATGGTGTCAATGGGATGCTCGGAGCAGAGAACCTTCAGGATGAACGCAGGTCGCGCATCCTCGCACCACGGCCCCTCCGCCGCCCGTCATCCGTGCCCTCGGTGCCCTTCCCCGCCTCTGCGCACCGATATCACGGCCCAGTGGCGACGTTCCCTCCGTATTCGGATCCCGTCCCACATCGTTCCTCGCACCTTGCCGCTCCGTATCCCCATCGCCACCTTCCACCTGATCTGCCACACCTACGCGGTCTCCACGCGCCCCAGCAGGCACCAGCCCCGCAGCAGCAGCAGCAGCACACATACGCTGCCCAGCAGGGCCTGCCAAGCGGGGTCCAGCACACGCTGCACGCTCCCCCGCACCAATACAGCGAGTCCGTGCCGCCGTACGCTGACGCGTATGGCGCCAGCAGTGCTTCTCTTATGATCGACCCGCAGGCGTTCCCATTGGGGTGGGAGAGCGGCGGTGCCCCGTCCTCCTTCTCTGCCTTGACGCCTTCCAATGCGATGGCCCACACGACGACGGCGTCCTCGGGCGGTACCTTATCCCATGTGACGTCTTCTGGACACGTCTTGGCCCAGGCCTCCTCCTCGATGCCCATGGACACGACCTCGACTGAGGGCGGATTCGCTGGCTACGAGTATCCGCCACAGAACACAGGCACCGTATATGCCGACGGCTTCGGGTGGTATGCGGACGCCAGCTACAGTTCGGGGCTTGTATACCCCCAGCAATCATAGATGAGGGGGGACTTCGACATCTATCCCCGCTGTCCCTCGCCTGTTCTGCTTCCCTTCTTCGCCCGCTCATCCGCCGGACTGTATTGCATCGACGGTGTGTTATTAAGACCCTATTATTCGACTCGACTGGCCGAATGTACTGTACTCCCTTCGATATTCTCTCGTATTCTGGTAGTGACATCGTTGTGTTATAGAGCGCGCCTGGTAACCTATGCCCCGCATCGTATTAATAATACCACCCATATACATATCGCACTGTATCTGGATCATTTTACGCATGTGCGCGCGCATGACCTGCAGCCTTCTCAGCCGCCGTACCCTAAGAAGAATCAACAAACTCAAGAGACGCATATGCGCTATCTGATGAACGCCCCCGTCGAGGGAGAGAACAGCCTGACGTACGCGCATGTCTTTCTCCCGCGCCCGGGGTCTCGACGTGCTCAGGGTGCAGGCCGACGACAAAAGGGCCCTGCCGCGCTCCGAGGCGGGGGCGCGACAAACGCACCGGGGCGCACGAAAGGCAAATCCTTGGCCTCATCTGGACATGATCGACGGCGCGCCGATTGGGTATGGCGATAGGCTGCGTCGTGCCAGTGCGTGCGTGGGCGCATGCTTTGATCGGCGACTTCGCAGTGTCGTAAACACCCAAGGCACGCGTATGTTTGCCCCCACGCTCGCCAAATTTCAACTTGCTGGGCCCTTCGCCATCGCGCAGCCCGAGCGCGACAATAGCATCTCGGGCGCGCGGGCCATTCAGTCGGGCGGCGCACTCGGACCCCGGGGCGTATGTGGGGGGAGAAGAAACAGCGTTGCAGCTCAGTCAGCAGAACTCAAACAGAAAGCTCTGCAGCTATGACTCGGTGGTAAGCGTGGGCTAGTCCCAAGAGAGCTGCCGCTGCCCAGACGGCGGGGCGTCCGACGAGTGTGTGTTCGAATGGGCATATACGACGCACCACCACCGCGAGCTGCGACATAAACGACACGTCAGCAGCGCACCGCGAGACCAGGCACTCGTCACCTGAACGCGCCGATCTCACTACGGGGGCCCGACGGGTGTCTCCGGAACCGCTACTCTGCACCGTGCCTGCCGAATAAGTCAGCGGGCCCGACGTGGGCGCCGCGACACTGACGGTCCTCTGGAGCGGAGCGGCTGTCTGTGTGTCAGTGGGTCTTAATGGCCCAGGGTCGCGCGGGGGTTGGAATAGGAGTCGGCGATCTGCGCGTCGCTGCACGGCAGAGACGCGGCATGGCGAGGCTATCTAGCAGGGCCGCAGGAGCTTGACGCCTCAATTCATGGCCTTGGGCAGATTTTAATTTGGGACGACCGCCTTGGCTCCTCCAGGTCGTGCTTCGGCATACAAGCGTGGGCAGCGAAGGTGGCCCCGCTTCCTCACCCGTTGTCAAAACTGCCACCGAGCCCGTGCTTGCTGCCGTGTTTGTGAGGCCGAGCATCATCGCAGCCGTCAGAGGGCTGCAGGCGTCCATGAACGGCGACACGGTGGCCGCCCGAAGTGTCTATGTCCCACGTTTGAGAGCGGGGTCGAGGGTCATTGATGAGTGTTCCCGCGAAAGCGGGGGACACCGCTAGCAGTTGACCTGTTTCCGATCGTAAGGAGGCATTTGCACATGCATCAATGAACTGGTCGTAGAGGCATCGCAGCAGAAAGGAAGTCGCTTTGCCGACGCGGCGTCTGGTGGGTTATCGACATCACGCCAATGCTACTCCATGATCATTGCGCGATGACCCCTTGAAAGTTCATTGAATTCAGACATCACGCCACGAGCCCAGCGTGCCCCATGGTCGTGGTCATCTTCTGTCTTGTCACATACCATTGCGTGTAGACATGGTCATGTGGCCGATTTCCATCGCCGTAAATTCACCCAGAAACCGGCGACCCTGGTCTCCGGTTCTGTTGAAGATAAAAGCAAAGAAAATCATCGGAAATTTTCCCGGGCGACGCGGTGTCACAAACGCGTACCTAGATGCAAGGCGAGCATCAGAGCAGCACCACAGATCGTGACGAGCTCACCTCGAAAATATCATGTGAATAGGAACCAATTTGACAGAAGAACCTAGTCGGAAAGCGGTCGGTGTCAACCAGCGCATGGACTGTGTGACGGTTGGCTTTCTGCGGGCTCGATGACCGCCACGCGGCAGTGCCCAGGGAGGTCTGGGTCCCAAAGCCCGACAAAAACAGAGGCACGGATGTGTAGCGCACGCGCAACCAGTGCAGCGCTGTACGGGCGCATCTGCTGAGAAATGTGCTCGCCGCGGCGCGCTCTGTCCAAAATCCGAGCCGTCAACGCCGTTCTCCACCCAACGGACCCACTCTGCGCTTGTCCTTTCCCCGCCTCCACAACATTCGTCTGGGGCGTCGCCGAGTGTCCTTGCACCGCTTCGCAACCCTGCGCAGAGGCAACTGAAACTCGTCGGCGGGTGCTGGCGATAGCACAGGGCAACCAGCTCCCCGAAACCCGAGCCTACCGACGGGCGGCGCGACCCTGGGACCGATGAGGCTGCCGACGGCCGACATTTGCCCCGCTCCCTCCGCAGGTCTGCGCCCCATTGCCGACCTTGATCAAAATTCCGTCCGCCGACCCTCTTTACGGTACGTGCTGCGCTATCTCTCCCACTAGTACCGCAGTAACGGGCAGCTTCCTGCATCATACCGTCGCGTTACGACAACCCGGTGTCTTGTATTCTGGGGAATGTGGGTCAAGAAGGTTTGCTGCCCCGGGGAAGAGAATGATCACTGTGGTAAGAGTTCCCCGGTCTGTGATGTGCGGTTATTGGGGTGTCTCCAGGTGGGAATGATCCCGCTATTTGCGGAAGTCAGGTTATCTGCGGTGCTTATTTCAATGAAGATCCAGGGGAGCGTGCGGAGAAGACATACATAGTACAAGGTATCCAAGGCGTGCGTGTTCTTCTCGCCAACTGGCACAGCTAACTTGAAGCTCACCCACTCTGGATTGCGGCGGTTCTGTAGATCTGGCCATGTGAAGTACAGATTGGTAGAGTTCCTTCCCCGAGATGAGATGATATTGTCCTACTGAATAGTGATTTGGTAGAGTCTTCCGCGAGGGTGGCTGTGGGCTACCCATCAACGCCGTGGGTTGACCGAGACATCTGCGGAGGAGCTCTGTTTTTGGATGGTCAGGGTGAAGGTTTTTAGACTCGAGCCGAGAATCTCTGGAGACTACTCATTCTCTACACTTAGGTCTCAAGCTCGCAAATTGGAGAGATGGAGACCTGGCCCATATCCGGTCGGTCTCAGTCGGGCGGCATCACCGGCAACGGCCGAAGGCGTTGTGGCGCAAAGCGTCTATGGCACGGCCAAATAATGCAAAATAAACCTCGACTCCAGACCATCATGTCGACTTTCCTCTTCCTCTTTCTATTCGCCTCGCTGTACGTTTGACCCACCTGATAAAGTGGCACATGCATACTGACGCGCCGTAGGAAGTTCTGTTACCCGTATAGTTTACTTTGAGCTGCTGCAAGCTGGTGCTTTGCCAGATGCGTCCTTGACGCCGGCACGTGGGGTGATGCGCAGCAGCGAATACGATGGAAAGCCCCGTTGACAGGTTGGTATCTACTGAAGGTGCAATGCACCATGCGGCGGTATGTTCTGGCGCACAGTTGAACTGGTAAAGTTATTCATGATAACTTTATTCAACAGACGTTGAAGCTTTGTTGGGCTTGGACTCGTCGATAGAACTGCCGCCAGCGTGTTCTACGTGAAGTTGTGACGCGCTTTGAACGTAGAGAAGGTGAGAAAATGTGGACTTCTTTAATTATGTGCCCTCGGTACTCATAAATCACTCGGCGTGGAGCCTGATGATGCTGCGCAGAGAATTTCGCTGGTATTGGATATCGTCGAGAACGCATTCCACAAGCTCTGATCCTGCGTCACGCATAAGTAAGGCGTTGGCTGGCTTTACCCCCACGCAATCATCTCCCCCTCCCCGCCACTAGCCATGCTTGAGTCGTCGCTAAAGCGCTCCAGCCCTGTCGGCGGCGCAAACATCGCTAGTTCCCAGTATGCTCTGAAGACTAGGGACTTGATCAACCTGATCACTGACATACGCGCTATGGGGTACAGCATAATTATGCATCATCTACCTCGTAGTTTAACCTTTCTGTCAGGGCTCAGGCGGATTTTGACCTGCCGCGTATCGCTGTCATCGGTATGCCTTTCAATCTTTCATACGCCCGTCATATAAATAATTTGATGTTGTTACGTGAAGGAAACCAAAGTGCTGGGAAAGTCAGTGGCTCGTTCTATTGATCCTGGGATATGTCAGCTGACCATTCGACATCTCAGAGTTCGCTGGTCGAAGCGATCAGCGGGGTAGGAAACTATCATATCAACCATGGCTCCAGCGTACTAACGCGGGAGACCCTCTAGATTACAGTCCCTCGAGCGAGCGGGACCTGTACACGGTTCGCAATTTGAAAACAGTCTCCGTCATGTATAGGTCTCTGACGTCCCCTCAGATGCCCGATGGAATGCCGCCTAACGCACTCCACGCGGGAATGGCAATGTCAAGTACTCATCAGGCGCGAGACCGATGAGCATGGAAGCAAGATTTCCGCCCGTGAGGAGCCATTCGGCGAGGTCATCTACGACAAGGCCGAGCTCGAGGAAATGCTGCGTCGTGCACAGCTTGCGGTTCTCAATCCTAGCCTCCGCAGCGACTTCTTTCTTGATTTCGACACTGACACATTGAAGCCCGGCCAGACTCCGCCTGGTTCCGACCGTCAGCTCCAGTTCTCTGACGACGTCGTATGCTTGGACATTACCGGTCCGGATGTCACGGACCTGTCATTTATAGATCTTCCTGGTGAGTTGCTGACATATTCTGCAAGTCAAAATTCCCTGACAGAACGGTACAGGTATAATTGCAAATGTAGCTGCCGGAGAAGATCGCGGGAATATTGACGCAGTCAAGAATATGGTCACTAAGCACATCGAGGGGAACACCCTGATCCTGCTTACGATAACCATGCGCGGTATGGTTTGATGTGATTACTACATCACACCCGCTGAACAACGGAACAGACGATATCGATAACCAAGGTGCCGCGCACCTCGCCCGGATTGCAGATGAGGAGGGTCTACGGACCATAGGTTGGTTATTTTCCCACGCAGCCGTTTAATCTTTATTGATGGTGATTTCCTCCTAGGGGTCCTCACCAAACCCGACACGATCTTGACCGGAGAAGAGGATTCGTGGTTACGTGTACTAGAAGGGTCCAGCCACCCACTGAAACGTACTTTTCGTCTCTAATCTGATAAGCCACCCTGTTTAACATGTTCTAGATGGATATTTCGTGACAAAACAGCCTTCTCCGCAAGAGCTGTTGGAAAAGGTGACCTTCCCTGAAGCACGTCGGCGCGAAGAAGACTTTTTCCGTAACACATTTCCGTGGGCCAACAAGGCCGACCTCCACGACCGCATGGGCACGCCGCACCTCACGAAGGCACTCAGTAAGCTTCTCGGAGGGGTCATCAACCAAGCGTACGTCACACGTGAAAACTCTCCGGCCATTCTGACTGTCGTGCCCCCTTACAGCCTCCCACTCCTCCGGCAGAATCTGAAGACCTCGCTGACAGAGGTCCGCAACCAGCTGGCGGCGCTGCCTCCGCCGCCGCCTGAGAATGCCGCGACGGAGCTCCTCCGGCTTGTGACCCGTTTCTCGGCTGATGTCAATGCGCTCGTTCAAGGCACGGAGACCTTTGAGCGGCTCATGCAGCGCTGCCGCCCTGCGTATGCACGCTTCGTCCGCGATATCCGTGGCACCGCACCCGACTTCCGACCATTCGTGCCTGGTGAAGACGGCGCAGACGCGTGGGTCGTAGCAGACTTTGAGCCGGCGGACGTTTGCGCGGACGAGAGTGAGAAGGGCGAAGGACCAAAGCCAATGTACCTCAACGATGTCCGTGCCCACATCCAACAGTACGTCGCATTTTTGCTCCGTGCTTGAGGCTGTCTTACCAATGCTAAACTATGACAGCTCGCTCACGCGCGAGCTCCCCCACAACGTGCCCTTCGCCGCCAAGGTCGCGTTGATACAGCGGTGCTTCACCGCATGGGCAACGCATAGTGACCATTGCTTCGGGACGGTGCATGCCGCCACGGCGAACGAGCTCCGCGCGCTCGTGCACGAACATTTCGCGGGATACCGCGCCACGGCGCTATGCGACCATGTCGAGTCGATGCTCGAGGCGGAGATCGAGCGGGCGCGCGGAGCCACACTGGACCGTGTGCGATGGATGCTCGATCTAGAACACCCGCCGTTCACGAGCAACGAGCACTATTTTGGAAGCTATCGCGAGCGGTATCTGGCGAAGTTCAAGGATGCACGAAAGGTCTGTAGTGTCATGCTATGATACGGCCGCCAGTCCTGATAATTATTTTAGAATCGCGGAGAGCAACCAGACCTTTCCGAGCTCTTGGGTATGCTCGCCAGATACGGGTTCACCGGGCTGAAGGAAGAGGACCTTGGGAAGCTGCACGAAGTCGATCAATACGAAGAGGAACTCATCGTCATGGCTGAGACTTCGGCATACTTCCACGTCGCGTACAAGGTATGCTACTCTCCCACATCTCCATCGCACCACCTCATGGCGTTCGCACAGCGCATCATTGACAATATCCCACGGATTATCGACCATGACTTCCTCCGCGCAATTGCCAAGAACCTGCAGAACTCGCTTGTCGAGGGACTCGGTCTGGGTGAAGACAAGGCAGGGGACAGGGCTAGGGCGTACCTCGCCGAGGATGAAAGTGTCTCCACTCATCGCCAGGCACTCGAGCAGAAGAAGACGCGCCTCGAGAATGTACAGCGCCGGTTGTATAATTTTGGCTTGTGAACGCGGTTGCGCAATATCCCCCATCCTTGTTGTCACTATACTCTTGCAATTTGTTGTACGCCATGTCGAATACACCTCTCAATCGCACCGATCTCTCTTGTCACGCATTGAAGGACCGACCGGACTACTTTGCGCTCTTTCGAATTCACACCGTCGTCGCGTGTCCAAACAAAAATAATAAATTGCATTGTCCATAGACGTGACTACGCCAACGCGCTATCTGAGAACGCTAGTCCCCTCTCTAAACAATGTTGAAGAACGCAGTAGCATTGTTGTGGATCGGTTGTGGTCCCGAAGCCTAATTGCAAACCAGAGTCAGCCGTCCAATATTCGTAGTGAAGAAGGCACAATACGCACGCTAATGATGAAGAAGTCGTGCTGCACGTTGATCACAGCAGGACCGACGGGGAGCTGCGCCATGGTGAGGAATAAATCCTGGAACATGCCCTTCTGCGGCGCGCTCGGATCGGACCGCGGGTTGAACGGCCCGCTGAAGAGAAGCGAACCGGTGCCCCAAGACGAGGGACTGTTGCAGTCGACTTCGGAACAGGATAATGCGCCGATGGTGACTGTTCCCTGCTGGAGAGGCTGGATATAATTCTGCGCGACGATGTCGATGAGTGGACCAACAAAAGGGGTGGAATAAGGGTGGAAAGCGCACCTCCTGCTGGATCTCCATCACGAAAGGCGCCCCGCTCGCGATGGTGGCTCCCGTGGCGGGTTGGAGAACGTTGATACCCTGCGCAAAGGCGGAGGTAGCAATCGCAGCGAGGATGAAGAGAGTGCTCATGGTGAATAAAAAGAAGGCAGGCAAAAAACGACAAAGCAAATTCGGGCTGAAGAGGTAAAGGAGAGGTGATGAGCGAAGTAGAATGTCGAAACAAAACAGTCCACGCATACCTTTATACCCTCTGAGGACGGCGTACAATGCCCTGGCGAGAACACCGCACCGCCCATTCAGGTCATCCGCCGCGCCCGCCCGCGAGAATTCAAAACATTTGAACTTGCGCGGAAACAATACGTGCGGACACGGTAGCCCGCAACGATACAGGAACTCGGATAGAGGTTACGTCAAGTGATGGCAATGCATGTAGTGGAGCATCGGTACAGCCCGCTTGGTGTGGGCGGGATGCCATGTGGTGTGCGTCGCGCTGGAGCTCATGTCGCACAGTCTAAATTTGTTGCGGTATGAGAATTTGCCCGTGCAATGCGCCGTGAAGCGACGGATGAACCTGGTCTGGTACGCAGGTGGTAGCTAGACATAGAGTAATCGACGATTCAAGTTGGTCTGAAGAAGATACGTTAACGGAGCACAAGCCTGAAGATTAAGACAATCGTAGCCAATGTTTTTGAGCCGCAGTCCGCGTTGAGTAGTGATGAAGCCCTGGCCATGTTTATTCTGAACCTGCCGAGGGTGGCGGGGAGTAGACAGGAGCATCAGCTGGCCATCAACTCTCCCACTGACGTGCGGATTTTGCCGAATGCTCCCGTTTAGGCATACGTAGAACAAACCATCTGCAAAGGTGTATTGAAGACGAGAACATTGTCTCCAAAATGTCCGTAATGACATGAATGCGGCAGATATGACTCCCAAACGTCTAGTTATTATCACGACGCTTCTTGATATTCACGTGCACGGTGGCGTTGTTCGTCTCGCGTTGGGGCTCCGAAGCCTGTCGTCAAAATCAATATACCCAGTTGACAGCAGCAGAATATACGAAGGAACTTACACCAACGTATTGGAACTCGTGTCGAACCAAAATGGCGGCAGGTCCAGAGGGGATGTTCGGCATCGTCAAATTGAAAGTCTCGAATCGCGCTTTCTCTCTCGAGGAGTCGTCAAAATGCGGCTCAAATGGACCGTCGTACATCACTGCACCGTCACCCCATGTTGCAGGGTTCGAGCAGTCGAACTCGGAGCAAGATAGCGCGCCAATCTTGACGGTTTGCCGCTCGACAGAGTCCGCAAACCCCTGCAGACAATGATATAGTCAACTTTCAAGGCGAAATCAAACACGCCTAACGCACCTGTTGCAGAACCTTCACTGTAAAGTCTAGGCCAACGACAACGTCGGAATCGGCTGTGGGCTGCTCGATTGAAATATCCTGGGCCAAGACGCACACGAGCAGAGAAGCAAAAGCAAGGATGATCTTCATGGCTAGTGCACGGCGACGTGTTGAGTGAGGTAGAGGAGTGAATACAATCAACATATTCCCGCTGCTTTATACCTCAATCGCAAGTTCGACGCCCCCGGTCGCTAGGAGTGTCGCTGTCTCCGAATAGTAGGATCTTTGCCTTGGTCTATCCGAGACTTGGCTGGTCCCGTATTGACGTACGCCAAGCACGGCTGAGCCTTATAGCAAGGGTGATCCTGCTAGGATCTCGTAAGTCATGTTTAAAATATGGAACATGTTACATAGCTGTCCGAGCCGACACGCTTTGGTTCTCGGGAATTGAGGACAACGGGGCAGTGCGTCAAACGCGACATTTCGGCTCTGGCCGCCGCGTGACCGGGTGTGACGCTCGCGTGTTGCGCGCGTTAGTGCTGTCACGCGGCATGGCTGCTCCTCCCACCAACACCGTACCGCCCGTGCTCCTCCCCGAAATCCTCGGTTTCGTGCCGCAGTTTCTCCTCGACGACATTGTCGACACCGCCAACGATGCAGTCCGCCAAGCTGTCGACGCGATGGAGGTGTTCCTGCGCCGCTGGGCCGCCGAACGCGAGGACAAGATCGACAAAGACTGGGATAGCACACAGGAGGTCGAGCAGGGCCTCGTCGCGTTCCAAACGCTGTTGAACTCGCACGTCGACATCTCTTTTGACTTCTTCGAAGCGTGGTCGCTGCGCAACATCTTTGCAATCCCGCCTGAGCTGCCTGTCGTCGTCCCGCATCAAGCAGGCCTCAACTTAGAGCACACGGCGGAGGAGGAGACGGAGCTCGTGAACGAGATCAGAGACCTGCGACGGAAGATACAGGCGGTACGCTAGTCGTGTTTTGTCGCGTTTGACGCGTCTGACACATGTGCAGCAACGGAAACTCCGCCGACTGTTCTCACTCGCGGTGCGCAAGTCCGCCGCGCAGCGAGCACACTCCGAGCGACGCCTTGAACGCCTCGCCTTTCTCCAGTCGCCGCAAATGCAGAACCTCATTCAAATGCCCGAGCAGTTCATCGAGATGTTCGACGCGGTTTCCAACCTCCCACCACACGACCCGTCTGCAAACCAATTCGCGATACAAGTCACGGAGCCCGGAAAGCGTCCGTGGGAAACGAGCCGGACTGGCTACTTCAACTGGGCCATCGAGCAACTGTTGCTTAGGGCAAAAGAGAAGGATCAGAGCGGGGGAACCTCGACGATGAGCACTATCGCGGCAAACGTTGAAGGCATTGCAAACCCGGAGGACCTTAAGTCTGTCCTGCGATCACTTCCTTCGACAAGTCACGACGCGATGGATCTCGACTGACGACGTGTCGTTTGTGGGACGTTAACTTGTTTGGTACGTCACCCGCTATTGACTGCGTGCTCGATATCTGACCACCTGCAGTATCACTAGTATTCTCCATGTACAACAGACGTTATAGGGCCTTTTATCCATACTCTTACTTATTTTACGAAGTTCTTATCTGGCCTCGCTGTCATTCAAGTCCACTCCAAGCTCAATGGTATCGATATGGGTGGGTTCCGTATCTTGTTAAGGCCCGGTGTATTGATGTCTGTGCACTCAGGCCTGAGGCTTCGGCTGTGGTCGAGTAGCGCCACTACATGTCGATATCCAGCAGCCTCGAGGTCCGCTGAAAACCGTATCCGGCATTGGCGTATCGTGCCGTTGACTCCATGAGTACGGCATCATAGGCTTGGAAGTATTTTTAAAGAGAACAGAGTGTTCCAGTCTAGGAAAAATCCGGACCGATGAGAACAGTCCGATGGTTGGTCTGCCATAGTTCGATCGCAGAAGAACGGCAACGAAGGGAAACGAAGTACGCGGCGAATCTCATGTATTCTGAATGTATCACTAACCTTGAATTTCTTCCTGATTTTCTGAAGCGGTCCGATCTATCGAAATGTATGAAGTTAACTTGAACGTTCAAACTCTATCTTGACGCACGTAACCGTCTATCGCCGAGTCAGTTCCTTCCCTTCTTGCCTTTGGAGACTGATTTCCTATGAATCCAGGGTCTTACGGCTCAACCTTGTGAAGTCTTTCGACGTTCTGACGACGTGCTGGCTACCTGGAGACAATCGGACCACGGCGACGAGAACATATCAGGTATCAGTTTGTCATACTTCTAACCACTCAATCGAGATGACATCTGCGCTCTAGAGACTCGCAGACCAAGCTGCAAATGTTGCCTGGCGAAGTTATTGGAGAAATCGTCCGCCTGTTCGCACCCAACCCTATAAAATATGGCGACACAGAGGATGTCTCTCCGGACCTCGAGTTCCGATCCACCGAATTGAGGACATGCAGCCTTGTAGACCGCGAATGGTGCAGGCGTTGTCGACGTGTCATGTTCAAGACTCTCTACATCCGATCAGCAGCTCGACTCGCACAAATAATCGACTCTAAACCTATCCTCATGATCCCCGCACGTCTCCACATGCGTCGAATATCTATACCTCTATATCGCCGACCCGCCCTCCACTGCTCCTTGGATCCACCGCATTGCGACACTTGACCATTTTCGACACTGCACAGTCTTTATCACATTCGGCGACGAAGCGCACCGCGGATGGAACGGACACGCAGTGGACTTCATGGCGAAGTTGCCAAGAAGGGTTCCACGCTCCCTCTTTCGCGGAGTCTGGCAACTCCAGCTAGTCGGAACTGAATTCAACAACGCAGGCGACTTCCTACGCCCGATTGGAGACCTGCCGAAGTTGTACGTCGTGCAATGTCAGTCGGTCAAGTTTCCCGAGGGTGGTCCGCTACCCCATAATGTATTGGTTGGCAGGGCACCTACCGTTCAGCTGCGAATGAAGAACTGTCAGGGGATTTCCTCTGCCGCAGAGCTGCTTCGGAAAGCGTTTTGCTTTAGAGTGAGGCGGCAAGACGATATTCCGTTCCCCGACGTCGATGCCCTTACGAAGGCCGCCACCGTCCTTTTCGAAACGACTGGCACTGATCGTCAAATCACGGTCACAGCAAGTATGTTCGACTCTTTATGCATATTGTCTTACCACTGAGAAGATATCCATGTAGGCCGTGATAGAGACAATCGCGCTGCGTTCGCTATCGAAGATCAAGTTTCAGTGCGCACGTTGAAGACGGGATCTTCCGCCGCCACTTCAATTTTGTACATCACGCTATGGGACAAAGACGAATGCCTTGCGCTACTTGAGGGCGCCAAGTGGGAAGACTTCGAGAAGGCTCTCGTAGGTCTCCACCCGCTGCCAGACATCGAACTCAACACCGGCGAGCTGTCGCATTTCGCATACATCGCAGCTGGCATCGAAGAAGGGCGAATCCTTCAGGAGCTGTACCCGTCTGGCAAGATGAAGATATTGTACAAGAAGGGGAAAACACAGCTGTCTATGCGGGACGTCTTGGGCACTCCGCTGGAGTATAAAGTCGGTGGAGTGACGATGAAGCTCACTCGCCGTCAAGCGGCCCAGCTTCGGGCATGGGACCTCGGCCAGGAGGCACAAGATGATTTCTTCAAGAGACCGATGAAGCTGGCAGAGCGGCGTCGGCCTAGGGTGGAGGGTGGTATTCCACGTGGGGTGTTGGATTCCGACGACGACGATATCGAAACTGACGAAGAATAAAAACGTACTATGTCGACCCTTTGACAAATGACTGTCTCGCTATCTGACTAACCGTCTACCATGCCTTAGACCTGTCAGGTTTACTTCGACATGTTTTTACGCTACTACAAATCCACTCGCCTCTTCAGCCACCAGATATCATTCGAGCGGCGTACATTCCCCGAGGACGCCGAGTTCGGAGGTCATGTACCTGCGACAACCCTGCGCGCATAACAAGACTTCCGGGTTCACCACCCTGGCTAGAAGTCAACGCTTCACAGCTCATCAGGCTGGTCAGCGCCGTCTTCGGCACCAGCCGATGTCATCCTACGACAGCCGAGCATTACACTCAGACTTCCAAGAATTCACCCTCCCATTCACCTCGTGGTGCTCGTCACATCCAGGCCCCACTGACAAGAGTAAGACTGATTAGACATCCCGAGGAGTCTCGGGAAGTGCAGTATGGAAGTAGGCTCAAGGTGACAGGGTACCCAGACACTGTGTGTTCATCAACACGTTCTCCCGCTCATGCTGTACGTGTACCCCAGCCTTGCGCGCCATTCTTGGTTGACGTAACTTCTCTACAGCCCTGCGATCGTATTTTTCGGCGAGGCACTGAGCACGCGTGGCCATGTAAGCGCGCCGAGACTGGTGTCAGTAACCCGTCAAGGTCCTCGTCCTTTCTTCCGGGACTGCGAGGGTCTACGGAGACCATTTTACATTCTCATTCCACTTTGCTTCCTGGGCTACTCGCTTTCCCTGCACTTCAGAATCTTTCACCTCCCTTTTTTGTGACCAACAATGAAGACCTTCCCGATTTTGGCGGCCCTCGCCACGTCCGCTATTTCCCAAGGTATCAATATCCTCCAACCGCGCTCAGGCCTCTCCATCGCCGCTGGTGCACCGTTCATGCTCGAGATTCAACACGAAGTACATCATCCCTCCCGTTCTCAGTTCATCTATTCACAAGTTCCCGCTGTCCCAGAACTACATCCAACCGATTCAGCAGGGCACGATAATCGTGCGCGCAGGCGGGGCACTGCTCTACAGTGGACCATTCAACCCTATGTCACACTCGACCGCGCCAGAGAAGGGAATGTACCAGGACTTCTACATCAATATGGCGGCTCTCCCCGCGGGCCTGGCTGTCCTCGATGTCCAGCACGATTTTCAGATCGTTAGCGTGAGTAGCGTAATATGATTCTTATCGTTGTAGTTCATTGACACCATGCCGATGCAGGCTTCGGGACCTCAACCCGCTCACAATAATGCGAGTATGCTTGTCATCGTGCGGTAGGAGCAGGCTGGTCTGGCCTTCGTTCGCAGGGCTGGCACGGACTTACTGTGTGCACTGTCTATCTATACTATTACTACAGTAATTCTCGACCTCACAACTGTGTTCTTGGTGATTTACACAGCGATGGTATTGGACATTTGGTTGCATGCGGAACTGGATGACTATTTTATACAATACATGAACGATAGCAATGTGACTGAACGGAGGATGCGCGCGATTCGACCGGATGAAATGCATGAATCTCTGATAACCCACAACACCTACTTCATCCATGCATCCCCCTAACGCGCGCCATGACCGTCGTATCCTTCAACTCCAAACACCCGACCGTCTTGTCCCCGTTCCTCCACCTCTGCACAAGCTCGCGCGCCTCAACAGGCGCGATATCCTTGCTCCACGTCCCTACCGTGACGTGCATCTTGTCAAGCAGGCCTCCTTCCTCCAGCTTCTTCGCGAAATCGACAGCCCTGGGGTCCCCACCGTCGTTGGCCACCGCGAGATCTTGCACAACGAGCGCCATGACGCGTTTGTCCCAGACGATATGGCTGAGGCGGAACGAGAACAGTGGTGGAGAGGGTAGCGCGTGGATCGCCTTGCATCGGTCCCACAGGTCCTGGTCCGCAGGGAGACCCTTCTCGTGCACGATGGTAACGTGAGGGACACCTGTGATACGCTTCTCCTTGCGGAGGTGCGCAAAGAACTCGCGGGCACTGTCGGGGGCCTCTGGGTCCTTCAGCCGCTTCTCAAGGGGGCGCGTTATGTCAATCTCAGGGAGGAACGCATAGTACCGTGGCTCCTTCTCTTTCTTCTTCTTGGCTGGCTCACCAGCAGGCTGGGCGTTGGGCTTGGGTTTAGGTTTTGCAGCAGACTTCACCTTGGACTCGTACGCACGGGCGGCGGCGAGGGCCTCGCCGATCTGCTCGACCGAGGGACGCGGGACGCCGAGGATGCGCACACATGCGTCGACGGCGCGCGCGAGAGCGTCCTCGAGCGACTCCTCGATGTTCATCTCGACGACCTCGTCGACCTCGTTGTCGGCCAGTTCCTCGCCGCCCTTGAGGAACATCCAGATTACGTCTTCGTGGGACTTGCCCGAGATGTCCGCGAGTAGTGATTGGTGGTTTTCTCCCCGTGCGAGTACCCGATCGCCGCAGATCCTGTGCACGGTAGAGGGAGGGATATCGAAGGACCAATTAAATGCTAGAAGCCGCACGGGTGGACTCATGTTCTGTGTAGCGTCGCGCAGGGCCTGTCGGTGCTGCTTCAGGTGGTTGTTTCTGAGTGGTTGTAAGCATCACACGAGCCGAAGGAAGAGAGACATACTTGTCGGCGATGACAACATCGTGTGTTTTGAGCAAATTTGTGACATTCTTGATGAACTGCGGACCAGGTTTCTTCGCACGTATATCATCGCTTTGCGTGTGTCCAAAGCCAAAGAGATGTGTAAGTGCGACTGCGATGGTAGTTTTACCTGAAAACGACCATCTGTCAAAATTGGATGCACGCAGGGACGAATCCACTCACCAACTCCAGGAATAGCGACAGGGACAATTATCGTCTTCCCAAACTTCTTCTGGTCATCTTCCACCTTCACAATCTCCTGTTCGGCGGTGGTCTCCAGCTCCAGTTTCCCATCGCTGGTCTCCATCCACTTCAAGAACCGCTCCCGGGTTGCGATAATGCCCTTGCCCTTTGTGAATCCCTCGAACTGGTCCCTGTCGCGCTTGATTTCGTTGATAATCCACTTGGCATACGTCTTCGTCTCCGCGCGCCGCATCTTACCCTTCGGCACGTTCGAGAGCGTTGGGCCCTTCGATAATAGCGTCTTCGTGACCTCGCGCCAGTCGCGGTACATCATGTACGGCTCGTCGAATTTGACCTTGAAGAAGAACGATGACCCCGGTGCGTACGGCGACGCGCGCGCATCCTGGCCGGGTCGCGTCGGGGGCTCGGAGACGTGTGTGCGGACGACGAAGCCCTCGAGAGCCTGTCCGCGCCATGTTCCAGAACGTCCGATTTCTTCTGTGAATGCCTTCACCTCGGGGATCGTCTTGAGTTCGGTATGAGCGGTGACGATGAAACCCCATTCGCGCGCGAAGGCATCGACGACGTCGGGAAGCTGGGTACGGAAGCTTTTTGTGCATTCGTTGAGGCCGTGCAGATGGAGGCCGGTGTTTTCTTTGGAGTAGGGGAGGACGTGTTCTTCGAACGAGTCATCGCAGAGCTGGGGAGATAAAGATTAAATGAGACGATTTATAATACAGAGTACTCACCTCTGCTACGGCCGTCCACTTCTTCTCCCAGAGCGTCGCCGCAAGCTGAGCCTCCGTCTTTCCCGCCTGCTTGAGGTGCGTCCGAAGCCACCGCTCTCCAACCTCAGCATGGGTCTCACCATCAACGTTCGCAAGGTGCCCCAGCGAGTGCTTCGACGTAACGAGGAGCTTCTCTGGCGTGAGAGCCGCGATGAAGATGATGCATCCGTTCGACTTTAGCGTCAAAGTGTATGGTGGCTTCGTATGCGCCTCCAGCGACGACCACTGTGCTTCCACGCCCAATAAGCGACCCAAAAACGCGTGATCGACGAAAGCAGTGCGCTCACTGTAGTCCACGGCACCTCTCCGATGTTGAAGAACTTGTCGTACCCCCTCGCCACGATGCGATGCCGCACGCTTGGCTCGCACCCGATATCCTGCGTGAACAGACCGCGTGCGAGCGTCGGGAACGGACTTGGAACATCGTAATACTTGAACTCGTTCATCTTCCAGCTCCGGATCTTGATGCTGGGGTCCGCCGGCGCGTCGTACAGAGACGAGCGGATGAGTTTGGGCGAGTTCTTCGAGATACGCAGCAGATCCTCGACGAGTGCGTGATCCTCATCGTCCACGGTCAGTGTCGAGAAGGCCTTTGAAAGGTCTGCAACGTCTGTAGACATTTTGCGTGCGGATGGGATGCCTTGGAGGGTGAGAGGTCGTTTGAAGGGGTGTGGGTGGCGCAAACTGGACCTGAAGCTCTGGAGACCTTTTAACCACGTAATGTTTCTGATCGGAGTGACTCAACGCTATGGATCATGCATGTATGCGCGGTAACTCACGGTGTAAAGCACGTTTCAGCCACGCGCAAATGCTATTTAATGCGACTCGGAGAGCACACACTGCTTTACGGCGCCGGGGCTTCTGGATCACGAAAAGGTGAGAAAACACGAAACATATTTTTCCAAAAACATATCATAAATGCCATACCTCGTAATTGTCAGCAGCGGACGAGGTGGTGACTCTAGCTCAAGAGTCAGATGCAAGAGTCAAAGTGCGTCGCCGGTCGCGTCGATAATATTGGGCGTCTATTACATGACTGATGTCATCTCGGGTACAGGTAAGGAAGTCTATTCCCACGCACATATGCACGCGGCAGACTTCGTCTTCAGTGGGGCAACCGACGATTCTGGGAATCACGCAGAAGCTACGGAACTAATCTAGAGTGATTGGCGTCCGGAAGATTCAAAGTTTATTAAATCTACACTATGCATCGTAGAGAACCGTGACAGCGAAGTTCGAGTTCGTCCAATATGGCCAACATCACAGAGAAAAACACATCATGAAGAGTCGTACAATTTAAACATCCATGGAGAAAGCGGGGAGAATATCATTGCGCGGGTTCGTGCACGCTGCCCTTCTCGAGGCTGGATTCCTCGGCCTGGGGGTTGTGCGCGGCATCGACGTACACGACCTTCTCGTCCTCGTAGTTGGTCTCCTTGATCGTGCGGATGACGACGAACGCGAGCGGGAAGGACACGAGCATCATGATCCAGCTCGCGAGGTGCTCGTTGAGCAGCGGCGGGAGCACCGCGTCCATGCCGAACGAGCCCGCGGAGCCGGCAGACTGCACGGCCTTGTACAGGCCCGCAAAGCGCGCGAGGCGGAAGGGGTCGTTGGAGAGCGCGGACATGATCCAGTACACGAGCGCCTGGTACGACGCGTCGGAGAAGTAGTAGAAGAAGTACAGCGCGCCCTTGCCCTTGTAGTTGTCGTCCTTGTAGTTGATCTTCGGGCGGGCGCCCTCGGCGTAGTCCTTGCGCTCGAACGTCACTTGCCACGCCAGCCCGACGGACCACACGATGATCGTCATCACGGTCACCGCGGCGAGGCCGCAGTAGCCACGGTTGCGGCGGCTCATGTACTTGTTGTCGAGCACGAGGAAGCCGATCAGGAGCGCGCCGACGATGGCTCCGGCACCCTCGAGGGTCGCGTTCAGAGCGCGTGTCGGGCCGTCGAAGGCGGTGGCGTTCACGGCGCCCTGGTACGCGTAGAAGTAGTTGGAGGCAAAGAACATGGGGAGCAGGCAAAGCATGCGCCAATCCTTGAGGAGATTCCACATGCCGATGAGCTCCTCGTGGAGATGCGAGTGCGCTTCGAGCTTGACGATGGTACCATCAGCGCGCACAACGCGGTTCGGCGGGAGCACGAGGAAGGCGGATGCTACACCGAGGAAGATGATGACGAGGAAGGCAATGTAGGTCGACGTTGAGACGGCGCTGAGGCCGCCGCTGCGAATGTTGATTGCGAGTGCGATGACAGAGCCGATGAAAGCTCCGAGCTGGAATATCGCCCAGAAGACACCGAATGATTTCCCCTTGTCTTTCTCCAGGGGATAACTCATCATAATCGACCCTTGGGCGGACCAGAGTAATGCAGCAGTGAAACCGAGAACAGCGCCAGCGAAGATGAGGAACCACCGAGTGCCCTGAGTCTGGAAACTGCGTGGGAATGAGAAATCGGAGCCGGAGACCAAACACCGACGGCACTACTTACCACCAAAGCGCGCCGACGTAGAGCGCATAGCCGAGGGTACCGAAAAACAGAGTCAACCGTGGGCCCAGTACTGTCTCGGGTTCAGTGAAAGCATCTTCCGACACGTCGCGGGTCACTCACGGTTGTTGATTCCGCCGCTAATAAGACCGGTCAACGCGAACATTCCGTACAACACGCCGTTTGCGGTGTCGGAGAGCGCCAGGTCCTGCGTTCCTCCAGCACCGAGGTTGGAAACCGCGCTGAACATGCCCGGCGTTCCGAAACTGCACAAGTCACAGTCAGCACACGGCCAGTCGTTCCCGAATGAAAGAGAGAGCGCACCAGGTAATGCCCACGAGCACAACCTGTGTCATGGGCGACCTACAGAGCCAGTTCAGTCAGCGGGGGTGGCGCGGGCAAGCACGACAGACGTACGTGTAGAATTTCGGGAGCTTGAACTCGAACATGGTCGCGAGCTATTCGCCGAGGGGACGAGCGAGAGGTGGGAGGGCGGGGGCTGCAGCGCGAGCGGGTGACAGAGGACGGGGCCGCTCCCTTTTATCCCCATGATTTGATAGGGCAACGGACCGAAACTCGACCTGACCCATCTTGCAGAAATGCATGGATGCCCTCCGCCGCCCATCAATCTCGAGGACCGTGTGCTGGGGCGATCGGAGATGCGATCTGTGATCATGGTACCTCGCGTTTCCTGTCTCGCGACCCGCTGGGCTCCAGCCCGTGTGAGCCTCCCATTTTGCAAGGGCGCCGCGGTGCAAAGACCCCGTCTGCCAGCCCGGACGGGCTCTGCACGGAGCAAAACAGCCCGCCGCAGCCACGACATAGCGAGATATGCAGAGATACGCCCTCCAAAACTATCTGTATGTGGCGGTTGAGAGATCTGCAGCGTCCGTTTGTGGGGACACTCCATGTGATACCGATTGCTATGATTTCTCCGGGCGCCCGCCGTCGTAAGTGCTTCTTTCTCATTAATGGTGGACACGCCCGCCGTTATCGACGCGTAGCGAGCAGCTTCAAGGCCTGCTGGCCTGCTCGTTTGTCTTCCGTCGTGTGGTCTGTGCGTTCTCATCCGTCGAGGTGAGATGGATCAGGGCCATGCATCAACTCCACCACATGGACCCGTCGCAATGGAGGTCAGCTGTTATCAGCCACCCACATTCCCGCGAAATAGACTTCAGGGAGCGTACTAGACACCGTCGGTCCACAGCCTCTGGCGACACGCCGAGGCATGCTCCGCCAGGCGTGACCCGCTTCCCAGCCCGCCACTTTCTCGGCGGGCCTCCGACCTTGAGACACCGGTCACGGAGAACCCAGACGCATCTTCAGCCATATCATATTCTTGCTCGGACGGACACTTCGCGAGCCCTATCGACTACCTATCGAGCAGCGATAAGTGACCAGGAAGATGGATAAAGATGAAACGCGCAAAGCGTACTATGAACTACCCGGCAAGGCCCAGAGTCGTCGGCATGTCCCACGCCGCGCACATATGCAGCAACCTTGGGGCGCCCTCTTGTATGATGCACGCGCCGTTCATCATGGTTCCTGGTCGGCGTGACCCATCCTAAGCGGGCTGCTTCGGCATAACTTTGCAATTAAAAGACATGTCGCTGGTGGCGTGGAGTTGGTCGGGAGTGCTGGTACGAGGATGCCATCAACAAGGTTCGCAGAAGAGACCGTGCCAGGTACGAAGACACTAAGCCAGACTAAGGCGCATACAACCAGGTTTGATCTTGTCTATTGTCCATACGGACACCCTCATCTCGATGCCCAGGCACCCAAGGCAATCAAAATCAAGCATGCTGGAATCAGTATTGCTTTATGGTACGCCACCGGGCCTCGAGCCGTAAAGTTTTATCTCAAAGATGCACACACCTGTGGCTTGGCCTCATCATGTCTCAGAGAATGTTAGGCCGGTAGGATCGGATGGCGAGGAGACTTCATGTGCCTGCTGGGCGAGCAAGCATTATGGAGGGTGGAAGTTGGGGGAGAAAAAGAGAAAAGCGGCGACAGCCTCAGCTGGTCTTTTATATGCAGCGAACGCCAGAAGCGCGTGATTTTGTGAAGAGAGCTCGCAATCCCGTCCGAGCGAATATTCGGACGTCTGGAAATGACAGGAGCAGAGTCTGGAGCCACCGAAACGCGTGTGTTTGGTGGTTTGTTTGGTCGCATTGCTTATATAATCTTGCCCAGGCAGCATGGAGGGATCGCCTCCATTTTCACTTCATCTTGTTTCAAGCACCGTATGGAATCGCAATGCGGCGGCGTCGGTCAGTCGCACCGAACGATGGTGCATGAGTTCGCCCATGAGGGTAACTTTCTTGCTATTCAGGACCCGAGACCGACGTTCTCTCGCCACTCCGAACGCCGCGTCGCCCGCTGTCCGAGTCCTTTTTGCGTCCCTTTGTGCGGGATGTACGGTCTATAATTACCGCGACTACCGCGCAACGGGCTAAAATGAAATCCCACTGTCATGGTGTGGGATGCGGAGGCAAAGGGAGTTGATCCCGCGGATAACAAAGTGGACGAGTATTCCAACGACGGTGGCATGACCGCCCTATCATCGAGGTAGATGAGGCAGTAGTGTATAAAGGGGCTATCGGTACACTTGCGTTCTAACGACTGACTTATTCTTGCTGCATGTCCTGCGGTGAGGGCATTTGGTTTCCTCCGCCTTCCCTATCTTTCCGCGTGGCCTGCACGACATCGTCGACGCGAAGCAGAACCCGCGCAGCCTCGATAGCAGTCTTGAAGGTTTGGATCTAGGAAGCAGCGAGGTTAAGCCTCGTGTCGCGGGAGCAAATGTCACGCGCAACACAACTCACCTTGACGCTGGCAGACTCGTACAGGCCGTATTCCTTCATGTCAACAATCTTACCGGTCTCGCCGTTGATGCCCCACGAGTGCTCGCCGTTCGCGTGCTTTGCCTGCAAAAATAAAACGCAATTGGGCATCAGGGGGGCTCACGCGGGCACAGCGCGACGGTGATGCGTACCCTCAGTTCCGTGAGGACACGGATGGCGTTGCCACCGCTGTTTTGCACGAGCGTCCGGGGAATGACCTCCATCGCGTCGGCGACGGCGCGGAACGGCCAGCCCTCGACGCCTGTTATGCTCCGTGCCTTTGCGTGGAGGCCGACGCTGATTGCCATCTCGGTCGCACCGCCACCGGGGGCAAGGATCGGGTTGAAGAAAACATTGCGCGCGACGGACATCGCGTCCGCGAGGTTGCGGTCGACCTCGTTGAGGATGTCCTTTGATGGACCGCGGAGCAAGATCGTGCAAGCTTTTGGTGTTGTGCACTCGGTGAGGAAGGTAAAGTATCTGACGGAAAAGTATTAACGAGGATCCGCAGGTCATGTATGGGCTAGAACGCACTCGTCACCGATCTTTTCGATGTTGAAGAGACCACATTTTGTGCCGACGTCGGATTCACGAAGATCCTCCACCCGGTTGACAATCGTCGCACCAACTGCCCGCGCAATACGGTTGTTGTCCGACTTTCGTACTCTCCGAAGGGCAGAAACATTCGCCTTGTGCAAGAAATGTTGCGCATAGTCTGTCGGACGGGATGGTCAAAGTGGGCGCCACAACAAATACGAAAGAAATACGTACCAGAAACGCCCTTCTCCGTAATAACAATGTCGGGCTTGAATTCCAAAATCTTGGCTACCATCGCCTTGACCTGCTCCTCCTCAATCTCCTGGATGCGCGCCCAATCCGCCTCCTTGGAGATCTCGATGTTCGTCTGGGACTCGCCCTTCTTGTACTCCAGCGGGCAATCAAGCAGGATAATTCGCGGGTTTGCGATGCGACGGCGCATCTTGGGGTGTGTGATGTCCTTGTTGAACATGACACCGGACAACACACGACTCTGCTCGATCTCGCCACCGGGGATCTTCTCAACGCGCGCATAACGCTTGATGTCGACGGTCTTCACGCCGCCCTCTTCGTCAGACGCGACGGTGCGCACGGCTTGCAGCGCGAGGTTGCACATCAGGTCGGACCAACGCTGGACAAACTTGGTGCCAATCGACGTCTTGATGAGCGCGAGCATGTCTGCGTCGCTGGAGGTGTCGATGGGGATGGAGATGCGCTTCACGATCTCGAGGGCCTCCTTCAAAGCTTTGTTGTACGCGGAGATGATGACCACCGGGTGAATATCCCGCTCGAGTTGAGATAGTGATTGCGCGAGGATCTCGCCGGCTGCAAAGAAAGTTGTACAATCTGCTTTGTTTTAGAGAGAAGGCACGCGTACCAAGGATGATCACACTCGTCGTTCCGTCACCGCACTCCTCGTCCTGCGTCCTGCTCAGCTCAATCATGTTCTTCGCAGCGGGGTGCGCAACGTCAATTTCACGCAGAATCGCATTGCCATCGTTGGTCAGTCTGCAATATGCCAGTAAGCACCATCGGACGCGCAAAAAGACTGCGTACGCACAGGATACCACCCATGGGATCCAGGATCATCTTCAACATCGCCTTGGGGCCAAGACATGTCCGAATAACATCCGCAACCGTCTAAGAGCATCATTCCACGCGTGAACACGAGCAGTCGCGAGGAGTGTTTGAGAGACAGACCTTGGCTGCAGTAATATTCGAAATCTGGGCTTTGCGCCCCGACTGCCGCTCGGGCGTCGTGTCTGCGGGTGTAAAATTTGGATGGTGGATGTGTTTTGGATGGTAGACGACTCACTCATAACGAAAACGGGTGTCTGTCCGCCCTGCATTTTGAAGATGGATCGAGGAAGTGAGGAGGATTCGAGGACAGATTATGGGTTTACCGCTGCTGATGGAGTGACGATATGTCCATTTCTGGAGCTTGTGATACACGTTCCCACGGCTCCCGATATTGGTCCAGCACAGATCGGGCTCAGCTCATTCGCAACTGCACGACTACCACCTCCTCTCTTCCCCTCACCGCTCTGCACCATGGAGGACGAGGCTGCCGAGATAGAGCTTGTAAGCTTGCATTAAGTCAAGATTTTACTGAAGCTTATCAATTCTCAGCTTGAGCAGAATCTGAACAAGACAAGACAGATCTCCCAGCGTATGACTTGTGAGTACTTCCTCTGAACAACCTGCGTTCAAGACATATCTTTTACAGCAATCCTTTCTAGCTTCGACACTCGGCTCGTGAAGCTCGAGAAGACTATTCTTCCTCTGTACAATTCGACACAGGTCCTAACCCGGAGGGCGAACAGTGCGTGCATACATTCTAGGTGGTACGCGTCGTCTCATTCCTTCCAGACATCGAGGCTGCACTCCAGAAGATCGATGAAGTAGCGAGTAACCAGGAGGGAATTGCGGCAGAAGAGGCACTAATATTACGCGGGCGAGTACTTCGGTTCACCGCTGTCCTGTTCGCGCTGATCGTATTCCAGCCCACAACCAGGTCAACTCGACGTGTACAGAGACGTACTCGAGCGGCTTAACGCAAGCATTGCCTTCAAGTCGTTGGATCGGGACTCACGGGACACGGTACGCACATGCGCTTGACGACCGCCGCAGTCGCTCACGGACCCCAGGCGCGTCTGGTAGAGACGGGTGCAAAGAAGCTTGCACAATTATTTACGAAACTGGTCGCAGAGGGCTCTTCTGGCGTGACACCAAATGGGCCCGAATTCTCATTATCGCCCTTCCCTCAAAACCTCAAACCTACCTTGATACCCCTCGTAACGTTCCTACGGACGCTTCCCCTCCCGCCCACACATCCAAATCACCCCGCTGCTTCGTCTATTCAATCTACACTGAAGGAGGCGCAGCGTGGCTATGCGGACATGCGGGGCTCGTGGGGCAAGAAGTGTCTTGAGAACTATGCGAGGAGGGTTGTGGACAGAGCGGAGACGATTGACGGAGTTGCAGCTGGTCGGGAGTTTGGTTCATGGGTGGCTAACCTCCTAGCTGTTGCTGAGGTGCGTGTAGTCCGTTCATTCAGTCGCCAGCTCTGCTCAATGTTTGGTCATAGGCGGAATACGAACTCATGCTGGAACTCGCACCTCTCCCCAGTCAGCAAATGATCACCACTACCTTCGCCAACCTCCTCGGACCGCTCATCCCAATATTCTCGTCGACACTCGCATCCCTCAGCGCTTTGATCAAACGCTCTCTGAACAAGTACACCCTCCTTGCCTTATCAGCCTTCTCCTCCCTCGACGAGTTGTCCACCCAATGGAATGAGATAATGTGCAAGCTCGCAGGAAGGAAAGAGAACGAGCTAAAGGACGGCATGCATGCCCTTCGTGCATCATGTCTTCGAAGCTTCCCAGAGTTCCTCGCGGATGTCCGGATGAATGCTATGAGCAAAGGTGGAGAGCTCAGTACGGGTCTCGCAGATTTTTCGATATCAGTGAGCAGCTTCGCAATCTACCTTTGCTCCCTCTCATATCAGTCTCTAGACGGTATCATACATCGAGCGCTTGCCCGAGGTCCGCGATGGTGTCGCAGCTGCACTCACGACCCTTGGTGACGGTAACTGGAAGATGGGAGAAGGCGTTCAAGTCGGCAAGGCGCCCAAGACCGGCGACGTCGACGAGCAGACAATCCTCGAGCATTACATATGTGAGTGGTGTATGTCGAGTCTGGTGGTCTTAGCTCATGATAACCGCCTAGACGACCTTGTCAATACTCTCGTTACGAGCCTGGTCACGCTATCACGAACGAATAAACGACCATCCTTTGGGTCCGTGTTCCTGCTCAACAACATCGCTTACCTTCGTGGGAAACTCCTTGTCAACGCGAGCCCAGAGATCACCGCCTTGCTCTCCAAGCCAACACAGGATCTTCTCAACTCAGCATTCCGAACCGCCAAGGCGGGCTATTTCGACTCCAACTTCACACCACTGATGCAGACATTGCTGGAGGACAAGGACAAGAGCAAGAGTGCCACGAAGGAGAAGTTTGTGCGGTTCTTCGACGTCCTCGAAGAGGTCGCGGAGCGACATAAGCTGGCGAAGGTGTTGCAAGACGATTGGGATAGTAGGGAGACTATCAAAGAGGAGGCCGTCAAGCTCGTTGTCCCATCATTGCAGCGCTTTACGCAAAGAAACGGTGGCAAGGATTTCAGCAAGAGTATGTCATTTGTGACCACGAATGCGGGCGTAGTTGATTGTGTCCTGCAGATCCGTCGAAGTATATCAAGATGTCGGCCGACGAAGTGGAGAATATGATTCGTGGTTTCTATGCGTAAGCGTGTCCGTTTACGTCTACGTTAAGGTTTTCACGCGTCTTTTACAGTGAGGGAGATGGGAGGCCTGTACTACCTGCCCCGGATCGTATCCAGAATAGCAACCTCCTCGCCCAAGCTGGCTGGGGCGCCCGCTGACGATGTCCTCAGATGTGTGTAAATCTATGTTGTACAACCATTCTGGATGCATGCTCTTCTTTTCGAACCGGTCATGATCATGGACACAATGGTTCGCTTTGCATTCAGGCACTGCTGTTTTCGTATAGAAGACGCCCAAAGTACAATCCTTCTTAGTTCGTACACCTGATCGATACTGCTCCCTAACCCATTGTTCCCCCAAACAGATAGCGACACCGAGGGCATTCCAACGCACAAAGCGCAGCCGCAGGTTTCCACACTACTCTTCCCCACTCTACCGAAGGCGTACGGCAGGCAATATTGGACTTTCGAAGAATGTGGCTTTGGTGCCGACATCGTACACCTGACGAACGAGGAGAATGCTAATCCGCGGGCTATCAACCCGTTTATGTGGTTCGCACCGTCGGCTATGCGTGGACTTCAAGAGCGACTCTCGGAGGAGCGCATGCGACATTTTATCGGCAAACGCGGCAAGCTCGGTGTATGCTGTGAACGGCCGGGATGCGAGGTAGTCGAGGCTGACCCGCGTCAGTCGAGCATGAAGCGATGTTCGCAGGTCAGTAATAGCCCTCCGTCCTGAAGATATTGCTAGGCTAACTGGAATCTGTAACAGTGCCGCCAGGTCTTGTACTGTGGTCGAGAGGTATGATAGTGACCCCACACTCTGTACGCGATCACTCGTTTTGAAATAGCCTCTGCGCATTTCAGTGTCAGAAGCTGGATTGGTAGGATCCCTTACCTTCCTCCCGGATGCCACTGACGTCTCTTAGGCCGCGTCACAGGCGTGTCTGCGTCCCCCCAAACAACGAACAAACCGACCACACTCTTCGCCTCGCGCGGCACCTGGTCGGCAACCCGGCCACCCGCACGATTTTGCTCTTCTATGTCTGCGCCGTCCTCCGCACCGACCGCGACCCCTTCGCGGGGCTCAAAAACCGCCTCATCTTTACCTGCACGACCATTGCGGACCCGTCATCTCCGTCCACACGCATGCTGCAAATCGCCCGTGTCCGCGCCGAAGCGACCCCTCTTGAGGCCGTGGGCCGTCTGCGTGCGGAGGTGCATAGACGGGAGCCCGGGCGCGTAGGCCTGCAGCTCCTGTTCAAGACGGATAATCCGAACATCGCAGGGACGTATCAGACACTGGAAACCGCGGACGCCGACATATTCCCTCCTGAAGGAGCTCTGATAAAACCGCTCTGGGGATTGACGTAGGCTGCTTCGACACTATCAAAGCGAGGATGAGCTAACGTGTTCATTAAAGATCATTGAATACTATTATACGTCAGGACGTCGAGAATTACCAGAGGCTGCGTGTCGTGCGTATCATTACTATTCTTATGTTTCCCCGTTCGCGACTGATGACGTTTCGTAGACTTCTTGATAACAATCTTGTATACCTATTTTCGTAATGTCAACAACATTTTGCCTCGGATTCGCCTCGGACGTGGCTCTGTGCGGCTGTGTGCACCCCGCACGACAAACTCAACCCAACACGCATCAAAGTGGTCCTAGTAGAGCGCATCAAAACGCCCAGAATGCACCTGATGCGAACGTACTCTCGAGTCTGTCCCAAACAAGTCGTTCCACGTCGATTCGAGATGCGGATGAGCATCTAATGAGTTCTATTATAATTACCTACGTCTGGCAGCTATTGCGGCATAACATCGGAGCACTGCGCGCGCAGCGGTCTGTGGTAAGCCTTGTTGTACATTGCCGAAAGCGCGTCTGACCTAGATCCTGATACAGCAATTTAGCGCATCAAGCAGTGTTGGGAAAAGTCGGACCCAGCTCATCTCGCTTGACCAACACCGCTAGCACAGCCCCAACTCTCCGCGGCCGTGGGGTTTGATGAGATGTTCAGACAGGTACATATAACGAGCTCGACGGCGCTGTCGATCCCCTCAACAACACCCACAAGTACACGCGATGATCCTCGACAAGGGCGAACCCGTTCCGATCGTGGACGATCCCGAGGGCCCTCCTCCCGCGTATGAGGAGCACGCGGAGTTCTCCTCGAACGCGTCTTCCTCCCGTACTGTACCACAACACGGAACGTCGCATCCCGAAGAGAAACGCGGGGAATTCGTGTATGCGTACACTCCAGGCAGGGACGACCTGGACTCCCAGGCCCCCTACAGCCCTTCGGCCCTACAGAGTCCTCCAGGCTACGTCTTCGCACAGGGATCTGATGCCTCGTCTACATCTCCTCCATCCGGGACCTTTGCACCATCACGGCAAGCGGACGCGTCTGACCACCATGGCGTCGGCTTTAGGAGGTCGCATTTCGCCAACAATCCTAACCCACTTTCGGTCCGCGGTAGGGGTGAAGACTTTGAGAGAGGTCATGGCAGAGGTCACGGCAGAAGCCACTCGCACGGATGCTCGAGTTCCTCACCCCCACTTCCACCCTCCTCACCAAGCGATCTTCTCAACCCCCCTCCACCATCGTTCTCCCGACCACCACAGCCTGGGTTTCCATACGGCCCGTTCCCGCTCCTTGCGCACTTTAGCCAAGGAACCGGGATCGACGGCGGATTCGCTTCCATGCCTCCCCCTACGCACGTCGACCCGCATCCATTTGCGACTCATGACGTGAACGAGGAGGATTGGGCGAGGTTCCTCGATGATATACGGAGGGCGGGGTCGTTGTCGCCGCTGAACAAGTTTGCTGTGGGTGCCGTGCCCTTTGCAGTGGGCATCGGGATCATTGGCGGAGGTAAATTGATGTCTCTAACTCTGCGGATATCGATCACTAATACCATTCGTCTTAGGGATCATAGTAGCCAAGGGCATATACGATCACATGAAGACCAAGAAGCATGCCTGCGCCGCAGAGATTGTTGACCACTGGAACAACGTGCGTATTCTACCAATATCTCCAGTGGTATCTCGTGGTCTGACATGCTCTACAGAATTTCTTCCATCACCGTCAGATGGAAGTCAGCCTCTGCCGTGGCTCCGTCAAGTATTCAGGCATAGACAGAACTCCTCCCGACATGCCTGATTCCAAGGGCAAAGCCGACTTATTAGACGACCCTGAGTCGGGTAGTGATGACGAGTCGTCCGCGGGCGAGGCTGCGACTCGCAGTCCGAACAAGGGCTGCAAGAAGAAAGAGGAACGAAGAGAGCGGCGAGAAATGAAGAGGGAAAAACGTCAGCAGCGCAAGCAGTGCCGAAGGGAGGAGAGGGAGGTGAAGTCCAAGCCGTGGAGACTAGTCATTACCTACAGACCTTTGCCGACAGCGTAATCAATTCACTTTTTACCTCCGCTTTTACATGTACCCTATCTATACCTCTCCCAACAATTCTTATACCCTGTGTTTTCTCCAGAAATGACGTCCTTTCCCGGATAATTGTCGCGGATAAGAAGACGCTTACGAGGTAACGTTTTGTCTGACCATGCAATACGCGGATTACGATCCGATCGCGCAGCAAGTCTTACTGGCATAAGCAATTCTATGAGGACAGCAATTAGCACATCCCGATGCGCGTGGCGTCTCCCAGCAGTGCACATCCTTTGTTGGTACATCGACATGGGAATTTCGAACAAGGTTCAGTTTCAATCTCCTCTCCCCACGACGATCCAGGCTGGACAGCATGCGCGACGATGAAGGCACCGTCTTCGACTCGGATGCCCGCCGCTCGGCCACCTTGGTCGAGGATGACCACTCCGATGGCTCTGAAGACCTCACTGAGACGGCCGTGGGTACACCATTCGCCGGCAACGCCAGGGCGCGGAAGATACACGACATTCTCATGACCACGTACCGGCGATTCTGGCGCGAGTTCTACGAAATGGAACCAAACTACTGCTCACATGTTATTGCGGAACTCACACCGCGCCCTGACGAAACATGTTCACACTCATATGACTATTGCCTAGAGGACGACTGGGACGGTATGGACGTGGACACGCCCGACGATTCGGATGATCTGGTCTTTGAAGAGCTGTCAAAATGGGAGGCGTGCACACCACTATCGTTCAACGTCTTCGAGAACAGAAAGACTGTGACACTCGCATGCCCGTTCATCAAGTACGGTGGAGACCCTTCTTTTGATGAACGGGCATACCTCAAATTATTTCACGCCTCCGGGTGGCAGGACACACTCGGCGGCCCAGAGAAGAACCAGTGGCGGGATCCAGACTGTATGTCTTTGTGTCCATCGTTTCTCGGCAATATTCATGTAGTCATTCTACAGATCGGCGCATTATTGCTTGTACCGCCAGAGAACTCATGAGCGAGCCTAAACATTACGGAGAGGGCGACCCCATCAGCATTTACTGTGAAGATATCGACGAACAGGGTATCCTTCCTCTCAAGATCTCGGATATCTTGTATGACATGCGATACAAGTATGTAGCATCGCTTGGTGTACATGATCGTCCAAGAGACTGACAGCTATACAGCGACTCAGACAAGTTGGGATGGCTTGGCATATCTTTAGATGCAAAGTCCTTCTTCGAACTGGACTTACCCTGGCGGGACCCCGCACGAAACACGTCACGGCCTAGTGTGAAGTCTCGGTTAGACAAATTCTGCTGGGAGCCCACATGCATACAATTCGTGTGCTTCCAGTTTAGTTAGTATCCTCCAGTACGGACGTAAAGTGGTACTTTACTGACAACTTTGCAGATTATCACACGTGCTGGTCTACCGAATATCCTGTCGAGACGTCCCGGTCTAATTCCGCCTTGAAGAAACATCATATTGAAAAGGGGAAGAAGTCATGCGGACCCCAGTGTTTTCTTGAATACGATGACGATTACAGCGAGGTATCACATTCGGCATTGACTTTTACAGCGTTTACTGACACAAACTCAGGAGATGGAATACGATGACCTCACACTTCTTGACACAGCTTTGGCAATTTCACCCGATAGACCTTGCGACGTCAGTGCAGTCGTTCGGATACCATGCTACAAGGTCCCAAACGCTTCGCCTGGTATCTTCCCCAGAAATTTGACATATCTATAGGTGTTCGCAAGGCGAGCGGAGAAAGTCAATGTCAGCAAGCCTCCCGCTCGAGTCCGACCAGGATTTTGGCGTAAGATTCACAGAATCGTCCATATATCGTTGTGTTATATTTACAATATCCTTCACACAGAGCCCGGTGAAGTGCACCTTAGACCAAGGAACGAACTCACGAATATGTGAGAACCTGATATAATTGCGTGGCAAAAAACTGTATCTAATCTTCTCTCACCCTCAGTGATCTACCGTGCCGCCACCACGGACCGTGCACGGCCAGGTCTAAATGCCCGTGTTATATAGG
The DNA here is from genome assembly GCA_027924225.1 of Bjerkandera adusta. Taxonomy (NCBI): domain Eukaryota; kingdom Fungi; phylum Basidiomycota; class Agaricomycetes; order Polyporales; family Phanerochaetaceae; genus Bjerkandera; species Bjerkandera adusta. The sequence continues at coordinate 382,350 of BSCZ01001547.1, read as the reverse complement.
GGGATACCATTGCCGAAGGACCTGCATGTGCGGTGACGAATGTACGTACGCGAACTCGGGATTAGGGACGGTCAGTGACGCTCTGCAGGTGCACTGAGATACCAGGGCTGCTCACACAACGGACCATGCCCTTGGTGAGCCGCTAGTTCTATGTGGTCGTTGCCATTGACGCTGTTCGTGCGTAGCGATCGGAACTCGAAGAGGGCCTGGAAGGACGTTTGCGCATGCGCGCGCAACAACTGGGAATGCACTGAGGCATGCCACAAAACCAAAGACAAGTGATGTTACTCCCTGAGAATTCGCGAACACATACTCACGTAGCCCGTATCTCGCAACAGACGAAGTGAGTTCGCCTCTTGGTCATCAACAAGAGTTGTCCTCACATTGACGCCACAGTGGCTGGTCGAGTTATTCTCTGTCGAAACATGACCACACAAGAGAAAAATCCTGTCGTGCGTATCCCAAGACTCTACGAGACACGCACACCTCCTAAACCATATCACAGGAGGTCATAGTCAAGGGCAGCCAATGGGGCTTCGGAGCATTCGCACCCACAGCAATTCGAAAAGGCCAATACATCGGCGGTGCGTCCTGACACCATCCAATTACCTACCCTTCCGATCACCTCTTCTCAGACTACTTCGGCGAGATATTCAGCGGGAAGGAAGGAGACCACCACGCGTACGTGTTCGCCCATATCAGCGTCGATCTCGGCTAAAAACGTGACGTCCCCGCAAGCATGCTGTTCAAGTCCAGCGGCTACAACTATACGTTCAAGCTGGACGACGCCCTGGAGTACTACGCGGACGCGTTGGGGGCGGGCAACAACACTCGCTATTTCAATCATACGACGCGTTCCAATGTTGAGCCTGACCGTGCGTGGTGACAGGGGATTTTGGTTAGATTGGTTCGCTGACACGTATGTAGTGACGACTATAAACGGGGATGGTAAGATGGCGTTCTTCGCTGGTGAGTGTATATGCTCGTCTCTGGCTGGAAATGTAACATATTCGTGGCGCACACAGCGCAAAACATCAAGAGAGGCCAGGAAATGATGTTTGATTATGGCGAGCAGTACTGGCAAGATGTGGCGTCCTAGTTATGCGATAATGTAAATTTCTTGAATATCTCGACTCAAGACACTCCCTGTTGACAGGAGAACGCTATCTTGTGTATATGCGCCGTACCATGTCTGCTAAACTCACAATATGATATTATGGAGGACACGAAAGACAGCAGCAACGAGATTATCCTCCATGGCACATTATGGTAGGGTATATTCCTAACGCGCTTCATATAGTCATCACAGCAATGCGTATTACCGAACAATCTGGACATAGGTCAGCACGCCGATCGTCACTAGTCGTTGGATGATTCGTCGTTGGAGTCAAGAAGGCTAAGACGACAGGCGGTCAGCGTATTTCTAGCACAAGAGATCGACTACGGACCTATACTGCTTCAGCAGCGAACATTCGCCGCCGTTCTCCAGGTCGATGCTATACGAGTAATAGTAACCCTCGGAAGAAATCACCATTACTTGAGGCATAGTGCTGTTTACAAGGTTAACGACAACTCATGCTTACGATCGGGACGACTTACCCGCTTAGCGCAACGACACAACGAGCCCCGCTCGTCGGCAGTCGAAGGAAGGCAAAGTCGCGAGATGGTTCCCAAACTTCTGTCAAAGCGCTGGGAAGATATCCTCCCACAGAGGATGTGATATTCTTCGTCAGGTGCAACGACCGACGGCGCAGACTTGAGCTATGGTAAGTTAATTTCCCCGCGAGGGTATAGAAGAACATCGAGGACTTACGAGACACCGTTGCCCTTCTTCTTGTCCGCGTACGCCTCATAGCCACCATCCAGACCATGCGTGCCCTCCCGACTATCAATGGACCCTGAATCGCTCGACTTCGACCCCCCAGCCACGCTCGAGCCGCTCGAGCTCGCCCCTCCAGACTTCTGCGGACCGAGCTTGAAGATATGTATCGTGTCGTGGGCCGAGCTGACGGCAAGGAGCGTGGACATGAGATTGAAGTTTATCGAGTATATCTTGGTTTCCCGCGTCCCCCTCCGGAACTGATAGAGTTTCTCTGCGCCAGGTATGCTCCATACTCGGATGACAGTGCCTTTGTCAGACGCTGTTGCCAGCATGGTCCCCGTGGAGTTGATCGACAGGAACGAAATGGGCGACTTGTGCGCTTGAATGACGTTCGCGACAGTGAGTGAACGCGTCGAGAAGAGAAGAACGTCTCCAGTTTGTGCCGCATTCGCGGAGGGCTGTGCCGCGTTGGCCTGAGCCATGGAAGTTGGTGATGGGACAGGCGACGAGTAGGCGAGGAAGGAGTTGTCGGCGGAGGGCGATAGAGCCACAATGGCTACTCTGACGGTCACCACCGAGTACACTGGACATAAGTGAGTAGTGACGCACCATCCGGGTTGGGAGAGGTCTCTATTACGTGCAATAGCCGCATGTTCGAGATATCGTAGATGTAGATTTCCACCTCCAGCACCACGACCAAGGTCTTTCGGTTGAGCTTGACGGCAAGGATCGAGGAGGGGAAGAGGAGTTCGCATATCATGGATTGTCGCTAGGTAGCATGCCCATTAGCTTCACGTTCAGGACGCCAATCGAGCCGCGAGAACCGTTGACTGCGGGGGTCCTGGTCCGGGGGTTCACGTCGTCGGGAAGGGGCGAGGTATTCCAAGAACCGCGTATAGATGTTGAATACCGATGCTCACCTTCGTATTAACTATCTGCAGCTTCCGCGGGCTCGAATGAGGCTGATCCGCCGCCCCGACCAGCGCAATAAGCGACGTGCAGAACAACATCTCCACGATCCCCCTAGCCCCATCATCTACATAGTCGGTAGCATATGAGATATAAAAAGCGAGGAATGGCAAGAAACAGACGCACTCATGGTGTAGACACGGCCGAATGGGTCGCAGTTCGTGATGCTGTAACCTTTCCGCGTCCCGACAGAGATACACCTGAGAGAGTCAGACACGCTCACTTTGGTGGGGGAAGCAGCTCACGTGAAATCCTGGTTGAAGTTCGCGAACAGCATGTTGTTCGACGTCCGTTCGGCCATGGCGTTGCTGGGAGGTAGTGGAAGCTCAGAGTGAAGCGGGAGAGGGAAGCTCTGGCGTTTCTGGGACATCCACAAATGGGAATCCCGAGATAACGTTCTGGGCGCCTACATTGTTGAAGGGTGCTGCTTACGGGTAACGTTTTATCGTTACCGAGATAAGCTTTCCTGATCCACGCCCTTTGATCCCGCTTACCGCAGTAACGAAACGTGTAATTACCGATCCTGGCTTTCCAGCTACTCTCACCTCCTTTCCACCGCGACACACAACGTTTCATGTCAAACGCCAAATACCCTGTGGTCACGATAGATCTGGTGAGTGTGCAAGTTCCAGCACCGCTCGAAACCTGAGATATAGATGCAAAGTCCCTGGAAAGGCGATCTACAAAAGATGTCCTCACCGGACTCTTACATGCGATCTTGTTCCACCGGCTGTTAGGCATTGTGAAGCCCCACATACGTGAAGTTATGGATATATCAATGGTACTTCGAAATCTCTTTCTCGCCAATCAAATCTGTCTGACTGCATCAGCCCTCGGTGGACGATCCAGACATTGCTTTCTTGGTGGATTCCAAAGTAGACGCCTTCTGGAAAGGCGTTGAAGGCGGAGCTAACAAACGCGGGCAGGTAAGTCATTCTTCCCAGCGTGAGAGGCTGATATTCATGCATTCTCCAGTTCATCATCACGTTCTCTGAGAAACGTGCGCGGAAAGGCTGGTTTCTGCTGAGCGAGGTATGTCTCGGCCATTTACCCCTATAAACGCACTGCCTCATCCATTTTGTTCTGGTAGGAGGAGGTCCCATGGGAGCAATGGTTAATTGTTCAATTATATTGAGCCTTTCGATAGTGAGCTGATCCGCTTTTAGGATCATCAACGCCGAAATTCGACAACCCGTGGCAGAACGAGGTCAGTTCAAATCCGGTCTAGAGTCTAATGAAATCACTCAATGGTCTTCTCATAGACCGTCAAAAATTCGACGCAGACCTCGCGACGACATTAACCAAGACGCTCCAAATGATCCTCTCACATACGACCTCCGAACGGGGGCAAGCCGTGGTACCCCCGATCACCAACGCCCAGGGAATTTCGCCGTTTCCCGTCAAAATGGTCGTGAAAGTCAACGGAACCGAGGTCAGCTGGTGACTACACTCGGCCACCGGCTTTGTATCTCGCCTATACTCGCTGCTCCGCGGCGGCGCTGGGTGGTTGTTGCGTCATCTTGTGTTTGCATTGTTGCTCTAATTGCTGTCATTGTTGTGGAACGCTTTATTCATACTTATTTATTCGTCGGTCGAAATCGCACCCTGGAGTAATTAGGATGCCAGTGCTTGACATTGGGCTGTTAACATCGGCAGAGTACTTAGTCGCATGTTGGTTCTAGTTATGCTTCAGGCCAGAAGGAGAGAGATGGCGGTACTTTCCCTGCTGGTAGACGATCACTCAAGGGAACACGAGCAGCGCACTTTCAGAACCGCGGCCCACGCCCTCGCACGTCAAGGCCGAGGCTAATCTCATCTAAAACCGTCGCATTTATGAGGCATACGGCCAAGTCTCCAGATCCAAGAAGCCATCGCATATAAATAAAGTCCGCACACGGTTCCCAACAACCTCCGCCCAACGAGCCCGAAAAACGCGTAGTCTGGTAGATAAAACGAGATATCATGTTCGTCTAATTCTCGCAGGGCTCGCCACACCGTGCACACCGCTTCTTACTGTCCGTGCTGCAAAGGAGAAATGCTGGTCAGACGAACCGGCGTAGTGCGGGGGAGAGTAGAACGTACAACAGACATATCAGACCGCAAGGGAAACACACGATGGCTGTGATGATCCCGCACATCCCGTACTTGCGGGTGACGTCGTGTTGGCCGCGTGCACAGCGAGCGAGAACTATACGGGTATACGAGGACGAATGAGCTCGGGGTCAGAACACGGGATACGTTGAATACTCACGTTCGTTTTGGTATTGCGCACCGAGGTTGGCGGCGGGTGGGCCAGCTGGGTAGCCACCAGGAGTGCCAGGAGAAGCAGGGTATCCTGCAGGCGGAGAACCTGGGTAACCAGCAGGGGGCGACTGGGGCGTGTAGCCAGGAGCCGCGGGCTGGGGCATTTGGTTGCCGGCCGGGGGGTTCAGTGTGTAGACGGCCTTCTCGTTCACGGGTGCAGACATGGTAGGATACTAGATGCACGTCGTCAGGACCACAACCAACCGACGATTAATCCAAATACTCACGATGCGAAGAAGGTAGGAGTGCGAAAAGGAATAGAGATGGGGGAGGGAGGGAACGACGTGAGGCGCGGTTGGTCCCATCCCATACAATGTTCGCGCTCTTATAACCACTCGCCTGCCGAACCCACTCCGGAGCAGTGCCCCTGATGTGCCAGCGGCTCGATGCGCCCCCCAAACTGGATCCGCGCCCACGGCATTCAGGCGGGGGGCAAGTTGCGGGAGCGCTGATTGACTAGATGGCGCTGCAGGGCCACGGGTGGAGCCAGGTGGTGATGTCCGTGGTCGTCGTACCCAGCCCGAGGCGACGCGGCAAGTGGTGTTACGTGTAGTTTAACGTTGGTGCTGTCGCCGACGGCCCAGAAAAACACATAGGAGGTGCGCAGTGCAGGCACGGGCGGTACGAAACGCGGCGCGGAGGCAAAAGTGGAAAATGGACGGCGGGATTTGTGACTACGGGACAGGAGTAATAGATCTGGGCCCATCGCGAGGACGACCGAGGATGTCGAACAAACGCGGCATACCATCTCTGCTCGCGGGTAACCAAAACGAGGTGCGCAGATGACAGATGGTCAGTCGCCCTGGATCTCAATTGCATTCCAATAGGCACACGCACCAGATATTATCACGGCTGTGCGTCGCGTCTCTAAACCGCTTCCCAGACATTTCTCCGCGTCAAGACGTCCTGAAGGGTCGTCTACTGCCGACGCGGTGGTCAAGTCGCGTAAAGGGTCGCTGCAATGCAGTGTCCGCTGGAGGCGGTGACGCTGATTGAGTTAGAGTTGATGGGGTGGATACGGTCCGCGTGTGTGCCGTGAATAGTTACCAGAGCCGGCGGCGAATAAAACAACGCATGAACATGCTTTGAGGCGGTTAGAGGTGGGCAATGCAACATGAGATGCACCAGTGCTTGAGAGGTGGAGTGCGGTGCAAACCGACATGTTTGCACTATTCATATGCGCACTGGTACATCCTGTAGTGCTCCGCCTCCGTTGTGAGGGAGTATCGTTGCAGGGGGGAGAGGTCGTCCGGCGGGCATGGCGGGGAGGTGAAGTGGGTCGGCGGCGGTTTCGCTTTCGGACAGTTTCCGATTTCGGATGACGCGACGCGATCCCTACAGAACGAGACACAATTCCGCCAAATGACGAGAGTAATTCTACAATTTGTCGGACATTTCATATGCTGAATCGTAGTGGTGCACTCCTAGACTTTATTTCGCTTCATGGAAGCTAGAACTGGCAAGTTTGAACTGGCGAGTTGAAGTGAACATCCGAGATGAGCGCCACCAGGCCCAACCACGTGGAGGAGGCGCCTATCAATGATGGCTTTTTCGCACGCTTTCCCAATCGGGAGAGCATACCGACGCACGGCGGCAGCCAGAAAATCCTCGACATCGACAGCCTCAAGACACCACTATGCCGGTGAGCACCACTTCACGCTCCTAGGACCTCTGTTGGACCCGTATGCGTCAATTTGAGTGGCGGAATGGCTGGATTTGAGGGTGGATGGATGTTTGGGGAGATGGATGTGGTTGTGTGGATTTGGATGGAGGACAGGCGTCGGGCGGGAGTCGGTGCATCCAGCGGGGTCCTAGAGGGATGGATTGCGAGTTGGGTGGATTACTGACACGTATGTCTCTGTTTGCAGGCCGCAGAATCAAACTTCCAACGCTTCGTCGAGGTTGGACGGGGTATGTCATTGCGAGCATCAAGCCTCTTCCTTGACGTTGTACTCATGGCTCGGCAGTCGTCCTCCTCAAGTCCGGCCCACAAACCGGCCACATTGCCGTGATCGTTGAGATCATTGACCACAACCGGGTGAGTCTAGGAACGCACGAGAACCCGCACGGGAGAGACTGAACATGTCTACGCTCAGGCCCTCATCGACGGACCCACAACCGGTGTCCCCCGCCAATCCTACCCCTTCAAGCACCTCTCCCTCACCGGCATCCGTCTCACCAAGCTCCCCCGCGCGGCTGGCTCCGGTGTCGTAAAGAAGCAGGTCGAGGCGGAGGCTGTCGTCGAGAAGTGGGAGAAGTCTGCGTGGGCGCAGAAGCGTGCCGCCGCCGAGAAGCGGAGGTCATTGACGGACTTCCAGCGTTTCGTCGTCATGGTCGCGAAGAAGCAGCGGTCAGACCGCGTGCACAAGGGTGTCCACGCCGCGAAGAAGGCGTAAGCCTCCTTTCCGACTAGGAGGCTTGTGCTGGTAGTAGGGGGAGGCTGTTTACTCTGCACCGTAGGGTTAAAACGGGCTTGGCGGCGCTGGGAGGCTCGCCATGGATTCGCCATGTCCACTTTGCATTGTTGTCGCTATGCACCACACCATGAACATGACATGCCGCATGTATTTTTGCTCCTTTCCGTCACCTATTTTGCGGTTTGGCATGACTTCTATCTGTGTGCTTTCTGCGACTTCTCGATGGATTCCAACGACACAAGACTCCCCCCTCGAACGTAAGGCTTTCGGGATAGACCCTCCAGGTATCCAGTTCGAACCCAATTGGTGTCTGTGACCGTGCAGGTCTTGTATACTTGCAGGTCAAGAGCGCAATTTCACGGCATTTTGGTTCACTCTCAGTCAGGACCTCAACAAAGTGCTCACAGACAATTAGGCCACGTGAAATCTCCTTGTATGGTAAGAGCGTTGTGGCGTCGCTTTTTTAGGCTATCTTCACGCGCGGTGATTTGCGTGCGAATGCTCTTCGCTTTAGCCGTAGATCAACTCGAGGAGTACCACCACCACAGCCCATGCTAGTCTTCTTGTTCTAGGGCAATCAGAGACAGCTTGCTCTAGCCTCCTTCGGTGGCTCGAGGTGGTCTTGTATAGCCACTGAGATGCTGTGAAGGCCCTTCAAATCTCGATTCCCATCTACATCAAATGAGCTATCACGGCCGGCACCGAGAGCTTGACTCTTTCGCTCGCTCGCCAGCCAGTTTCTCCCAGGAGGTCATGTCGACGCGTCTCAAATCCAAGATCGCACGGACACCAGCGGCGAAAGGGCGAGGGTCGCGGATCCTTCGCTCTGTAGACACGAATGTCTCCTCATACGACCGCACCGATCCATTCACGGCGCTGAACACGCTCCTCAAGCTCCTGGTCTCCCTCCCGACGCGCCTCGGCGGATGCCAGTACAAGTTGACCCCCGACGAGCACGCGCTCTCGCTGCACCTGCTCAACATCGTCGAGCCCTTCGTCGGCGTAGCCGAGTCGCAGCGTTCCTTCACGCGCCAGCCGACCGAGCTGCTCGACGCGATCGCCGCACACGTCGAGTCGCCCGCGGACCTGCTCGCCCTCGCGCTCTCGTGCAAGCGCATGCACGCCGTGGTGTGTCCTCGCCATCTCGACTACCGCGTCATACGCGCGCGCGCCAGCTCTCTCCGCGTCTGGCACCATCTTTCGGTTAACCGTGCCCTGGCGCGCAACGTTCGCATTTTGGAGGTCCTCGATGAACGCTCTGGAGAGGCGGAGGTTCTTCCCCCAGGGATCCTCACTACGGACACGGATCTTGAGTCTACCGATGACGAGCTCGGAATGCATGTCAAGCAGGAGAAGTTCCTTATCTCCGCGCTGAAGCAGATGAACGCCCTGAAGACATTCACCTGGTCGTGCAACCATTCGCTCGTCTCGCTGGAAAATGTGTGGCCAACCCTGATGAAGTGCCAGACCCTGGCGCAGATCGATGTCAACGACAACCTTGTATTCCACGCTTCACGCGAAGACGAGACAGGCGCGGAGAAGAAGAAGCGTTCCGCTGTTGTACGTGCAGTCCCGTCGGTTGTACAAGCGGCTGCTAAGGGCTGTCTTTCAGCTCCCAGATCTGCGGACTGTGGCATTGAAGTCGACTAAACACACCTACGGTGCAACGAAGACGCCTTGCCTTGATCGTGTCTCTAAGATGCTCAACAGCTGTCCGAATCTTGAGGTGCGTTTCATCCGCTACCCTCTCGTAAAGGAACTAACCCTGCGCTAGAACTTGACTGTCGGATACTCTGCGCGCCGCGGTGCAGACTACCTCAGTCCGGTCGCCGACGACTTCCTTCTCTGCGGACGGTGGCCTCATTTACGATCTCTGTCGTTAACGAACCTCTGGTGCTCGCCCCAAACAGGTCTCAACGTCGCTGCATCGTTCTTATATGCGCACGCAAATTTGCAGGTTCTTCATGTCGATCTTTCGTTCGGCGCTGGTGCAGGACCGGGCCAGATCACTCTTCCTCCGGACTCTCTACCCCGTCTGCGAGAAGTGAAGAGCAGCAAGGAATTTGTGACTGCCCTTCTTCAGTGCCCTACCTCAATCAACAGGGGGCGTCCACTAGAGACAATCAAAGGTGTTCGGCTCAGCGGCGGGGGCAGGGACGATAAGTTCTTGCAGAGTTTGAAACTCTACGACAGCGAGAGCGTGAAGCGCATAGAGCTTGGAGGGTGGAATGAAGTTGACGATGTGAAGCGGTTTGTGGAGTGCGTGCCAAAGTTGGTCTGGCTGGACGTCGGCAAGCGTACGAATGGCGCCGCCGCGGCGACGTGCGGGCCTTCTAGCTCCAACAAGGCTACCTCGACAGCCCACGCGAACGTTGTGAGTTCCTATTTGATATACATCAGAGAGTCATACCTGACATTTTTCCCAGGCCGAATGGATCCAAGTTCTATCACCCCTCGCGGAACTCACGACGTTCCACGGCGTGCGCCTCTTCTACGAGTTGTCGTCGGTGGATCCGAACGGCCCAATCACCCTCTCCGAGCGCAGCAAGATGCGCAAGAACGAGGAGATATCCTCACTGCTGGCGTGGAAATGCCCCAAGCTGCGTCGCCTCGACCATTGGGAGGAAGGGCCGGGCAAGGTCGTGGTGCTCATTCGCGATGGGGAGAAGGTGCGCTACGAGGTCAGAAGGGTCAAATTGTGATCAGGCTGGGTTGGACAAAGTGTACAGCTGTGTGGTGGATTGAGAGAACGAATTATGCGAGTATTTAACATGGACTTTGGATACCCTCTCCGTTGTGTAGAAACGCATTTGTGACTGCTATACAACGTTGATACAACTTCGTGCTGACCTTGATAAGGCGCCTCTATCACTTCCTTACTTTCCTTGTGCGCGCATTTTGACGACCTCCTCTCACCACGCTATCTCGCATGCCGAGCTCGACTGGTCAGAATGCTCCCTCCAAGCTAGAAGACAGACCTTCTGGCCTGCCAAAGTCGCAGCCTATCCCTCGCTGGGTTCCCGTTTCCCTCGTACGTCTGAACAAGCCACCAGATCGTCTGTGCACTTACCTTGCATTCATCCCTTCTCCTCCGGTATCCGTCCTAAAACTCGAACGAAAACGACTAGCTAGCTCTGACGACCGCGGCACTAGCGGTCCCAATAGTTCTTCTGCGCCGACACAAGGGCTCGAAGCTCGCAAAAGCTTTGGAGAATGCCCCTCCACCGCCGCGGCGTGCTGGAGGCACCGTGGGGCCTCTTCCTCGCGCCGCTCCTACACCTGCGAAGCCTGTCGCATTCCCGAATCCTACCGCGGAGGCTCCGAAGACACTGAGTCCACGACAAAAGGTCGACGACTTCAACTACGCGCTGTATTGCGCGAAAGCGTTCGGGTATGCCACTATGATGGTCACGGCCGGAGGAGCAGCGACCGTGTGGGGAGTGAAGCAGTACATGGGTGTCAAAGACGTACGTGGCACTCCTCTGGCTTTGCTTTTTGTTCATTAACGTCGCGGCCGTCGCCAGACCGCCGAGTTCGCCGAGCGCATGCGCGTATGGGTTCTCCTGCATCTGCCCCAACTATCATCTCGTATCCACCGACCACCGGTAGAAGAGGACCATACTGCCACGATACTCAACGACCCGGTGACTGTCACGGAAGTTCCACGGATAGAGGTTTCCGGTGAAGACTGGGCATGGCCCGACGCGGAGCAGCGCTTGCGGACGGCTTACGATCGGGATGGGTTTTCCGGCTGGGCGAAGGCCGCACTGGAGGAACTGGAGGCTGAGGGTCGTATAGAGAGGAGAAAACGAGGGCACGAGTGAGGTACGCGAATGACTATCTCTTGCCTTAGAAGCGCGAATATACACTCCCTTCATCCTCTGCTTGTTTAAAGCGTTTCGGTGGACAGATAACATGAAGAGCCCCTGATTTCATATCGTCGCGCTCTCCATCTCGAAGTGGCCGCATCCGCGCTGTCCCCTATAGCGTTCCGCCCTGGCAGTCCGTACACCGATCTGGACAATGGATAGGGGGAGAGGACAGGGTTATCCAGACTAATCCAGCATATTTATGAGTTGAAGAACCTCTCATCTCTTCCACCACCCCACTCGCGCCATTCAGCATGTCCCAGACGCGTAACCCGTCTCCTCGTCCAAGTATAGGCAGAGTTGCATTCGACCTAGGGCGGTGCTTGAAGCTTCCCCTCGACCAAAAGCGTACCCTCATGGCCAATGTCAGGCACAATCTCGCCTACCCTCGTGAAATGCGTGCATGGGAGCATTGCACGCTCTCGCTCCTCAGAAAGCACCTATCCCTATCACTCGACGTCCTCCTCGACAAAGATTTTTGCTCTTTTACCGGATCGCACGTAGCCCGCTGGGAGGCAGACCCTGGGGCTCGCGTGGACGATCTGGTACGTACTTAACAGCGTATGACTATTTTACCCCCTGATCATCTTCGCAGCGTTATGTTGTGGACGTACTGGCGATCCACTGTGACATCCTCCGTCGAATGCACAGCAGCATGCGCAAGTCTCTGAGTCGCCAGCTGGTCGACGAGTTCCCTCGATATCGGCGACTATGGGAAACCCTGTACGAACTCAGGTCTGCGCTTTTGGGTGCTCGGACGCAGGGCGTCGTCAGAACGTTTAATGCTGACGACGGGCTGGACTCGTTCTTCGTGACCATAGCCAGCGCGACCCTGACGGCAGCCATAACGCTCCAGTACGTCTTAATCTATCTTAAGTTTTCCACATCGGTCTCACCAGTCGTAGTAAAGAAATCGACGTGCCGTTCCAGTTATCCATGTCCCTCGCCTTCATATGGATAAACTCGCCTTGCCGCCCCGTCAGAGCGCAATCCATTTCTCTACTCGTCCTGTGGTACGATGGTTTCGTCACGTCACAGCTCAGCATCTACACCATACTTCATCGGATCATGATTGACATTGGGACTGCCACTCTTGAAACCATCTCGTCATGCATATTACGCGATCTCAAGGACGAGACTGTCGTAGGACGGAGCCTCAGGCACATCGGGATTCTTCTACATATTGGCGAAGAAACTATAACATCGCGGTACCTTCGCACGCGTATGGATAAAGGGCTATTCGTGTATGCCCTGGCAGCTGTGAGGAGGCATCGGTGCATGAGGCCAGATGACAACAAAACAGACCTCGAACCCTTCGTGTCGTACGTGCGGTACGTCTATTCCGCTCAAAGGGCTTCGCAGAGTCTCATGTTTCGCGCAGGAGCGTCATTGACGGCCTAGAGGAAGACGGTACACCTGTACCAGAATCCATGGTGCACGAGATTATCCTGTTAATGGCGTCTGCGATACCCGGACCGTCTCAGGATAAGCCGATGATCTGTACGTTCGTCCTCAGCCAAGATGCCCATCGCCGGCTCACGCGTGTCTTTTCTCATCCGCAGTGCAGCACGGAAATCTAGCCGTATGTTGCTACAAGCTTCTCCGACAGCCTCGACGCGGCAGTGTCCCCCTGAAACTCCAAGCCATGCGCCGTCTCACGCTCGATATACACGGGGAAGCTCTACAGAAGATGGAAAAGCGCTTAGGCTTGAATAGGCCCCCATATTATAGGTACATGGTCGCGGCGTGGAGGAAGCTTGGTTCTGCTTTGCCTCGCGGGTCCACATCCCCACGGCGTACGTGGAAGGCGCCGTTGCTGACTAGATGTGCGTGGAAGGAGTGTCCGTGCGGTGTACATCGGTCCGCGCATCATCTCAATGCTTGCAAAGGCTGTTGGCGAGTTGCTTACTGTGGACCTACGTGTCAGAAACGGTTTGTCCCTCCGTCTCCCCTACCTACGATACTTCACGCTGACGCCCTTGTAGAGACTGGATTATTCACCAAGAGGAGTGCGAGGCATAGCGGAAGAAATGTCACCTTTCAAGTGGCTCCATTCGTCCCGTTTTTCTACTTGGTCTTTAACATCGTTACTGCGACAATCAATCATTCATTTTTCGGTGAAGAGGTCCATCGAGGCAACGGCCTTTGTTTACTATTGTTTGTATACCGTAAGCGCGAGCTGCCAGCAAGCCGCACGCTTTGCACGTTTCATCTATAACCCTCCCTCGTCTCTTACGCTGCGCAGTGCGTTTGACCTCGTGGAGTACTGCGTCGCTTTTTATTGATTCCGAGACAAGCTACTTATCGTTTTTCCCTCTAACAAATTTACCAAGCACGAGGATCCACTGGCATATTAGCAATGGCCGAGTGGGATCCATACAACCCTTCGCTACGCACGATCGCATACGCCCTGCGGGTTGGAAGATACTTCTCCCCAAAACAAAAAACCATTGTCATTTCCATAGCAAGAGATGTCCTCATGCACTCAAGAAACATGAACCTCGACGACAGCGAAGGTGTTGCCGTGCTCGATGACGGACTCCTCTCGGCTTCTCTGGACTTGGTTCTCGAGAACGAATTTTGTTCATACTCCAAATCGCAGTGCGACAGCCTAATAGCCGCTGCACTGACGCACGAAGAAGAATTAGTGTGTCTCAGACCACGATTTCGTTTTACGATATCTGACCTTGTTTTAGAGATACATCAACGACGTGCTAATCTTGCATTCCGAATCGCTAAATCTGTTATACCGTCTCCATACGAATCGCGCAATCGGCGAGAATGTGCGAAGCAGGGTGCTCCGGAGCCTCTCTGCCATTTTACCCCGATACTCGCATCTCTGGGAGGTGCTATACGAAGTTAGGCTCCTACTCTACAGAAACCCCGCACCAGGATTTGACTTCGTAACTTCCACAACTCAGTCCTTTCGGGAATCCTTAGTGCTTAATGTTACCGAAGCAGTGACAGTATTATCACGACACCTCCAGTAAGTAGTTATTGGTTCATACCGGTGGTGTTACTTTGATTCGGAATGGCGCAGATATGTCTCGGTGTATACACCCAAACTGGCCTGCGTCCTCATGGACATATGGATCAACTCCTGCGAGGACGATCACCGATACCAATCTCTATTTCGATTGTCAGTTATCCCCCCGCTACACTACACCGTAGGCGGCACCCGTACAGGTCGGATGGTCATGGAAGAAGCCGCGAGGTGTGGAGCGATCAGTCCTAAGGCTCTGTCTATGTGCCTCCGGCGCGACTTGAGGGATGAACGATTCGTCGGAAATAGACTACTCGCTATCGGAAGTCTATTCTTTGCCTTTCCCACTGGCAGTCGCATCGAATCGATCAAGGACGACTCACCCTACGACCAAAAACTCTTCGATTGCGTCCTGGGAGCTGCACGGAGGAATCTGTGCAGAGATTCCGAAACCAAGTCAGTCACAGACCGTGTGCACAACATAAGATTTCTTTTTCTGAGAATTTGGTGAGTCCATTCCAACGTAATGTTTGTCTCATAGTGTGCTTAGACTAAACAGTGAGGTCGCAGCAGGGGCAAACGTGGAGAGGCCGCCCCTCTCTGAGAAAGAGATTCACGAGGTTATCTCAATATGTGCCCTCGGGATTACCCAAGACATGCAAGACGCGATCATATGTGCGTCTATCATGTTCCGGTGACCTGAACTCGGTAAACCAATCCCTTACATTTTTAGGGAGGGAAATGGCCGCCGTAGAACACTGTTTCCGACTGCTTCGTCGCCAGCAGCGTGAAAACACCCCAGAGATGGAGGCTATACGGCGCCTCACCTTCAAACTATATGAGGGGTCTGTACAGAAGCTAGCTCAGGCCTCTTCCGAGTTGGCTAGAACCAGAGGGGTGCGGACATGGATGGAGCTGGGATCTTATATCCCTCGCGAGGGGCCACGGATAGTGAACAGATGGACGCCGCCGCTGCTCAAGAGATGCGGGTGGCAGGAGTGTCTGTGTAGCGTTTACAAGCCTGCGCATCGCATGAGGATATGCAATGGTTGTTGTAAAGTGGCGTACTGTGGAGATAGATGTCAGAAGCAGTGCGTGTTATCTTTAAGCAATGTCGTCTTCGTGCTGAAGGCGAAATGCGCAGAGACTGGAATCGTGGTGGGCACAAGGAACAATGTCCGAGTCGGCAGCAATAATTTAAACCTATGCTTAGCGGAGTTTGGTAGGATAGATGGTGAAGGCGGCTGAAGCGTACCAGAGCGGGGGATTAGAAACATTACAAGTACTAGAACTCAGCTAATCAGTATCTTACTGGGTCGAAGGAGGAGATAGCTCCTTCAGCGTCCGAGTGCAAGCTGGCCTGTTCCACACAGACTTCCATAACGGGAAGTCTCGGCATCTCCCACGCGTTGACCCTCGCAACGCTTTCTGGCTTTACAACGTCTCTAAACATCATTACTGCGGCAACCTACTATTTATCTTCTGGTGAAGGTCCAGTATTCTGCGACTCCATGGCGACTCCGGTATATAGGAACGACAATGCATGCGGCGCTGTTGCTACCGAAACGCTGTGAGGTCCCAGTTGAAGCTGAGACATCGTCGTAAGCCTACGTTTTTGTGAGCTTGTACCATTTGACCTTCTGCAATAGTTATCTTCGCCGACTGTCGGCCTTCGTGCCTAATTTGTGTATTCCTCGCAAATTCGAAAGGCCAGCTGTCCGGGATGGAGGTCCGTTGAACTTCTATCATAATCAACCACTACGATTGCGCCCTGAACGATTCAGTATGGACTTTCCAAGAAATCTTGAGACAGTTTCGATACATTTCACTTCTTGAGGAGCTCTCGTACCGCCCCCGACGCTCGCTTTCCAGCATGGACCGCCTTTGTCCCACAGGTGAACCATAGGCGCCGCTCGCAGCTGGAGTGGCCAAAGCTCGACCCGTGCAGAATCGTCATAATTACCACCTATGGTATAGCGTATGACTCGTAAGCAACTCGTTCCTCGCCGACGCCTCGAGGCAGCGACGCTGCGGGACGCGAATTCGGGTGAGCGTGTACCATGTTTGCCCCATTTTGATGCACGTCCTCATTTTCTCACCGCCTTCACTACGATCCTTTGTCCGCCTCCCTATTCTGCCACAGCACTGCGTCCGCATGTCTCCCCAAGCCCTGATCTCACATTCATTCTCACCATGCGGGCGACACGAACGCTGGGGCCCGGACAGCCTCTTTGTCCGCCGGCGGGGCCAGTTGGGATTGAAACAGAACGTGTATAAATACGGCTTCCCGCCGCTTTCCATATCACCCAACATCTCCCAACAGTTCCTCGCGCTTCACGAACACCCTCCGCCAAACACACACGATGCCAGGCGTTCCCAGAAGGTCAAGCAACACTGGCTTAGGCGACGTAGACCTACTCGCGGCCACCGACGACTGGTCGGCCGGCAGGACACGCTCGGACTTCCGGGACTTCTACACCTCTCCCCCGATGCTGGCCAGCTTTGAGCTCATGTGCAAGCAAATTTGCTCACACGATAAGCATCGCGATTCCATTGGAGTCGTCTGCCAGAACAACGGCTGCGGCCAGATGGCACGGCCGCACAACGTCGATGATTTCAAGTACTGTTCTAGGGTATGTGGTAGTCTCTGCGTTTCTCCTATGGCTAGATGCTTATGAATATTGCAGTGCAAACAAGTCATGTATTGTAGTGAGCAGGTCAGTCGATCTTCCTATCATAATTTCTCAATGTCCTGACATGTTCTCCAGTGTCACAGCGCCGATTGGTGTGTTATTTTTCAAGATGCGCTTCACCAACAACTCACTAATTATTCTATAGGCCCTCACACAAGAAGCACTGCAGCAAGATTGCCAGCATGGAGCTCAAGAAACGCGAGCTCCTCCGCCTGCCCACTGCACTCTCCCAGGCCATGTCCCTCATGCTCATGGTCCGCCACTGGGCACGCACCATCCTCAAACTCGACGAAAACCGCCAGGCCGGGCTCAAGAGCCGCATCGTCTTCACGTGCACCACCGCGCCGCGTGGGACCAACAACACCGACGTCCTGCAGATCACCCGCGTCGAGCTCGTCGAGACGCCCGAGACGCTGACGGACCCCGACTTCGCGCCGATAGTGCGCGATAGGGACAACGTGTGGATCCAGCTCGAGTTCCGCTCGGACGTCCCTGGCATGAACACCGCGTACCGCATGTTCACGAGGATCACGAACGAGCATCTGCAGATGCTCCCCATGGAGGTTTGCGGCCCGTCGGCGTCGTTTCCGATCGCGTGGTTGACGTATGTACTTTTGCGTGGCTCAGGATTTCTCTCGTGCTGATCTTGATTCTGTGTTTGTAGAAACCTCAACAGGGAGATTCGCCTGGACAAGGAGAACCGGTTCGGCCTCAAGGTCATTCGTCTGAAGGGTGCTTCTGGACGATCGTGAACCACCTCGGCCTAACAACGTGCGAACCATAGCGATCCACCAATCTCACCCCTCTATCTCCACCGTTTTATCCTTATTATGGACCTTATTTATCACGGAATGTTGTACGGTTACCCTAACTTATCTCATACCCCGATACCCATCTCTTCACACTGTGGCCATGTCAGCTTTTAGCAGTAAGCCGAAAACACATCCAAAGCAACATATCATATGGATACACCAATTTCTAAGAAACAACGTACAACACCTGAGCTATAATTACAGCGTTTTCTGCATTCACTCTCGCTCGAAGCGCGTCGTCTTTCCGTGCGCCTTCGACGCGGGCTTGAACTCTGCGAGCCACGTCTTGATCGCAGCGAGAGCCTGCTTCTGCACGGCAGCGACAGTGGGGTCGACGTTCGCGTTCGCAGTGCTGAGGTCCGAGCAGTGGAAACCGTCGCTGAACCCAACAGGGCGCGCGGCGCTCGCCGTGTACGGCGAGGACTCGGCGGAGACGGTCGCTTCGCGCCACGGGTCACCTATTAAATCGAGCGTCAGCCGCAGTAAGGGGAACTGAAACGTAGGACGCACGTCGTCCGTTAGCGAAGAACAACTTGTCGATGTTGACGTTCCAGCCGGCGTACGCCTTGTTCACTGCACCGACGGTAGGCACGGGTGCTGTCTTGAACTTCTCTGGGAAGTAGTACGTGCATTGTCTCTGTGGGTGTCACGTTAGCGAGGATGCGCGGGACGCGAGAGTGGTTGCGAACCTCGTCGTATGCTGGTTGGACCAGACGGGTGACAAGCGTGGGGTGGTCCGCTGGGGCGCCTTCTTGGTAGAAACCGACTTCGTTGCAGCTGCGGGTGAGCTGTTAGAATGTCTGCGAATTGGGACGGGGCTCATTTGAATACATACACGATCCATGTCCACGATCTGCCGGCGTTGTCGATCGTGGTGTCGGTGAAGAACGATTGGGACGCGTTGTATGTTCCGAGGCAGTCGCTAGAGGAAACCTATTAGGACTATTTCAAAACTCTGTGAATCCAGAACATACACGACACCCTGCTTTCCGCACACTGTAAACATTTGTCAGTACGAGACGACGAATAGTGTAGTTATGGGCTCACAGTCAGCCAAGTAACCGCTCTTCCAGAAGTTACCCCAAGCAGGGAGAGCATGCGCGAGGCCAAAGCCTGTAGCAGGCGCGGTTTTGTTGTCCTTGACCTCGAGAGCGTCGCAGAACTGGAAGAATGTCCCTTCCGAACCAGTGCTTGGAGACAGACTCTGCCAGTCCCATAGGTTATTGCGCACTATAGAACGCGCTTAGCATACAGACGCTCATGTGTGGATGAACAGTAAGACTCACGAGCTCCGGCGACGTCGTCGAGGTGGGTGAGGTTTGAGAGCCCAAAGTTCGCCTTAAGAGAGTCGATCTCGGACTTTGTTCCGCTGGTGAGGACTTGGTCGACGTGTGCGATGACAGCTTGGACGTCCGCAGAGCAGTTTTGCGGCATCCCCTGCCGAATTGGCTCGAAGTAGCCCCAGAAGTCTCTGTGGCGCGAAATCAGCATCCCGGAATAACTTCGAAAATATTGCTGGAGCCACTCACGTAATTGCCTCTACGACAGCTGAAGATGCATAACCTGCTGCGAACAAGTTGGGCTTCCTGGACATTTCTAGAAGTATCAGCGTCAAAAACTCAAACTGACAGATATCCGCACTTACGCGACCATAGTCCAGCTTGTGAGTGCGCCGGAGTAGCTTCCGCCAACAAGCACCCAAGGAACCTGGTCAGGTTTGACAGCGTTTCCTCCGGGCATGGGCAAGTTCGCAGTCTTCGCAAAGAACTCGAGATCGTCAATGGCCTGCTGAAGCGTGTGGAACCGGAGGCTCTCGTCCTTTAGGTTCGGGAAGGGGTTCGAATCGCCATAGTACCGGTGTTCCAGCACAATCGCAGCGCCCTTCTGTTGCTGAGCGATTTGTCCGTTGATCGTCCGGTTCGTGAGGTAACCCGTGTACGCTTCGAACGCCCAACCGTCAACTCGCAATTCGCAAAAACGCGTAGAAGAGCAACTCACGCGCTGCATTCGCCTCTCCAGGTGTGAAAAGCACAATGGAACCGCCTGCAAAAATGTAGGAAATTTCCATCAGACACGGCGTTACGACATCGACACTGGCATCATCGCAAAGCACTGACCAGGCTCGAAAAACTCCCAGGACATCCAGAACCGCTGCTTGAACGTCCCGAGCTTCGGGTTGTTGTGGTCGATGAGCTGGTCGAAGAGGTACGTCGTGTTCAGCGGCGGCAGCGCCGCGCCCGAGACGGCGTGCGTCGGGTGCACGTCGTCGGCGTTGATCATCGGGACCGAGGGCCGCCGGATGGCGTTCGCGTGCGCGCGGCCGTCGGCGAGGCGGGCGAGGGTGGCGGGGGCGGCCGCTGCGAAGAGCGCCGCGAGCGCGAGCGTCCAGGACACCATGTTTTCGTACGTGCGAGCGCGAGGAGAGCTGGGCACTCCGTCCGTCTCTGCGGGGCCGGTGCTATATAAGTGCTCGTTATCCGAGCCGCGTGCTACGTCCAGGGCGCGGTGCATGGTGCGTCAGGGCAGTCATGACTGACGCGCGGGATGTCGGTGTGCGGTGTGCAGGTGACGGCCCGCGGTGCTTCTTCGTTGCCTGATCCCCGCAGTTGATCCTGCCTGGGAAGCTGGGAAGCCGCGGTAGGAGGTCAAGGGAACGGTGGGCCACATTGAGACGCAGCTTCTCGTGTTCCTACGGAGAGCCTCTTGAAGGCTGTGGTTCTGGTCATCTGGCTGGCCAGATAAGAGCACGTCGTGCGGAAGAGGAGCGGTACCTGCATCTGTCGGGAGAGACGATTGAGTCGATATAAGTGTGTATGAGGTGATAAAGATAGAAAATGTGCAGCGCGGTGGTGTGATCGGCGGGACGGAGGTGGAAGCGTGCTGCTCGAAGGCGGAGGACGCCACCACGGCTCATCAGCAGACAGCTATGCCCCATACTATTGCTCAGCAGAAACATCAGCACACCGGATCTGCGCAAATTACAAACAAGAAGAGAACTTACCATGCATTAGTCTTGTTGGTCCAAGGGGTGTCGATGGTGCATCCAAGGCACAAATGACCGAGCGCTCAATCTTGCGAATCTATTGAAATTCAAGAAATTTCTGGAGTTTCTGTACAGACTCAGACGATGCGGTCAAAGAATAGACTTGAATTGAACAAAGGATGGAGCTACAAATACATTTCGGTGCAGTCGCTTCTTCTTAGCCTAGCGGTCATCGGTTTCATAGCCCTCATCATCACGCTTCTTCCGTATGTCTGACGGAGAAATGTCAGCGCGCCAGAAGACCAAAGAACAATATGGAGCACCTACCATCCCATTCCGGACCATCGAATACCCCGTCCTCGTACTTATCGAAGTCCCCACTGCCAAAATCATCCAGTAGCATTGCGCGAGATCGCAACATATCCTCGACCACGACGACATCCTTCGGGTCCCAGTCGAATTCTTCTTGAGCAATATCCTCGATCCACTCCACATCGTCCTCGTCGAGGTTGACCGGGCTCCTGAGGATGACTCGTTTAATGGGCCGTGCAAGGCGGTGGCGAACTTCGCTCATCTCGAAATAGTAAGACTCCATGTCGTTCACGCCGCGGTTGGCGTAGAAATACACGCCTTTGAAGAGGATAGTGTCGAGTGCGGGGAGGACGCTGAGAGCGACGGGCTGCCCTCGATAGACGGGTCCGCCGGGGCACGGTACACACGCCGAGAGCACCTCAGGAAAAGGTTGCCCCTCGTCTGCCCATTTGCCGATGCCGAGCTCGCGTATATTGGGCATCTTGCGCAGCGGAGCCACCCATGCTTGCTTTGGCGGTGCCATGGCGTTTCCAGGGTTGAGGTACAACGTCTGCACGTCCACCAGAGGGAGGAGCGCGCAGAGGTAGGTGAAGACGTTTTGGGGATGGTTGAACGTGACAGACAGGAGAGGGGGAGGCATTGTTTCGGGTTCGTCTACGATTTGCTTGATCGAATGAGAGCTTGGCCAAGCGATGAAGTGCGACGACCCGGCGACGACGCTTGCACATCGTAGAATCTGATGCGCTCCAGGAGTATCCTTCGGCCGAGGCAAGAAGCGGCAGCTCTTCCCGTTTGTAGTGCGCTCCGCAGGAGATCTTCATCTGCGTCGTCGTCGGAAACTCGAGGTGCCGCATCATCTGCACGCACTGGAGCGACGTCCCCTCAAGCGTCAGCTTGCGGAGGTGGGCAAGAGACGCAATATCCTCGCGTTTCTCGGGAAAGTGGAGCCCAAACACCGGGAGCACCCAGCTGAATTGGAGAGTCTCCAACAACGGCATGCCCTGCAGGATCTCGACGAGGTCCTCGAGGACGATGAACGACTCCCGTGGCGTGGACTGTTCCGAGCTGACGCAGAGGTGGGTGAGGGTAGCGCACTTGAGGAGACGGGCGTGTGACCACGGGAGCTCGAACCCGCGGAGCTCGAGACGCTTCAGGTTCGGCATAGACAGGCTGTTGACAGGCGAACCAGGAACATATCCCAAGGTCTTGGGAGCGGGCCGCATGATGAGTGTCCTGAGCTCGTCCGCGAAGCAATTGAATACCCTGAACGTCGTCCACTGGGAGATATCGACGTCGAGGTGTCGGATGCTGGGTGCATGCTCGAATACGAGGCGGCTGCCACCCCCGTGCTGGGGCCTCGACAGGTAGGGAACCCGGACTGTGAGCAGCGCGCCGTTTGAGCGTTTGAGTGCCGCCTTGGTATATTCCAGCTTGCGCCCTACGACGATGTTGGTCCAAAGGTACGGCGCCTGCAAAGCGACTTCGCGCCACTGGTGGCAGACATGGGTGACGCGCAGCCAACGACGAGGGCGTTGGGTGGCACTGGTGTTCGCCGCGACCAACTTGAATATCTCTGTCAAGATTTCTGGCGGGGCGCGCACGGCCGGCTTGTCTGCATTCTGTCGCCTAGCTTTCTGAATGGCTTGAGACATAGGTTTGCTAGGCTTCGCGTCCACACCCAAAGTTAGTCAATTAGATACTGAAAATTAACATGGATCGTACTTGAAAGTACGGTAGTGAAAGGGGTGGGGGGATTAGCTCGTCCTCATTCAGCCTATATATAGGATGAGTCATCATTGATTCGCCTTGGATCTTTCATGTGATTCTGCCGCGTGGCAGATGCGCCATCAGTTGCGTAGCCACGTGTTGACGGAAAAGAACGACAGAATTAGCGCTTGACTACCCATCCTCACTCGAATTCATTTGCCATGCAGTAAAAAGTTGAACTTGGATTGGAGTGAAGCGGGGGCAGGGTACAAATACATATAAGTACATTTCATTCTGCTCGATCTCAACCTAGAAATCGTCTTCAGTGTCATATCCTTCGTCCATGCGCTTCTTCCGGATGTCTGGCAGAGAACAGTTAGCGCGTCAAGGGAGGACCGTTTCAAAACAAGATGTAACACTTACCATCCCATTCAGGTCCATCAAAAATTCCCCTCTCGAATTCATCGAAATATTCATCCTCACATTCCGCCACCGCCACCGAGCTCTCGCGCGAGTCACCCTCGTCCTCCAAGACATCATTCGGATCCCAGATGAACTCGTCGGAAGCGAGGCTTCTGAGCCATTCTACGTCGTCATCCTTGAGATTTAGAGGGTTTCGAAGGACGATGCGCTTGATGGGCTGCCCGACGCAGTGTCGAGCCGCCGACATTTGTTCGTAATTGTCTCGCATGTCGCGGCCCTCGTGGTAGAAATCGACATCCTTGAAGAGAATGGTGTCCAGCACAGAAAGGACGCTAAGCGCGACGCGCTGCCCTCGGAAGACGGGCCCGCTGGGACACGGCACGCACGCCGCGAGGACTTCAGGGAAGGGCCCGCCCTCGCCAGCCCAGTCGCCAATGCCAAGCTGGCGTATAGAGGGCATGTTGCGCAGCGGCGCCGTCCAGCGGTGCTTAGCTAGCGCAAATTGAGCCGCGGGGTTGAGGTAGAAGGTCTGCACGTCCTTCAGAGGGAGCAACTGGCAGAGCGCGAAGGCGTGAGCGGGGCGGAGGGTGATCGATATGTGGTGAGGAGGCATCGTATCGGGCTGGTCTACGACCTGCTCTATGGAATGGGCGGTAGACCAGGCTTTGAAGTCGGGAACAGCGTCCACGACGCTTGCGCATCGCAGAACCTGCGGGCTCCCCGGAGTCTTCTTCGAACCGCGCAGCTTCTCGCCGAGGGTCGAAGCGAGAGCAATGAGGTGCTTGAGCTCGTATGGCCCAACGCAGGCGACGTTGATCTGCGCCGTCGTCGGGAAGGCGAGGTGCTGCATGAGCTGCACGCACTGGAGCAGCGTCCCCTCCAGCGACAACTTGCGCAGATGAACCAGGGACGCGACGCCCCGACGGGCGGTCGGCAGGATAGAGTTGGGCACATCTGGGAGGACGTTGCTAAACTCCAGGACCTCCAGCGCCGGCAGACCCTTCAGGGCCTTGAGCACCGTTGAGAGGGCGGGGGTCTGGACGCCCAATCCCGGAACGCGCAGCCCCGAGATGACGGAGAGGTGCGTGAGGGTGCGGTGCTTGAGCAGCTTGTGCGACCACGGTAGGACGTAGCCGCGCAGCTCGAGGCGCTTCAGGCCGGTGATGTACAGCTTGTCCATGGGCGACCCGGATATGGCCCCCACGCGTCCGTTCGGAGTGTGTCGCAGGACGAGCGTGTCGAGCCTCTCGGCTGCGCGAGAAGACATAGGGGTACGCGTAGAATCATCGACGGTGAGGTCAAGATGGGCGATGCGGTCGATTTCGGGGAAGATGAGGCGGTATGCGTTCTTGAGGTGATACCCTGTATGGTAGGGGGTGCGAACGGTGAGCGAGGCGCGTTGAGAACGCTGGAGAATCGCTCTAGCGCAATCCAAATTGCCCGTCATCGTGACGTTGGTCCAGAGGTTCGAAGCCTGCAAAGCGACCTCGCGCCAGCGGCGACAAACATGTGTAACGCGGATCCACGCGTACGGAGGACGCTCATCAGCGTCCTCCACATCTGCATCGACAGCGAGCAGCAAGAACATCTCAGTCAACACTGAGGGCGGCAGACACACAGCCACGTTGGCTGTGTTCTGCAGCCTGGACATCTGAACTCGAACGCGGGACTGGGCAACTTGAGACATGGTCTGCTGCCACACGTGCACGCTTCTGTTCAGCAGTATATATGATGGTGCTTGAATGTAAACCGTACTCGCAAGTACGTTGTGGAAGAGAATGGGGGGATTACGCCGCCCCGCAGGCTCCTTTTATATGTCCCTGACGGACCGGGGTGAGTCAGCATTGGTCAGCCTAATGCTTTCCCATGTGATTGACTCACCTGACATCAGTTTCGTAGCATGTGGTGGTGGTAGGTATTGCGGAATTAGGCTGGCGCGTCCATGCACGAACGGCCTCGACCGGCTCACTTGAGTTCGTTTGCGGCTTCATCTGCACAGCCTTGCTATCGACTTGCGCAATGCAGGTACGTTTCATGATCGAATTTGCTGTGCAATGAGTGATTTCATGATTCAATGGACACTTTTCAGCCTTGAATGACGCGTCTTTCGGCAAGAGTCCCCTCTCGATATCTAAACAAAAGCCAGTGAGCGAGGTAGTCGATTTGGGAGACATGGACACAGCAACATTCTGAGTCTCTGAGGCGAAAGCTCCATGAGAGCGACTGCGAGCCCCCGCCTTGCCATCCTCATAGTCACCACCTTCTCGAAAGGGCATAGCAAGCAAATAGCAAGTCGAAAGCGGTTGTCCTAAGATGTCGTCATTTTGTAAAGTGCCGTGCGTCAGTACCTTCCGGTCATGACGGTTCACTTTGTACATCGAGTCCCATTGATATTCCTGGAGGGTTGGGGCGTATGGGAGGTAGTGTCGGTTGAAGTTGTTGCGGCACCTTCCGCGCCACAAAGAGTCGTAGGCGCCGTCTCTCCTTGGCGATGCACTGGCTTGGACATTGCACAGCAAACGAAAACATATTCCAAAATATTCCCATACATGCATGGGTTTAGGTGAGATAGCTCTGGTAGTTGATCAGCGAGAAGAATCAAGGAGATACCGGTTGATTGAAGCGTACCAGCCTCCTTGGGCTCCGTCGATCCTTCGGAAGTTCGGTTGACAGCGATTTCCTGGTTGGTAGATTGAACCTTGCGTGGGGCATACAACCTGTCAACTTGAAGTGTGAGTGGTTGCACGTGTTGTCTATGAAACGTTCTCCTGTAGACGGGTCCTTAAGGCCTCAAGACCTGGCTGCGTTCGACGAGGATGAATCCCTACGCCAAATGATGGGAGCGTG
The DNA here is from genome assembly GCA_027924225.1 of Bjerkandera adusta. Taxonomy (NCBI): domain Eukaryota; kingdom Fungi; phylum Basidiomycota; class Agaricomycetes; order Polyporales; family Phanerochaetaceae; genus Bjerkandera; species Bjerkandera adusta. Next base: position 356,209 of record BSCZ01001547.1, on the reverse strand, counting down.
TCGCCGGAAGAGCCTGCATCTTCACAAACACGTTCATCCCGTAGACCTCGCGCCAAGAAATCTGATTGATACATTCGTCATAGGTGAACAATAAATACGAAGACGTTACGACTGTTCATAAAATATCACGAGCCCTCATTCCTATTCCAACAGCACGCTCGTCGTGCCTATTTCAACGACTTCGTGCTCCCCGACGTGCTTGAGCGAGAGAGCTGCGGCGCGGCGACCGAGTCGTGCCCGACGGAGCCTTTTGTAAGTGCCTGCACGAGCTTTCTACTCGGGTGCATCAGTACTGGTAAGGCCTACTAAGGTGAAGCGATACGTACCGTTGTGTAGCATCAAAGTACTCCTCGCGGTTCGACAGTTTTGAACGCGTTTTCACGGAGGCACCTGTCGCGGAGACGTCGATGCCCTTATTGTGCAATCTAAGTGGTTGTTTTGTCAGCTGTGTCCAGAGGAACGATCGGGGATGGGGTACGCACTTGCTCTTGGTCGTGCTCACGACATTTCGGAACTGCTGGTTGAGGTAGAGGATGCCGTAGATGACGGCGGCGATAAAGGTGATGGTCTGTGGAGTGTCAGGGCTGTGCGTCGCGGTCAGTGTGGGAGCGGGAGACGTACGACGGTGAGTGAGAAGTAGTCAGCCCTGGGAAGTACGTGTTAGTTTCCAGTGATGCAGAGACTACGCAGAGGGGCGTACCAGCCTGCCATGATGATCTCAGCTAGTGCGCAGTCGTCTGAAGTGGAAGGAGTGGGAGGTTGGTGTCAAAGGGGTTCGAACTTGAGGCTTTGGAAGGAGACGTGAGACGGTGAAGGTGCAGGGGTCGGAGAGGGTTTGGGAAAAGAAACGAGCTGGAAAGAAACGAAAACACGAAGGGGTCGGCGAGGGTGAAGGGCGAATGGAAGGAAGGAGCGAGCGGGGGATCTGCTGAAATAAACGCGCGGGGGCGGCATACGATCATGCCGACGCGCTCAAATCAGTGATCTTCCCCTTTGGGAGAAACACCGCTCTTCGTGGCGGTCCGCGCCGCAGCCGCAGCCGTTCGCTTCTTGTCCGACACCTCGACCTCGAGCTCTTCGCCTCTCCTTCTGCCCAGAGGCTCACAATCGCGACTTTGCTCGGCCAGCATCTCGAGAACTCTTCATTTGAAAATCTGCTTCACTTCCTCTCACGCGCTGCTGAGCCTCGAGATCATCGTTTCATCACCCATCTGCCACACGCCGGCCCTTGGCTTGTTGCGAAGGGGTCCACCAGCTCGCCTACCTGTGCATTTTCCTCGTCCTTCAAACGCGACATCTCGCACGGCTTGACGACTGCACCGCCCGCCGCCATGCTCGGAGGTGCTATGATACGCTTCAACGTCGGAGGGCGATATTTTAGAGAGGAGCTGCGATGGTCTACGTCTAGGTGCGGTCTCAGTTTTGAGCATAATTGGCTGATGAGGGGCACTTTTTATATCTCTCAACCCACGCACACAAGCGACCTGTCCGTCTCATTCCAAGACAAGAGTTTGTGGGGAGATTTGCAGCGGCTGAGGCCCATAACACAACGATGAGCTAGCCGGTATCATCCAATGCTAAACATTTTTTCACATTGGTTTATACACGCTATCTCGCGTTTGTCTTTTGGGTTTCGAAGCTTCGGTTTCGTTCAGGGGAAGCTTGAGTCTCTATGTCGTTTCGCACGGGGTGACTTCTGCTCTATCCCTGCGCTCTAAGGCTAACTTCTCACGGATGAGTCTAGACTGCTACGCAACCCCCTACCGTTCGGAAAGTTCCGCCAACATAGGCTCGACCCCCTTTAGTCGTTCCTAGGAGCTATGGAGCGGATGAACGAACGCGTGTGACGTCATGTCCACACTTTGGGAGTCACCGTTTTCCAGAAAAGTCAAGTGACTAACTAAATATAGTAGTATGATCGAGGCCGCGGTGGATGCACGTCTGTTAGCCTGCGCGATGGTCCCTGTGAGGTCATCGGGTCCAACGACCCACTCTTATTGGCGCCGCCGACGCCGACGCTCCTTACTTTCCCTCCACCACCACGACCTTGACGTCCCCGACGAGCAAGACGACCGTGCACGACGTTCGCAACGACGAACACCAGCACGCACGCGACGCACACGAGGTCTCGCCCGTCATGGAGAGCCCACACGACCGTCTCATCCCAACTGAGTCGCATCCCGGCAGTGAGTTTTCACGGTCCCTCCCCAAACGCGTAGTCATGTCTCCCCCAGTATTCGCGCCGTCGGAAGACAAGTCGCTGCCCCCCACGCCTGCAGCGGGTGCAGCTGTAGCGCCGGGTAACGGGCATGTGGCAAACAACGATGCAACAGCGAGTAACGGAAACGTGCCTGACGCGCAGCAGGCGACTGACGCTGCAAAGTCCAAGCACCACCAGAAAACCGGCAAGGAGGAGAAGAAGGAGCTCATGGACAGGATGCAACCCACCAAGGGCTCGAGTCCGCTTGACATGGCCCAACAGAAAGGCGACCGTTGGGCGACCGACCCTGTCACAGGAGCAGAAGTGCTCATTCGGGATCCAAGCTTCAAAGGTAAGAAATTCAGCCGGGTCTATCAACTGAAGTGCTAAATCCGAGTACGTAGAATATCAACAGAAGGGCTTGGACAACGCTGCTCTAGACCCGGAACACTCAAAGCCAGGAACCGCCCTTCGTCCTCCACCAGACCCGTCGAAGCAGGACGCGCGGCTCCCTGCACCAGTCGCAGCAGAAGTGGGAAACATCTGTCTACAAGCCTTCCCACCGCCCGTCAACGAGGTAGATACTAACCACACGAAGACCATCCTCCGCACGGGTGCAATTCTGACCACCGGGCTGTGTTTCCTCACGTGGATATTTGCCGCTTGCGGAAAGCATATTGGATGGATGGCGTGGCTCGTGCGGAGCAGTCTCATCTGGAGCATCCCTGTCGTTGTCTGGATCGGCGCTGAAAATGCCGGACGCAAGGTCGAGAAGGAAATCGAGCGTATTCGGATGAACATGATGACTCAGAGGGCCGAGTCGTTCAGTCCACCGACTCCGGAAAGTGTGGAATGGATGAACGCTCTCCTCAAACTGATCTGGGGCCTTGTCAACCCGGAGATGTTTGTTCCTATTGTTGATGTGCGTCTGTGCTTCTACTCTAGTACCAAAGAGGTACTTCACTGACATTAACAATTCTATAGATGGTCGAGGACATACTTCAGGCGTCTTTACCTGGGTTTGTGGACGCTGTTCGGATCGCCGATATTGGCCAGGGGACGAACCCCCTTCGAATTGTTTCCATGCGAGCCTTGCCCGACCAACCTGGACGGCCGGGGTATCCTCGTGAAGAATGGGTAGGCCTTGACAAGGATGAAGAGAGCCGGAAGCGCGCAGCGAACGCTGAATCGGGCGACTCAGAGGACCCTGCGAAACAAATCGACACCGACCAGACGGGAGATTACTTGGTGAGACTCGCCCTTACTCGAACGAAAGCACTATCTGACTTCTATGTTACAGAACTACGAAATTTCTGTGTCGTACCAGGCGCTCCCCGGTCAACAGCGTAAATTACGCTTTCACAACATTCATCTCATGCTCGAGTTTTTCATCGGTGCCTTCGACTGGTTCAAGATCCCTATCCCTATCTACACTATCGTGGAAGGTTTCGTCGCGACTGCTAGGATGCGTATCCAATTTGTCCAAAACCCGCCATACGTCAGGAACCTGACCGTTACGCTCATGGGCGTGCCGAAGGTCTGTAGTCTGTTTGAGCTCAGAACTCCTTCATGTTACTCACATGGTTTATCCGCTTGTAGGTCGAAGTCAGCGTAGAGCCATTCACCAAGAAACTTCCCAACGTCCTAGATTTGCCATTCATCAAGAAGTTCGTAGAGATGGGTATCGCCGCTGCGGTACGTCTCTCTACTTCTAGACTTCATCGTAAAAACTTTGAACTAAAACTGTATTCAGTGCGCCCAATTTATCGCGCCCAAGTCAATGACCCTCAACCTCGCCCAACTCCTCGCCGGAGATGGAATCAAGAAGGACACCAACGCCCTTGGCGTCTTCATCATCACGATTCATCACGCAGTCGGCCTCACCCCTCAAGACAGCAACGGAAAGTCGGACCCCTACATGGTCCTTGCCTACGCCAAGTTCGGTAAACCTTTGTACAGCACTCGCATCATTACTGGAGACCTCAACCCTGTCTGGGAAGAGACGGCGATTTTGCTCTTGACGGATGATGAGGTCAAGGGAGAGGAAGATCTCAGTGCCATGTTGTGGGACTCGGACAAGAGGACTGCGGATGATTTGATTGGGCGTGTTACAATCCCCGTCGACGAACTTATTCGAGAGGTACGTCTCCGGCATGCATGGGGCACTTGAAAGACTCGCTGATGGACGTTACTGCAGCCTGGAAAAATGGTTGCCCGTACCGACAAACTTCGTGGCTTCGAGGACGCGAACGATATGTCTGGGACACTTCACTGGGAGATCGGATATTTGTACGTCTTCGTCTCTTCTCCTCGTCTGATGACACCACTGAACGCACTGTATGATATAGCGGGAAGGCGCCGTTGAACCAAGCTTTGAAGAAGGACGAGAAGTCGAACGTGCCTCCGGAGATGAAGAGCGGCGAGAATGCACAAGAGCAGCCCACGGTCGCAGATTCGAAAGTGGAAGCCGACGCTCTCCGTATTCCACCTGACCCGAACGTTCCCAGTGGAATTCTGAGCGTCATCATCCACCAAATCAACAATCGTAAGTGTTCTCTTCGTCGAGCGCAGATGTCGAAATTGACAGAGGCCGTCTAGTGGAACGCCAGGATATCAAGGGGTCTACGGGATCGCGCGAAGGTCAGACCGGCCAGGATACAAGCGAACCTGCAGAAGAAGGCGACAACCTACCGAACAGCTATTGCGAGATCATTCTCAACGACGACATGATCTACAAGACCCGTGTGAAGCAGTACAGCAGCATGCCCTACTTTGAAGCTGGCACGGAGCGGTTTGTTCGGGACTGGCGGGAGACGGTCGTTCGCGTACAGGTACGCGATGCTAGGTGAGTGGAGTAGGTCAAATGGCTGCTATGGGGGCTGACGTATCGTCAGGGTCCGCGAGAAGGATCCCGTTCTCGGCATTGTGACTGTGAAATTGTCCGAGTTGTTCAAGAACAGCTCTGAGGTGACCCGGTTGTTCTCCTTGCAGGAGGGTATCGGTAAGTGCCCATGTTCAGACCAAATGTCGCCCGATGCTTACCCTTTGTAATCAGGTTATGGCCGCGCGAACATATCGTTCCTCTTCCGTCAGGTCAAGACGCCCTTGCCACAGAGCATGCTCGGCTGGGAGACCGGCACACTCGAGGTTCCGGGCACAATCAGCATCGAGCCCACCGCGGAGTTCAAAGACGGCTTCGACACCAAGAAGCTCGAGATCTGCACCACCGACGAGTCCTACAAGGTCCCCACCTCCGCCGCGCGCGCGGAGAACGGTGCGGTAGTTTGGGACCCGCCTGTCGAGAAGATCCGCCTCCCGGTGTACAATCGGTATTCGTCTGCGGTCGTGTTCGAGATCGGGTCGGGTGGTATTGGGCCCATTGGGCCGGACTGTGATTATATCGCTGTGTGTTGGTTCAAGGACGTTCCCGATGACGAGGAGACGGTCATCCGAGTGCCGGTGTTGAAGAGCCCGCATATTAAGCAAGTTCGGCAGAATTACAGTGAGTGGTTGAAATATTAGATGTGTCAATGGCTATAGCTGATCATTCGTACAGTCAACGACCAAACCAAGGAAACGCACAAGTATGAGGTCGTCGGATGGCTGACTTGTACAATTGTTTTGGACTCTGGACTTGACCCTGATCACGAAGACTAGTGAGCAATATCACTCACTTCCTCGTAGCTCAATTCTGACCATACTCCCTAGCCAAAACACCCGAGACGATAAACAGTGCGTGGTTCCCTCTTGCTTGCTGCGTCTTGCCCATGCTCACATCCATTGCAGTCGGTATGAAGCGTACGACAGGGTTGAGGGCCAGGCCCAGATCGCTGAACGCACAGCGCAGATCGCCAATAAAGACGACCTGAGCAAGTCGGATAGGAAGGAACTCGAACGTGAGAAGACGCACCAGCTGCAGATGCGCCACCGCGGCGTGATGCAGTACCAGGCGGCGCGCACTGCAAAGTGGTCGAAGGAGGGGCTGAAGCGTCGCGTCGGCGCGCTAAAGGACAAGATCACTGGGAATGGGGATAAGGATCGGAGCCAGGTCGACAGCGAGGCGTAGGGATACACGGATACACGGACCTCGGACTCTTCGGAGACGTTACACTAGCTTTACAACATTGTATGATACACACTCCTAACTCGCAACGCGTGTTTCTACCGTTCTCCCACCGTTACGTTTCAGTTTCCTCGGATGGTTGCTTGGCGCGACGCGACATAGAAACGCCCAACAGCGTTTTGCGCGCACGCCGTCACGTCCCCCCTCTGTCCCCACGCAGCAGGACAAGAAGCACGAAGAAGGGATGTCGAACAGATCGAGCATCTCGGTCCAGGTCCACGACATGCAGTACATCCAGGAGACGTACATGCGCCGGCCGATGAAACGCGAGTGGGAGGACGAGCCGCGGGACCCGTTGGCGCGGTACTGCGTCGCGCGCATGGTTACGCCGCCCGCGTACGTGAGCGTGCAGTTCATGGGCCCGTCGGGCGTGCTGTGGAGGTGCGTCGGTGCACATCTACCCTGTCCCGGTGTGGCGCGGGGGGCTGAATGGTCCATTGTTGCGTGTGTGTGTGTTGCAGGACGACGGTGACGCTCGAGGACGACGACGGCGAGGTCGTCGGCGTCGGAGACCACAAGCCACAGAAGAAGGAGTCCGAGCGGCTCGCGGCGCTCTGTGCGCTGTACCAGTTGGACGCCAAGGGCCTGGTGCGTCCTTACCACTCTGCTCGGGTGCATTTGAAAACTGATGCATATAATTGTTCATTTGTTTTTTTTTAGCTCGACGCGATGAGGGAAAAAGACGACGCACGGGTTCCGGCGGCGGAGCTGTCGGATGGGACCGTTGTGGGGTACGACCGGACGCGGGAGTTCATGGAGTTTTACTGCCAGAGGTCGGGGTTCGGGAGCCCCGAGGTCGAGTATGCGCAGGAGCGCGAGGGCGAGGGCGGGTGGCAGGCGATTATGACGGTTGGGGGGAGGCGGATAGGCTTGGGGACAGGGCCTAGCGAGAACGATGCGTTGGTTTCATGTTACATCGACGTGACGGAGTATCTGGAGAGCTGCGACCCTGATTTGTGGCAGGCATTCGCGGATAAATCTGAAAAGCCTCGGTAATTTATTTAGTGATACCCGTTATGTATTTGTTTTGCGAGACATAGCCTTCGATAGGATTTGTGGTGTGGGAGGAGGATAAGTGCTGGTTTGGATCGTAGATCTCGATCGCAGGGGCAAAGCGCGAGCTGGCGTAGACGCCTAAACGTGCGCTTGACCACGACGTGGGCGTACGTCCAATCGTTACGCTCGCAGTATTTTGCGGTTCACATAGTTGGTATGCGCCAAGTATAGTTTTCCAAACTTGGGCTAACAAGTCACAGGAACAACATGGTAGTGAATGAGTAATTGATCAGGTTAGCTGGTATTCGAAGAAGGGCCGGTTGATTGGTCGGTACGTCGCCATCTTCCACATAGTTATATATCTAGCAAATTCTATTCTATCATACTCAATGTCTACAGAATTTGTCTCAGAGGAAAGAGGGGCCACGTCAGCGCAAGGCTCCGAGCCATTGCACTTCGCCCATACCCGAAAGCATCGTGTTTACCTATCCCTGAGCATTGTTCTGTGCTTCAACAGGCGCGTTGTTATGATTGGATGGAACCGATCCACAGAAACTAGTGCACGATATCTAGAGCAACCGAGTTCATTCCGTAGTGCTCCACCCAGGAAGATACCCCAGGCCAGTGTCCGTCACAAGCACTGCTGGAACTTGCTCGAACATGTTCGTGACTACGTCCCCTTTCGATTTTCAATCGTGCGGCAGGTACCAAAAGTCTAAACAATTTCGAAGGACCAAGAATAGCACGCCCAAAGGACCATTTGATACAGTCACGCACGTATTTTACCGGGTGCGTCCCTCGTCAACGAATCACATCTAATCAGACCCCCCTGATCCATAATTAACTTACCCCAGGTCCCCCGCAAACGTCAGCATCTTCCGAAGTTCTTACAGAAAAGGTCTAGAAGAAGGCTCGCGGATCACAACGCTATTTTTCGACGCAGCGAGCTTCATCCGTGCCGCTTACCTCCGCACCAGGAATTGGCTTTCTGGCTACCTTTGTGCTGACTATGAGCCGGTCTGGCTGGCCGTAGAATATCCGCGCAACGATTCGGCTTGGGCAGAGCACATGTAGCGAATGTCAATTTCGCCTGCCTCCGATGCGTATAAAAGGCGTACCGGATGGCTTGTCTCAATCACAGGCCTTCCAAGTTCAAAGCAAACACCAGTACCTTCAGAGTTCTTCAAGATGTTCAACTTCGCTGCCATCCTGGCTCTTGCAAGTACCGCGCTCCCCGTCGCGCTCGCGCACGGTGGCGTCCTCGCATACTCTAACGGCGGCAACTGGTTCCAAGGCTGGTCAGTTCTCCCTTCGGGAATCGTGGCTGAGCTGTACTAACGTCAATGACATATTCTAGGGCCCCTTACAACTCACCGACTGGCCAAACTACCATTCAGCGTCCGTGGGCGACCTAGTGCGTATCGACTGATGCCCTGACCCAATATTGCGCATTTACCGGTTTTTGACAGCAACCCCATCACCGATGCGACAGACCCTACCCTCGCTTGCAACGACGATGGTACCTCCGGCGCCCTCCAGCTCACCGCCACCGTCAAGGCTGGCTCAGACATCACTGCATACTGGAACCAGCCCTGGCCTCACCCTTACGGCCCAATGGTAACTGCCTCAGCTCGTCCCTCTGCTCTCGAACTTCACTGACCACCCCGACGACAGCTGACATACCTCGCCGAGTGCCCCGGCTCGAGCTGCACAGGCGTGAACGCCAACACCCTCAAGTGGTTCAAGATCGACGAGTCCGGACTTATCTCTGGTACAGTCGGCAATGGGTCCTGGGGCTCGGGCAAGATGATTGCGGACAACTCTTCGTGGACGACGACGGTCCCGTCTAGCGTGCCCTCCGGAAACTACCTCATCCGGTTCGAGACCATCGCTTTGCATTCCATGCCCGCTGTGCGTCCTCTACATCGTCTGGTGGACATTTCGCTGATGTCTTTGTGCAGCAATTCTACCCCGAGTGCGCCCAACTCTCGATCACCGGTGGAGGTAGCCGCGCCCCGACGACCGACGAGCTCGTTTCCTTCCCCGGAGCGTACAGCAACGACGACCCCGGCCTCAACATCGACCTCTACACGCAACAGGCACTGACGCAGACGACCTATGTCATCCCCGGTCCTCCGCTCTACGGTTCTGGTAGTGGTTCACCCGCTCCTGCCCCCGTATGTTTCATGTGACCACCTTCACGATATTAAAGAGGGCTAACAGCTGTTCTAAACAGACTGCCGCACCGTCGAACGCAGCGCCTAGTGCGTCTCCGAGCTCAGCTCCACCGGCTGCTGGCACCGTCGCCCAATTCGGGCAGTGCGGCGGCCAAGGGTTCACTGGTGACACTGGGTGTGTTGCGCCGTTCAAGTGTACCGTCGTCAACGGTGAGAACTTCTCCATTTTTCATCCCGATAATGTACTGATTATGTTGCAGCTTACTACTCGCAATGCCTCTGATGTTTCGTCCCCATGTCCCGCAGTCGCTTTCGTCATGTATTCTACCAGATTGAAAAACAATTATCGCTGTCGACACCTTCATACTCACACCCGGCGTTCAAGTTGCATCGCCACATGCGATGCGCGGGCTTGTTCATACTGCACGAGCACTCCCGCCACATCACGCGGAGTTATAACACACCGAAGTCGTTGATACATGGTTCCAGACGACAGCCTCGCACTGTGAGTCGAATAGCAATACAACAAACACAACATCTATGTTCATACAATATTGATACCTCTGCAGCGGTCCTTGTGACCACCATCGCTCCAATCTCTGAATGCGTTATTGTCAGCTTACACGGGATACTCTTCATGAAGCAAAGAACGCACGATTTCTGACACTGAGGACCGCAATACGCCACTTTGAAGCAACCGTTGCACAGCCTCATGCGATGCGCAGGTCGAAGCACGCTGCACAAACACCTCTTCCACGCGCACCTCTTCAACAAAGGTGGCGTGAACTCTCCCACAGATCGGGGAAGCTGTCGAGGGAGGTCGGCCTCCAGCAGTCGCCATGCTGGTAGTGCGTCTTCGAGAGGATTCTCAGGGCGCGGAAGCGGCTCCAACCTCTTCAGAGATTCGCCAAACAGCTTGAGGGTGAGCCGCCGCATTGCTTTGATCTCGGGGGATACTGGCGTGCGCCGGAGCCGCCGAAAAGCTCGACTGCATGCAGGAGCAACGGATGTGCATCTCCCCACTAACAACAAGAAAGTCCGCAGTGAGCGATGTAACAAAGCCGCAGATTAGACATGTGCACGCACGTATTGTCTTATTGCCCGTGTTTCTTATAATGGCGCAGGAGAGTATCGAGATGAGCTCGAGAAGAGCTCTTTCGGGCACTGGTGGGTCATTTGCTCGCACCCATACCATCACATCGCTTCAAAGGCTTAGCTTATTTTGTAGAGTTGTATTATAGAACAAAAACTTGCCACGCTCTCATGAGTAGGAAATTTATATTGCTCAGCGACGTGTCCGTCACCGGGTCCCTGCATAGATTCCTCCGTGCCGCAGCGAGCATGTACGAGAACATCTTGAGATCAAGAGGTGTCGTTTCCGTCACCGATTCAATGCGAGTGGCGCGGAAGGCAAAGAACATGCTCCCGAGAGTGAGCAATCTCTTTCCAATAGAGTTCTCGTCCCGGAGATCGCGCTGTATACACGCAGTGAGAGTGTCAGAAGAGAAGGACCCCGACTCCACGGCCTCCTTGTTCATCTTCATCCACATGCTGTAGGGTCCTTCCTCGGTTCTGTCCATGTAGTATGACGCGAGCCAATGTAGGGCCCGGAATCGGTGGGCGTCCACGGGGGAGTGCATCCAAATGAACACGACAATCAAACAGAGTTTTTGCGCCACTGACATAGCCGTCGGATCTCTATATGGTTCAGTGGTGTGTTGGTGACCATGGTGCAAACTTTATGACGTACCGAAACCTCCCGGACAATGACGCGACTGACTCGGCAAGAACCAGAGCTAGAGCTTCCGGGGAGCTTTTCGTCGAAGTGATCGGATCGAATTCTGTCGTCCATGCACCGTAGAGGGATGACCTGAGGTCGAAGAATACGTCCCAGATCCGACGGTAGCGAGGCAAGCCAGCGATGAACTGTTGCGCGGTATCGCGCCGCAGGCCTTGTGGTATTTCGCGTCTTCCTTGAAGTTCGCTCAACCGAACAAGAGATTCTGAATGTAGCACCAATACGTCGATGAAATATCTCTACGGAATAAGTTGGCGCATATGTCAAAGATTTCCGGTTGGTCTATTGCTCACCATTTCGTCTACGTATCGTACTGGATTCGACTTCCATGCACTTATTGAACTTCTTGAGAACGAACAGAGGTCGTTCTCGAGGACCAAATCCAGGGTAACGGGTACGAGGCCGTCCTCGAGTAGAACTTCGTTGACCCGAGCAGGTGATGGGTGTGAGAGAATTTTCTTGATTCTAGTTACGCAGATGCGCTGCGCTTCTTTATTAAACCCTCTGCATACTCGTAATGAGGGGCATATGGTTGCGAATGAAGGATTCAGGGGATCGAACAGTGACATCGGGGCTCGAGATAGCAAGCCCGATTCTGGGTGAGTGCCTGACGGTCAGCAGCTTCTTCTGAGCTTTCACACTCACCTCAATGCCAAATTATCCTAGATGCGCGTGGTTAGAGTTACGGAATGAAGTACGTGAAGTATGTGAGGGGGCCGCGACGGCGTAAGAGGAAACGTAGGAACGGTCTAGGGCCGGCCCGCGCTTCCAGGTACAAATACATACAAACAAAAGCCGCTCATGCACTGCCGAGTAGGACATAGCTTTGCATCGCCCGTTGAGTGATCGATCGCTAGGTGCAACGGATAACCCAGTCTCTCCAAGCTTCGCCTTTGTTAGGACTGGAATATTTGGTGGAAAGTGTCAGGACGGATGAGAGCATGTCGAACGTAGTGGCGGTACTTCTCTTGAAAACGCGAGAACTGTGTAGCCTACTGTACGTGGGTTAAAGAGGGAAGAAAAATGGGAAGCATGATGTACCAGTGGCATAAAGTGAGGCATAGAGGAATGAGCGACAAGATAGGCGCGTCGTCCGAACGAATAGAGTCGAATAAACGTCGCATGGCCTGTCATCTATCCGGAAATAAAATAGGTCCTGCGTAGGCCTGGATGAAGCAGCAAGTGGACTGTTTGTGTCTGATACAAATACAGAGTCTTGTCCATCGCGGAGAGCTATCAAGTGAAACATACTTATCACCAGCTAGTGGCCTCTGCACCTCTTCTTGTGCCCGCCCTCGTTCCAATCGCTGATACGAGTGGCGTAAACATCACAATTACAGAAAGGTCAGGAACTGCTTACCGTTCGCGACAGCGGGGGCCGCAATACGCGACGAGCCCGCATCCAAGGCACACCTTCATAGGATGTTCGTGCCTATGCACGCTACAGAGGCACTCCTTCCAAGCGCACCTCTTCAGCGGCATATCAGTCCACTCCTTCTCCTCATACACGCGACCGCGGCGGTTGGCGCAGAGCCTTAGAAGGGGCTCTCCTAGCTTGTCCCAGTTATCCTCCACTTGTTTCCATAAGGCAGCCGTGCTCGCGTCTGGAGCGCGTCTTCGCCTAGAGCGCGCCTTCCCGTCCTTTCGAGTGTCGCTGGCAATTACGGGGCACTTTATCCAGACTGTCCGACGCATTGCGTTGCAGCGGAGGGGCCCGGGCGGGGTTGGGGGACAGGGCCCTAGTATGGCGGGCGAGGACGCTATGGCAGGAGAGGGCGGTACGGTGGGAGGGGGTTGGGTCGGCGAGACCGTCACCTTGCCAGGGAACTGTATCTTCAGCATCTTTTCTTTGGCGTCGACGTACGCTTTCACCGTCAAGCGACGGATGGCGATCATCTTCGGAGTACTTCGCATCGGGGCGAGCCCATGATCCAAGCCCCGTTGACACCATGCGATTAAATCGCAGTACTGACCTGGGAAGGATCGTCAGAACGGGAGAATCGTCTCGGAATCAAGGCAAGAATTACGCAGTGACTGTTGGGGTCCCACAAAGCCGTTCAGCGCGTGGGCGACAAGCGTGATAATCTCGTGTAGCATCAGCTCTGTGAGTTCGGGCGGTTTCCAAGCGTCATCGATAGCGGTCCAATATCGCCTGGACAAAATGAGGCTACGGTGCGTCAGTTTCCAAAGACCGTGGCGACATCTATGCAGTGCTCACTAGACGTAAGACAGGACAGGCTGAGAGTTTTCAGACAACATCGGGTGAGTCCCAAGACAGATTTCCCTCCTTGCTGCTCCCAGCGCGTAGGGGAGGACTTCATCAAAGAAATCGACTTCGCGGTCGTAATTGAACAGGTGAAAGCATTCCATCATTGCTCCCGTGGCGCACAGCGAAAGCCCGACGTTACTAGGCTCCTTCAGGTCGCGTTGGATGCATGCGGAAAAGACTCCGGGCATGAGAATATCGCAAGCCTCCCCTTCGTGATACACGTCCATGTAGACTGAACTGGTTCTCCCGCTATCGGTCCATATGGGACCAAGTTGCTCCATGAGTAGGCGAGCAGCATCGAGTCGCACCTCGACCACCTGGGAGTTGACCCAGATGAACAAGAGGACCATCAAAGTCTGCGAGGGAACATCGATTCGGTAGCTGCGCTGCCTCAGCGCTGAACGAGCAGCAGAATGGAGTGGGGAACGTACGAAGGACCGCCCGCTATATTGAAGTACCTCAGGGCGAGATGCTGCACCAACACATCGAGGGGATCGACATCTGATAATGTTTCTGCGAAAACCTCTTGCGTTTCGGCGCCGAGGAGTGAGAACCTGAACTGATGTATGGTATCCCATAGCTCGGCGTATCGCGGCCACATCGAAATAACGTCTCGCACCCCCACTAGGAGGAGCCAGTCTCGGTCCTGGGGAGTCAAGCGAAGCGCCTCGTCGGCTTCTACCAGAGCGTCGAGCACGCAGCAGTGTATCGCGAGTAATTCACTGCAGTATCTCTGTAACAACTACTTGAGCAGCTGATAACTTCCAGACAAGAGCACGTACCAACTCTTCATCATACAGCTTGGGAGACTCCGCCCAGACCGATACATACCATTTAGGCCACGAGCAGAATCCACGATCGAGGAGAAGGTCGAGAGTGGCCGGTAGAAAGCCATGAGCGAGGAGCATTAGGCGTGTCAGAAGGGAACTTTTGGATAAGAATCTTCTAACGTCCGAGATGCAATCCCGTCTGTGTGAGGAGGAGCCTCTATAGGACATGCATCCTCGCAAAGCGAGCACGACGATGTGGGGGTAGATGTTCGAGGGGTCAAACAGCATGTTAGGGGTAACGTCGAAAAGCTAGTGAGAAAGTGTGCCGAGCAAGCACTACGAAGATGGGACTAGATAGGAGTGTTTTCGTGCTGTTGGAGGTCAGGGTAGTCATGGCTGCTCGTGGCCAGGACGCTATATTTATCAGGCCCTAGGAAGGGGTCTAGACGAGCGACGACGACCAATTGCTCGGCGCAGCTCACAGGGGCAGGTTTTGGGCTCTGATATCTGACAACCCAGACTAGCGAGATATTGAGGGTAGCGCACCATAGGTGGGGCCGATCGAGCCGTTTCATCGGACAGGAGGCAGGTCATTTACCGCAGCAACGCGCTACGAGACATACATGTTAGATACTGCCGAGAAAGGCAGGTGAGAGCGACAGCAATACAGAGATACAACGGGAGAAAACATACAACAACGCGCGTGAATAGTCGTGAAAGGGTCTAAAAGTCTATGTCCTGCGGAAGCTCCACCGTGAGCTATTCCTCTTTTGAATCGCTATTGCTGTCTATTCGGGTGTGGGCGGGGGCATTTGTCTGTGTCTGCGCAGTCGAGAACACGTTAATACCGCCGCTGGGGGAGGCGACACGCAGTGACACACCTGCCTCAGTTTCGCAAGGTGGATCTTCAACGTCTCCGCATAATTCTCGAAGCCGAGGTTGGTCATGGCGTAGAGGATGTCCTCGCCGCCAATCGTCTTGCGCTTCTCGACCTGGCACTTCTCCGCCGCCTCCGACGTGATGAAGCTGATGAACTCGGAGACGCACTCCTGCACGCACTCCTTGGCCTCCTTCGAGATCTTCGCCGTCCCCGGCACAGACGACTTCATTATCCGCGACACGTTCGCTATCTGCAACGCGCAAGAGCTACAGGTTAACTGGCGGTGCGGGGAACAGCGAGTCGGGCACGCACTGGGAGGAAGCGGTCCTGTTCTCGATATTCCCCAACTTCCTGCTCGGTAATGGGCGCGGGCGATGGTGCATCTCCCACGGGCTCTGGGGCTGGACCGACGTCGCCCTGCGGGGCAATGTTGGGGTGTGGGTACTCTGACATGGCTGTGGTAGTCGACAGACACGGCGATGAAGGTCTCGGAGGCAATGAGGGCGAGGGCTGCAGCAAACCCTAGGTTAGGTGTGGCCCGAATGCAGTTGCTAGCATCATTGATGCGATTTTCGATGGCGCATCAATCCCGACGTCCACCTCCAAATATCACTAGGCTACGGCTGCACATGTCTCCAACACAAAGTGAACGATAAAGCTGATTTTGATGAGGAAGGAGCAACTATAGAGTACATTTTATCTAGGAATTACAACACAACGCGGCAGAGCACAGATAGAGTAACGTCGGCAAGAAACAACAGTCCACGGCGCAGGCCTAATCCTCCTCACTTCCACTTTCCATCTCCTCGTCACTGTCGCTGTCCTCGCCTTCCGCAACTTCGATGGGATCGAGGTCGATGTCGTGATCCGCGCCGATGTAAGAGTCGCAGATGACGTATAGCTTGAGGTTGTGCGTTCCCTTCGGAAGCGTGAACTCAAGCTTGACACCCATGCTCTTCGTGACAGTGACGCGCTTGATCGAGTGCAGCGTGCGCGTGCTCGGCTCGCCAACGACAAGCCACCAGTTTGGCAGCTTCTTAACGGGGAAGAACGGCGCGACAACCGTCTGGTCGTCTGCCTCCTCGTCCTCGTCTGCGTCTTTCGAGAGCATGACCTGTAGGTTGATCGGCGAGCCCGCAGTGTACTCGCCCTTGACGAGCTGCTGGGATACGTCGAGGGTGGGATATGAGTTGACGAATGTCGCTACGTCGCGCATCTGGCGAGCATCCATCTTCAACAACGCATTCCGCTTGTCGTCCTCCATCTCCATGATGTCGTAGACCGACTCGATGCCAGCTTCCTTGCACCGCTTGACGACCTACATAGACACCTCGTCAACAGCAAGCATGATAATCAGTGAACTAAAACTCACATCCGGCTCGAAGTGCGGGATTTGTTTGAGCGGCGAGTCGCTGTCCCAGCAAGCCTGCACGCACATCTGCGACAAGTCCATAGCGCCGAGAGCGTTGAGCCATGCGTTCGACGACATGACGTCCACGCAAGCCGACAGGAAGTTGAGGATCTTCTCGAGCACGATAGCCTGGTCGGCGGCAAGATCTGGCGGCAGTTGTATGCGCGAGAAGTGTGCTTGCAGAAGGAGGAAGGTCTTGAAGTGCGCAGACTCGAAGTCGGATTTTGCCAGCTTGACGGGAACACGGTCGTAAATTCTGCGTAGGAGCACATCCTCGTGCCGCCTGATCGGAATTGCAGCCTCGAATTCGGCTGATGATGAAACGACCTCCAATAGCCCCTTGAGCTTCGTCGTTTGCTTGAGCGACAGAGTGTAGACGTGGACGGTGACGTCTGTTATATGCGCTCAGCCTCGGTCACCTACCCCAAGGTGATACACTTACATGAGATGTTGTAGTAGGCGGCGATCATGCCCAGGTTCAATGGCGCGACGTCCATTTCGTCCTCTGCAAACTTGTAAGAATCCATCATTCTCTCGGCAGTTAAAAATAGCTCACCGATTGATATACACTGGGAGTCGACGAGGTCTTGCAGTGTGGTCTCGACGAGCTCAGACAGATGGTCCGAAAGATGTTGATGGCTGACATTGTGGAGGTTATAGTAGTTCGGGTTTTGGGTCATGCGGCGGTAGAAGTACGTCCATGTCAAGATATCCTGAAAAGCCCAGTCAATTGTCAAATTCGCAGCTACGACTGCAATAACGTACCATCGCATCCTGTTTGTTCTCGATGGTCTTCACTGCGATCTCGGCCAAGAAGTAGTCGTGCAACATGTCGGTGGGTAGATGCGACTCGATCGGCAGACCCTCAGCGAGGAACTTCTTGTAGAAGTCCTTTCGGGTTTGCTGGCACATGAGTACACAGCGGCTACGCTCGTCGTCCAATGGGCGGCAGGCCCGACCCATCATCTGTAGAACGTCCATAATGGGGTAGTCGACGTAGCGATGCTCCTTGCCCTCGTACGACTGGACACCCATGATGATGACCATGTAGCTGGCGACAGGAAGACTCCAGGCGGTATCCTTGCGTTGTTATTAGTTTTGGCTCAATTGCAAAGAAAAACAATAATACCTTGGAGGCTATAAGAACTTGAATTGCACCGGACTGGAACAGCCGCTCCACGATCCGCTTGTCCTGCTTGGTGAGAGCCTCATGGTAGTATCCGATACCATGCTTCAATGTCTCGACGAGGCCCTTGTCGCTGACATGATCGAGATGTGGCTGAAGGTCCTCTTCCTCGATATTGAGGAAACGCTTGCCCTCGTCGTCGGCGCCGCAGTGAGAGATGATGTCGTCGGCCGTGAGACGGCATTGGCGACGAGATGGGACGAAGATGATGACAGGTCTTGTGGGTGAGTGTTCCACGATAGCAAGGTAGGCCGGTTTGGACATGGCGATCATCAAGGAAGGGAAATGCGGGATTTGGAAGCTCTGCAAATGGATATCCATGTCCAGGGGGCGAGCACTGACAAACCTTCAGCTTTCAAGGCCTTCCACAACTATCTGATAGAACTCACCTCGGAGGGAAGTTGAAGATAGCATGCGATGGAGCACCAATCCACTCTCCCAGGTCGCGCGCGTTCGCAAGTGAGACACCGCAAGCGACGATACGAGTCTTGATATCTGTCTGAGCAGAGACGTACCGCGTCCGCGACAGGACAACTTCGTAAGTTGGCCCCACGAAGCCACCGACGTGCTGAACCTCGTCAGCGATCAGGAGGCCAATCGTCTGGACGTTCTTGCGCTGACGCCATCTCCTTGAGACCATGTCCCACTAAAACCAGTGTCAGTGATGGGTGACGGCAAGAACCGTAGATAACTCACCTGGTTCGGCGTGCAAACGATGAGGTCGCCCTTCTCCAAGAGCCGCAAGTCGGCACTGCTCTCTCCGGTCAAGCTGACAATTTCCTTGCCACCCTGGAGCTTGCCGAACTTCGCCCGCCATTCCACAACGCGTTGGTCGACCATATCTTGCAGAGGCTCGATGCAGACCGCGCGTGGCTGTTCCCGTTTACTCCAGAGTCGCAGAAGAGCGAACTCCGCGCAAATTGTCTTGCCACTACCAGCTGGCGCGCCGATGAAGACGTTGTCATCGGTGGTGTACAGTGCTTGGAAGACCTGCGTTTGGATCTTGTTGAAGGTCTTGAGCGTAGAGGAGTATATGCTTTCGAATTCCTTGTTGTGAAGCGCTGACAATGGCAGCGACTGAAGGTCGAGCAGAGGGGTGGGTGCGGGGAACTTCTCGGGGAGGATGAGATGTTTGAATGAGATTGGAAGACGGGTTTCGGCATGAAGCCAGCGATCAGAGACAACGGAGATGTAGTAGTTCGGGGGCACGGGTTCAAACATCGGTACCGTGAAAGTGACGTTGTGGTCGTCTTCTGCGTACCGCTGGCGAAGGATGAAGGTGTCATGGAACAGGACGATCTCGCCGTCGACGTCTTCGACGATGATCCAGAACGACTCCGCACCTCCGTGGATCTTCTCATCCCATTGGAAATCGGCGGTAATAGTGAGCTCTATCCGGAGTAATGACCGAGTGATGGGCTGAACTTGAGCTTGGAGCCTGGGAAGAGAATGAGCATGATTCCAAGCACAGACGATTTATTGAACGTACTGGAGTTTGGGGAAGTTGTGGACCAGGCGATGAACAAGCTTGCCGGCATTTTGCACCCCGAGAAGTTCTCCGATTTCAGCAGGGTTCAAGTCAAAGTAGCGGTACCATGGCTGTATACTTGAGTGTCAGAAATCATCTCGCATTCGACAGGTCGTGCACTTACGAATTGCTTGCTCTCCGCCTTGCGCACGATGTCCCTCGGGATGCCCTTGAACTGCCTCAAAGGTGTCATAGAGCCCCACCTACGTTGTAATAGAGCGGTCAGAGACTACGAGTTTAGTCGGGAATGAAAAACTTACATCCTCCTCTCAACCATCTTCGACAAATCCAACGCAGCCTTCGCTGGTACAGACCAACCGCGCTTCAAGCAAATCTCGAAAATTGCACGGATGATACTATGGACCGCTTAATGAGAAATCACTACGCCAGCGATGCTTCGAAGACTTACCGGCCGGCAGACTGTTGAATGTAAACCATATCGGCGACCAAGGCGAACCCGTCAAGCTTGAGCTGAGATACGAACGCCTGCAATAGGACGTTGATCTTGGCCGCTGGTTCCTCCACACTCTCTTTGACGGGAATGGGGACACGCTCCAACAACTTCGCCAGCTCCAGTTTTTCCTATCGAAATTGATGAGAAGACGAACTCAAAAGAGTAGAAGTCAGACTTACATCTTGTCGAACAGGAATGAGCTTGAACTCGTTAGACAAAGCGAAGACGCGGAAGAGCTCAATCATGGACATCGTGGGACGGAGGTGCTGGTTGTACACCGACATCGAGTTGTGCGTGACGTAGTAGTACGACGCGATACGGCCAAGCTCGGTGCTTTGGAACCGGCCAGATACGCGTTCGTACTTGATGAGATGGCATTTCTCGAGAAGCGCCGCGGCAGTGTGAACAATGTCGGCTCGCTTCTGGACCAATGAGGGGTCATCGTCCTGGTAGTCGACGCCGACACTGTAGAGCGCCGGGTCCCTGAGCATGCGGACATACCTGCAACAATGTGAGTAATGCTAAAAGAAGCTGAGAGTGTGAAAATACTAACAAGTAGGTGTATCCGAGCCATTGGACGGCCTCGTCGCGGTTCCTGATCGTGCCGAGAACGATTTCGGCGTTGAGGTTGTCTGACAGCTTCGACACGAACTGCGACTCGATGGGGAGCTGCTGGTTGAGCAGACTGAGGTAGTACTGGAGCTCGGAATGGTTGGTGATGATGATACCTTCTCCAAAGGTGTCGTACTGTGGACGACCCGCCCGGCCAAGCATTTGGAGCACGTCCTGGGACGAGAGCTCGCACCAGCGACCCTTCTCAGGGTTGTAGATCTGAGTGCCCTTGATAATGACCGTATGCGCAGGCAGGTTGACACCCCAGGCGAGTGTCGCAGTACAAACGAGAACCTGTAGGTGACCATCGGCGAACAGTTCCTCGACGAGTCCACGGTCCTCCCTCGACATTCCGGCGTGGTGGATACCGAAGCCGAACTGTAGGAGGTCTTTCAGGTTCGGGTCCTTGACGTTGTTGGTTTCCTCGAGAAGAATCTCGCGCGTCGCGCCCTCTGGCTTGACGAACTGCGTGATAGTCTCCTTGTCGATGGCCATGTCCCGGATGAACCGCGCGGTCTTCGAAGTCTCCTTCCGCGAGTGAACGAAAACCAGAGTTTGGTTCTTGCCCGCCTGGTCGAGGACCTTCTCGTAGCACACCTCGTTCATGACTTGGAATCGCTTGATGGCCTTCTTCTCAGTAACACCGATGAACTGCTGCTGAAGAGGGCAAGGACGGTACGTGGCGTCGAAGTAGAACAATCCCTTCTGCGAGTCAACTCGAAGGAAGGTAGCGACGTCTTGGTAGTTGGGGAGCGTAGCAGAGAGACCAACCAAACGAACGTACTCGCCAGTATGTTCCATGCGCCGAACTGTCCTCGCGATGATGGACTCCAGGACCGGTCCACGTTCGTCATGAAGAAGATGGATTTCGTCGATGATAATGAGGCGGACGAGGTTCGTGTAACTCGTGTCGGTGCTCTTGCGAGTGATGACGTCCCACTTTTCGGGAGTCGTGACGATGATCTGAGTCTCCGCGATTTGCTGCTTCGTCATTTGAGAGTCACCAGTGAGTTCACCGACTTTGATGCCGAAGACACCCAGCCGTGAGCTGAAGTTGCCGACCATCTCCTGCACCAAGGCCTTCATAGGAGCGACGTAGACGATCTTGAACGCGTCAAGGTCGAACTCGCCGGTTTCCTCGTCGCGATATTTCGAAAGCTCGTTCAAAATGGTCAACATCGCGACGTTTGTCTGTAGACAACGGTGAGTAATTCACCAAAACGAAGCGTTCTGGATCTCACCTTTCCAGCACCCGTTGGCGCGCACAGAAGCAGGGGTTCGTCGGTGCCAAACGCGACAGGGAAAAGTTTGCTCTGGACTCGGTTCAAGTTCTTGATACCCTTGAAACCTTCCTGTGCCCAGGGAGGAAGCTGCGTGACGGGTACGAGATCACTGGGTGCGGTGGTAGCCTTCTTAGGGGCGGGGACATGGATTTCTTCATAACCCTTGCGGGCACGCTTGAACGACCCCTCAGGAAGCTTGCACTTCTTGTTGGACATCAAGTGACCTCCCTGGCTGAACGCCATACTCTCCAAATCGACCGTCCTCTTGGGCTGGACAGTGGAACCTGGTGCAAGCGTCGCGGTCTTCGGCACGGCCTGAGACTTCGGTTGTTCGTCGACGTCCATCGCATCGTCGGCTTTCGCTTTCGTCTTGCGGTCGCCTGCCAGGTCCCGTAATATCCACCCTAGACCCTTCTCCCGCATCGCTACCTCGATATTGACGCGTTCCTCTGCATCGCTGCGCATAAGCTTCGTGCACCAGACAATGACGTCGCGGTTCTTCAGGAACTTGGTAATGACGTGGAAGCTCT
The DNA here is from genome assembly GCA_027924225.1 of Bjerkandera adusta. NCBI lineage: Eukaryota > Fungi > Basidiomycota > Agaricomycetes > Polyporales > Phanerochaetaceae > Bjerkandera > Bjerkandera adusta. The sequence goes on along the minus strand of BSCZ01001547.1, from coordinate 333,992 downwards.
GGTAGTCGAAGAGTTCCATAAGCTGGTTTTCGCAGTCACGGAGACTGGATTCCGAGCCCAAGATGGACAACACGGACGCAGCCTTGTCCGCGGCGGTGACGGGGTCGGGATACACTTCTGATATTTGCCGTTGGACCCAGAAACCGTCGATGGCGTGTGGTGAAACGACGTCTTGATCTGCTGAAGCCTGGCCACGATGTGAGCCCGACGCGCCACCGACAACAAGTTCCTCCTCGCCCTCGAGCGACTCTGGTGCCTCTGCAGCCTCTTCGCCTTCCTCATCCTCGTCGTCCGACTCGTCGCGAATCTCAAACTGCTCCTCCTCTTCCTCTTCCTCCTCCTCCTCGTCGAAAACCACCGCAACACCCATCTCGTCATCAATCTCCGCGTCCTTCTTCTCCATGTCCGGGTCCACCGTGGTCTCGTCCTCGGCGCCGTAGTCGGTAATCTTCTTCGACAGGTTAACAAGTTGAGCAAACGACTCGTTTGGTATTGACCCCAGGATTTCCTCCACCTCCTTCTTCTTATCGAAGTCCTTCATGCTCTCGTTTTTCAACGACTCGAGGACAGTGTCCGCCGCGCTTCGGACTACGTCCTGCGCTTGGTCACCGAGACATTGGTGAACAGTGGAAAGAATGAGCTCGTACACTTCTCGTGTTTCAGCAGTGCGGGGGCGGTACGTCAGGCCCTCGACGTCCTGGGTCGCCTCGAGGATGTCCATGTAACCGAAGCCCGTGTTCTCCGCCGCGCGTCGCTTTGGGACCTTTTCGACGTCCTGCGCATCCGCGGTCTTTTTCTTCTTCTTCTGGATGTCCTTTGGTGCCTCACGGTGCGCGCGAGAGCCCATCTCCCGGGGGTCGATGCGTCCAACCAGCGAAGTTGGCGCGCCATCTGGTTCCTTGTCTCGTCGAGGAAGCGCAGAGCGGTCGGCGGTCAAGACGAGGGAGGAGATGGCGGCATAGTTGTAGCCGGAGAGGTCCCGTTTGCCGGACATGGTGGGTGGTTTGGGGAGAGAATGAGCTCAGACGTCGCCAACAACGTCGAAGAGCGAGTAGAGAGTGGGAAAGTAAGAACAATTAATGATGATGAATCCTCGCTGTGCAATTTAGGCGGAGATAGAACAATTGCTGACGCGTTACTTCATTTCGCATACCACGCGTGTCATCGGACTTTGAACCTCAGTTCATTGCCAACTCCTCGCTCGTTCCTTCATTGACCTCGGCGACTCTGCTTCGTCTTTCCCTAGGCCTTGGTTATGGTCAAAACCTTGCCTAGTGGCTCTGAAGAAAGCATTGAGCACCTCAAACATATTTGCCGGACGACCTATCCCATGATCTGGGACGAATATTACGACTGGGACGCCTCTGACTCTCGTCGAATAATTGAAGGGCTTGCAGGACAACCACTGAGAACTACTCCGTGTTATAGCCTAGATAATTGCGAACCACCACAAGAGGTTTCTGCACCTCCAAACTCTGGCGCCCCCGAGGAATTCGTCGCGTTCTGTCATTTTGAAGACGCCCGCTCTACCCAGGCCACTATGAAGGTCTATCATGCGCCAGATGGCACTGAAGACGATATCTTCGTAGAGTCCCCATGCTACGAAACGTGTTCGGCTATTCAGCAAAATATTATCTTGGGGGATGAACCCGACACGGCTCCATTTCTGCCATACGCAGACGATCGCGACTTCGACCATGAAGAGTATCTCAAAGATTTCTCAAGCCTGTCGTGGGAGATGACATATGACCCTAGTCGTAGGTACTTCAAATCTCTAGTCTTCGTCGAAACTAAACCGTTCATCAGAGTCATGGATAATCGTTGAGATCGTTCGTCGTCTACTCGCAGAATATAAAACGATAAGTCTAGTGGACGTCGATAATTGTCAAATATTTCCAGCTCGACTCCTTTCAACGCCAACGGAATGGGGTCTTATACATAGGACGAACCAAACGTCAGTCTTTTCCATACCTCGACCGATATCACGCTGAAACGACATTGCAGCATTCCTCCCCCGTGGCCTGGATTTGGTACCACACCTCTTCCAGATTCTCTGACCCCTCCTGCACCCGATGACTGGCGCCAGAGAGTCCAGACAAATTTATCTATCTTTTGTTCGAACACAAGTTGTGTACAAGCGCATTGCTGGACACACGGTAGGTGCTTCAACCCGTTCCTTCTGACGTCTCGCTACCATGTATTTCTCTATTCTTAGGTAATGAAAATCACGACTTTGAACGCGACGAACGCTACATTGTTCCCTTAAGCTGCGAATTCCCGGAGATACCGAGTGAACCGTGCGGTACAGAGTGTTATATATTGAACCGGAGCCACGACGGTCAGGCGCAGGTCAGTTTGGGTGGCCTTCCATTCATAAACAATTGTTCTGACAACCTCTGGGTTTCTACAGAAATGCAGCAGCAGGCACATCGATAACTTAAGGTTATTATTCACTATTTCTCCAGAAGCAACTGCTTGTGACATCGCTGCGGTAGCTGGCGATGTCCCATGTTGGGAGGTGTGCACGTCTGCCCGACCAAATTCATCCAACTGAACGAAAATATTGTCACCAAGGTCTATTCACAGCGAGCAATATTTCTACGCGACCTTCCTCAGCCCTCGCAGAAATATTCCCCGTCTCCAAGCCCGTCCGCTGCGTCTGTCCCCTCTTCGAGTACGTTCTTCTTTGAAGCCTAAGCGAACTACACGATACTTATATCATGGTTCTCAGAACGTATAAAAGCCCGTGATGAAAAACAGTACGTGTGGAACTTGAGCTTGTTCCGTACAACTCACTGTGAGGTAGATTCGAACCTTGCAGTCACGAAGGTCCATGTTCAGCGTCAAATGAAGCGTGCCATTGTGCCACCAACGGAACTTCGTGTGAAAGGCCTTGTTGTTGCTCTCCAGATTGTACGTACCGCTCTTTCACGTGCCGCTTTCCTATGCTCACTCCTACTAGGCTCCAGGCGTTGGAAAGGGTGCAGATGCTCTATACAGCGATCGAAATCCACTGCCTTATGTCATAAAGGTCGGTGTCCTTGTGTTGCTAATGGCAGGGAATGCGACCCCGAACGCTGCCTCTGCTGTAAGGACCAGCAGTAAGTGCTGATATATTCATATCGAATCAATTGACCTACCGGGCTCTAATAGGTCTGACACCGCATGTAAGAATGTCGACTTACTCAGAGGACCGACGAAGGTGCGCACCATCTGGTCTTCTCACCGTGCTCATATCAAGCCGTCCTCTAGAACCTCGCCGTCAAACCCGCCGCCCATGGTTTTGGTGTCTTCGCTGAAGAGTCAATCGCTGAAGGGGATTTCATATGTGGTGAGCTTTGGTATGATTCGCCAGAACGTGCCGCTCAATTTAGCCAGAATATACCGGTGAACTTATATATCCGACTACATCTGAAACCCGAGAGTGCGCGTTCTCTTCTCAAACCAACGCAACGCGGCTGACCAAAATATTGTCTAGTTTCATTGCGGACCATCGCGGTCGTGCGTATATCTACGTTTTGAACAGTACATTTCATGTCGACGCTTCATACGCTGGTTCGATACCTCGATTCATCAATCATCGTCCCAACGACCAGGCGAATTGCGTGGCAAGATGTAAGCTTATTATATTCCTACAATGCGAACGCCACCGCTCAACCTGTTTCAGTTAGGATTGTGTGCGGTGATCACAGAATCGGCATATATGCCAGTAAGTTTGTTGCTCTATCTCCGTTGTGATACTTGAAGTCAATACGTTGTAGAAGCCCCCATACCCGAGGGGGAAGAATTGACCATCGACTACGGGAAGTTTTTCTTCTCGGACAAGCCTCAGTAGGGGCGCATTCAATCTCAATTCCTCCAACCCTCCGCAGGCTGTGGCAGAAGCGCGGTAGTCAGCAGTGCTGTCTCATCCGCCGCATGTATCGATTCTTCGGGTTGGGGATGCTTGGTTCCGACGTCCACGACGCCTCGTGAATTTCAGGCACGCGGCCGTAGTTACACAGGGTTCCGCCCAGTCGAATACATATTTCACGAGCTCTGTAACCTTCGCTACACCGTGTCTTGTGGCGACAGTCGGCGGGCATGTGGACGGAACGGAGGCATCGCATTTGTAGATCTGATAATTTATGCCACTTATCTATCTGTTATCCCCCTTGTCGAACGGATAAGCCACTTATCAAAACTCTAAAAGATCTCGGCTACGCGCCTCCCGAATTCAGGTGAAAGTTCAAACAGAGATGTCCACCCGAGCCTCGATGCCCTCCTCTCCCACCTCCCTCTCGCGCCGCCCCCGCCCCCTCCGCGTTCATGGAACACTTTTCGTGGTCGGATAACGTCCGCGCCGTGCTCGCGCCCTGCCTCGCGTGCCTCCGCACTCCGCAGGACGACGAAGACTCCCCCTCGTACAACCACCAAGCGCAGAGCCAGCGCGGTCCCGACTACGTCCCACGGGCGCGCGCGGATGAGCTCGAGGGCCTGCTCGCTGACGCAGACGACGCGGAAACGCTCTCGCTACACTCCAACTTCGGCCGCGACGACCACCGCAGGCGCAAGAAGCACCGGTCGAAGAAGGGTATCAAGCTCTTTGGACTCGATCTGTTTGGGAAACCACCTATCCAGTTGCCTGAGGATGAAGAGGAGGTCGAAGGCCCTACTCGTGGTCAGCATAGACGGCCACGGACCATCTCTGCGACGGGGCTCGACTCCGATGCCACCTCTCTTGACCCGTCCATGATAGACCAATTGTCAGCTGCGCGGGAAGCTGAGGGCGCGGCACAGGCGGAGGATGAGAGGAGGGCCAAAGAGGAGAGGAAGAAGCGGAGGCGCGAGAAGAAGGCAGCAAAGGAGGCTGCGCTGGCTCTCGCGCTCGAACGGAGCCAGGACGAATTCGAGGGCTTCCCGGTGAGTGTCCAATACACACTGCTTGACCTACGTGTCTTACACGCACTGTGTAGGGGAGCGGACCCTCGTATGCCGTGTCATCGTCTGGGGCACCCAGCTCAGATACGCAGTCTGCGGGCATCGACGACTTCGGGCCCCTTCAACAGGCCCAGGCACGCTCAGCGCAGCAACTCCGCGACGAGACAGACTTCGACGGCGCCGACTTTGGCGCGGAAGCGTATGCAAAGCGTCCCGCGAAGAGCGGCGGGTCGAACGGGACGGGCTCAGACTCCCGCTCGCGCAGCTCGGCCTCTCATTCGCGGTCCGAGTCTGTGCAATTCAACCACCACTACATCTCGCAAATGCAGCCGGCAGACCTCCCACTGCCTCCGTCGCCGATGTCACCGTCTAGCGAGCGCCCTCGGAGGAAGAAGTCCAGGTCGTCGAGACATTCGGTCTCCACTGCGACTCCGTCCATAGCCACGCCCCCACCTCACAACACTACGTTCCCCGCCATCGCAGAACACGACCAGCATCCATCGCCTCTAGAGTCAGTCCCGATTCCCAGCCACGAAATGCTGTCACCCCCGGAAACGGCCAAGGGCTTCCCTAGCACTGGCTTTGGCGGAGGCCTGCGGCGTAAAAACAGTGAGGTGGGAGTATTCCTGGCACGGCGAGGCGACGAGTAGCAGACGGGTAGTTCTTGGATATCTATACCCATATCTTACTGCAGATATCATACCGCACAGAATGGATCAGACATTGTTGCTCCTAACGTTACACTACGAAAAAGAAATACGGTTAACAGGGTGTGGTAGGGTATTGCGATTGACTACAAACAAGGGCGAGAGGGTGTGGATGTGACACATCTAGTGACCAAGAAGAGAAAAATAGACTATCCTAATAATCATGAGGCGCGGCTCACCGCACTTTTCGCGGGACTATGTGCGGCACTTGGCGCGCCGTCGGCTGGTGGCATCGACCAACTCGAATGCGCCGACCAAAACGAGTCATATGTCAATGCTTGGTTGTGGGCCCCGAAGGCGGCGGGTGAGCCGGACCCTGGCGGGGGCATGTTGACGGGAAACGGCGAACTCGACACGTATGCGTTCGATAGGTACGCCGCTGAGGAGTGCGCCGAGTGGCCCGGGTTGTGTGCGAGGTGCGCGAAATGGTAGGGGTAGGGGTTTGCCCGGGGTGTTGAGGGATGCCCAGGCGGTGTGGTAGTTGTCGATAGAGACGATACAGCTTGTGGTTCATCCGTCGTGGGATTTGGTCGGTGGTTCGGTGTATGCGGCTGGGCCTCACTTGGCGGACTCGGAGTCGCGCTGGGTTTTCGAGGGGAGGGAGGTGTTTGAGGAGGCTGAGATACTAGACTGGTGTCAAAATATAGCTGGTAAGTAATGAAAAGGCCATACGCACTTGACTCCTGGCCCTCGGCATTCTCCTCCGCATTCTCCTCTCCCGCTGGTGCATCCTCCATCGATTCAACTTCCGCTTGGGCCGATCCTTCATCTGGTATCTTTGCAGTAATATTAGGAGTCGTTTCAGGCTCAGTAGGGGCTGTGGATTGCGAGGATGGAGCAGAAGGTGGTTCCGCGGCAGAAGACGAAGACGACGGTTGGGATGCATTACTAGTCGAATTGGATTCCAGACGTTTTGAATGATAATGTCGGAAGTAAAGGTTCTCTACTTCATTCAGAGATTGCTTTTGCTGCATAACAACCTCTTCAGCAACTCGAAGCGGGTGTTATGAACCAGACACCCACCCATCCGTGATCGACCTTTAGCTTGGCATACTGTAAACGTAAACGCAGCTGGCTACATAACTGTATGCATCGTATGAGACATATAGCATCCAACAGAGCTGGTATACGACTCACAAAGTTCGCCTGGTGCTTGTGATAGAATGTGTGCCTCTTGCGTTTATGCTCCACGGTCGCCGAAGTGTGTGCAGCAGCGTCGGCCATCACATACCAACGCAAGGAATTCTTGAGTTGAGCACGGGAAGAGAGACGACTTGGAGCCTCGAGGGAGATGCCTGCTATGAGTGCATGCGGTGTGCGGGAAAGCGAGGGGAGAGTCAACCGTCGAACGCGCACAACGCCGGCCTGACGCGACGGGATCACGTGGAAATTTAATTTACGCACGTGATGTGCCTGCGAAAGGTGTTTTTCGGTTTGTCCTGGGATTCCGTCCATGTGAAGGCATTATACAAACTGGAATAATATTCAAGATTAAACATAGGGCCTGTTGCGTGTTGTGAGACATGCAAATTTCTGTCTCTCTCAATTGAGCAAGCGGCGCCGTGGTGGCGTCCACGTGGATTCGGAGCCCGGCTATCACCGTAGTCGTTCTGTGCAAGCCAATGTTGGCTCTCGGTCTACCGTGCTCTCAGGCTTACTGTCCTAGGTTGTTTTCCGCCAAGTTCACACAACGAGATGGTACAAAAATTGAATAGGCTTGGTATAAAACAAGGACAATGATATGCTACATATTACTACGACACAGGTGAGCGAACCCCGACAACACCTTGCATACGAGAATAATACATTTCGGAAGACCGGTTCCGCGCCATAAGAATAGTTATACGTTAGAATTACCCCGAATCTGCGGGATTAGTTAAGTCGAACGAAGCCGAAGGCAAAAGGATGGTGCTGCCAGTGCCCGGGGAGGAGGTGTAACATACGTTCACTTCGAAAGATATTCACGCGTTAATCGGTTCTTAGTTAAGAGGGTTGGGCTGCATCGGAGTCGATTGCAACGACCCGGAGCCCGAGGAGGTACCGGAACGCTTGAGAGCGGGGCGGAGGGGTGGTTTCGGCATCATCCGGTGCTGCATGTCAATGCGCATGCCCTCCTCGTTCATCCAGCCTACATTCGCTTCAGGGTAGTGCTGCAAAACTAATGAGTGGTATGATACATGACGTTATACGATTTCACTCACAGCGAGGTCAGGAGGGTATTCCTGTCCAGTGTCCGCCGCCTTGTACCTACCGTCGTTCGTCCAGAGCTGGTCCCTATCGTGACATGAGGAATAAGCAAGGCCGGTCCGCATGCATGTGGATGAAATGCTTACCCTCGGCGGTTCCACCATCCCTTGCGCCTCTGGCTGGGCAGAACGGGCGAAGGGCAAATCAAATCCTCAGTCCACTTCACACTCTTCTTCGTAGGGGTCTCAGGGTTAATTGAAATGACCCTCGACAAATCTGCACCATCCCGAGAAGACCGTCGACCAGATGGGCTCACGGGGGAGGTCGGTGATCTCTGGGACCCACTCGCGACATACTGGAGACCAGGGGGGAGACGGACACTTGCATCCAGGTCGTACGACGTCGGTGAGGTCGAGCGCTGGGCGGATTCTCGCCTGCTCAGCGTCGGAGGTGACTGCCCACGACCACGCTCGTCCGACTCTCGTCGGCTCAAGGACGGTGTTACAGGTGTGCGCGTGCGCTCATCTGAGTTGCGCCGTGAGGGTGCGGGGGTGGAACTGGGGCTCGTCTGAGTGATAGGGTAAGGCGCCCGGGTCGTGGTAGGTTGGTCGTCTGATACGACTGTACTGTCGTCATCGTCTGCGATGGCGGCCCGGTATCGGGAGGAGTGCAAGGTGAGGTTAGGGATGACGGGGCGTTCAGGGATGGGGGCGTAGGCGGTAAGTTCGTCTTCTGTTGTCGCGAAGAGCGTCGCCTCGAGAGTCTCTGTGCTACTCCTCGCACGGATTGACGAGACCTCGACGTTAAAAGGGGTATCAATGGAATCGGTGTCCGAGCTCGATGACGAGGCTGGGCTGCCAGGGAGGTCAGACACAGAGGAGATCGAGCGCTCATAGACGTAGGAATCGGGTATCGTGCCAGGGACGATCCCGTACGGCTTGTTCGACTTGGTGCGAGTCAAGTCGAACGCACGATCGTAGTTGGTGCCCGCATCGCCAAAGTAGTCGCCTGACCGCCCAAGTGACGGTTTCCGCGCTGCGTCGGTCGGTCGTGGGGCGTAGGTCGGCTGCTGTGGCTGCTGCTTGTACGCGGGGCTCGTGGGCGACCTGCTGCGAGTGTACTCCTGCTTCGTCGCGCCATTTTGCGGATACGCCGGGGGTGAGGGGCTCTTGAAGACGTGGACGGAGAATCCCCGGGGCACCTCCAAAAGATACTGCGCGGGGGTGAGCAGCGAACGCGGGGTGCGAAGCTGAGAACGCACTTTGGAGGGAGTATTTGTGCGTGAGCCGCGGGACTTGTCGAAACCGAGCGAGGACAGCATATTGTGGGGGTGGGTGTCACTGGGAGTGACGGGCGGTGGACGACGAAATGCGACATCGTGGCTCCTTATACGAGGCCTGGGTAGTGTGATGGTGCTCACGGCACGCTTCCCGCACGAGTACTGCATTGAGGATACCCCCGGCGAGTGGGAGGCGTGCGTTCAGGAAAAACGCGCGTGATCTCACGCCTCGCTGTGAGTGGCTCAGCCGCGAGGCACGTTGAGAGAGATCACGGCGACGGTCGGCGACCATCTTCCGTAGCTGACGTAGAGACCCGGTCTAGGACGAAATGAAGTCACTCCATGTCGACCGCCGCGGTGAGCAATGAGAATACTGCTCATTAGGTTGGAGACGATCCCCAGGTGGGAGCCTGGTCACCACGGGCCATACGCCGGGGCGTCCGCGCCGCGAAATGAAACGGTTCCGAGAAGAGTGCCTGCAAAGGCGTCAGTGTGCCTTTGGCGTGGACCGGACCCTCAAACAAGTCTGGCTTGAGGGAACTGTGTGGAGAACATGCAGCTCGCACGATGTACAATACCATCAATTTGATCGTCTGACAGGAATGGCAGTCGTCGTGTTTGGCCGGAGCGCGGTAATTCAGGCCAAGGGATCGGTCCAGAGCGCGGACAGAGAGGCTCGAGACAGAAATACAGCTGTATTATTGTAGAAAATAGGTGAAAATACAACTTGAACACATGTACAGTGTGTGTCAGAGATCTCACCAGGCGCCACCCAGATCCAGCCAATCCTTTAGCACTGTCGCCCGCTCGGTCGCAATCTGGCGAGTTGTCTCGATCTGACGGGGAATCGGCAGGTCTTCGAAGGAGGCGAGCAAATTTCCATCAAGAATCCCTTTCGTGAGCGGCCTCGCCACCCGGTCGTTGCTTACCACACTGAACGAAAGCATCGGTAAATCTGTACCCCGAAATTAGAACAGACCACTCACCGGAATGCTTTGGGGTTCAGGCCGGCGACATGCTGGACGTTCCGGGCAAGCTGCCCTTGGAGAAGATGCAGGCGCTTCGACACCGCGTCGTCCACGTAGGTGAGCGACGAAAGCGAGCCGTCAACCATGCCTAACCGTCGTGTCAGTGGCGAGCGTTCGACAGCGAACCGCAAACATACCGCATATCAGCTTCGCTTGGGGGATGTCGGAATCCATGCTCTTCCCACGACGCGCTATAGTCAGCGAGGACCGGTATTCGGTCTGGGCATTGAATTCCGATCTACACAACAGACGTTGCCCGTTCCTCGATTCAGGGTCTGTACCGTATACGTCAGCGCAATATCCAGCAAAGCTTACGGTGGGCTACGCACCATGAGGATCATATTCATTCAGACGGAGAACTCCTTCCTCGTCGCAAGACATGATTGAGGCGTGCCCTTCCGCGAAGAATAGGTCTGCGCAGGCGATTGATACTGGGTAGTAGTCCTTCGCCAACACCACGAGTTTGTATGGGTCCTCCTACACGCAGACACAGTGAGTAGACACCACTATCAGACAAGAAGTGTATACTGACCTGGAATGCCACCAGCCAAACGCCCTTCAGAGCATCTCCGATAACTAGGAGATTCTTGACGGCACGGAGTGATGTGACATAGACGCTGACGTCCAAGAAAGCGACACCGACTAATCGCTCATCCAGGTCCAACGCTCTCACGTAGATCTTGGAAAATGTCAGCCGGTGTGGGGTTGTTGAGTCAACGTGGAATTTACCTTTTGCCCCATGGACGATACCAAGTAGTTGTCCATGCCGCAAAGCGCCGTAACAGGGCCCTTCGCCTCGTCTCGACAATGGAGCTTGAGCCTATACCATCGCTTAGAGCCCATAGCCGGGTCGGGAACGACTTCTACAACCTCGAACACGTATACCTAGATATGTATGAGCCGGAAAGATTTTGAACGATGATGGAAGGTACAGACCGCTCCTTTGACGGCCAGGTCTTCACCACGGTTGATCGTGGTGCTAACCGCGATGAAGTCCTTCGTGCCCGTATCGGTGCTCATAGTCTCGAGGGTGACGCATTCCATGCATGTTACAAACTCGTTTTGCGCAAATTCATAGCTGTCCGATTGTAAGGTCACGCTAGCTAGTCATGGGATCACCGAATACGCTTACCCGTCCATGGTCATCCACGTCTCCGGAGATATCAATTCCAAGGTGGACGTTTCGCAGTAGGGCAAGGACACGCCAGGACCTAGCGGGGAAAGAAGTCAGTGATCGCCGCTACGCAGTACGCAGAGTATACCCCACCGTCAGGCTCCCAGATAACGTTTCGGTCTTCGTCGTATGAGGTGAACTGTGACTGGAGAGAGGACGCCGCTACAAGGAGGGACGTTGTTGGGTCGAAGACAACATGCGAATATGCTTGGCCACGGGGGATGGTACGGGAAGGTAAGTGACCGTTGAGCTCAATATCAGGGAGCCATTCCACGAGCGTTGGACCCTGCACAGGAAGTCTTAGCTTGCGATCGCGATAAGATCGGGTACCAGACTCGGACGCACCTCCTCAGAATAGAGTAAGAAGTCACCCTTAGACTCCCACAGAGAACATGCGGTAAAAGCATGTACGACTTGGTGTCCGGAGGAAAACATTTTGACTCCGCCTTTGTCGGTCGCGAGGATCCAGCACGGCCGGTCTCCCGTAAAGAAGACCCCAGAAAAGTCCCGTTCCGGAGACGGCGAGGTCACGAACGGGATGAGCTGCCTTGTTATGCGCTTCTGCTCGGCCAACACCGATTTATCCGCGTCTTCCGGTTGCTGGATGTCGAATGCCCGCGTAAGCACCTTCACAAACTTAACCAACAGTGTCGACGTCCGCGTGTCCGGAAGGGGGTCTACAGCGGCCGGGGCTGGAAGAGTCTCGTATACCGCAAATAGCCCGCATCGCAAGAAGACCTAGGCGCAGCAGAAACGTTGTAGTGGTGGTGCGGTTGGAGATAGATAACAGACTTACCAGCAAATGAGGCTTCGGTGATGACTCCCCAAGCGGGGCGATCAAGATTTGCTCGATATCGAACTCTTGCGGCTTCCGCGGAGGATCCTGGGGGAGCGAAAGGGCGGGAGCGTCGCAGGAATCAACCAAAACGTTCTCCAGAGAAGCGACTATAGAAGTCGAGAAGACGAGTGCGAGCTTCGGTAGAGTCCAGATCTACCGAGGGTCGTCAAAGTCAGCTCGTTCGTAGGCTGTATAAGGACCTATAGCGTGTCGCACCTCAAGGACTCCTTGTGGTCGGCATAGGAGTAACCACTGTGTCTTCGTGCCTGCATTCATGGCGGACTGCAGTGTTGACGTCATATTCGGGTCAGTCGTAGAGCCGTCTGCGGCGGCTTTGGTGTGGAATATCCCGGTCGTATCCGAAAAGAAGCAGCCTGAGATATATTTTGATGTCTGTAGGCAACGATTGAGGGGGATTCGCGTAATAAAAGTGTATTCAAGCGAACCTTATCCCCCATGGGCGACATGTCTTTTCGTCTAATCTTTCCCCGCTCGGACTCGCCAATGAAGAGACCTAATGAGTCGTCTTCCCTGATGACCATAATGAAAGGGTCGCATAGACTGCAAAACCTGATCTTGGGGCGGGGTAGTCCACCGTTGTCTAGATCCTTGATAATCTGGCGTTCCGTGCCATCTAATCACGAATGTGAGCATGGTTATGTTCCGTTGAGCTGCACCACGAACACGACGTACCGGGCTCTAGTACGCGTATTGCATTAGACATGACGTGCAGGATCGCAGTGCCTTGGAAGAACGGCGCCGCGCCAATGGTCGTCCCTGTAATGCGCGTGGTGATCGCAATGTCACGACCTGAGGAGCGTGAGGAGATCTGCGGCGGGTGATCGTGAGTGGGCGTCGTCCACGAGCACGACGGACATGCAAACATACTCTAGAGAAGCCGGGCGTTGGAGTGGCGTCCGTGCTAAGGATCAGCGTGTCATTCCCGCCATGGTGCGGATTTGAGGGCCGCTCGTATGTTGAGCCGTTGACCTTAACGGCTTGCCGCACCGGTAGCGACCACATACCACGACCACCGCCGATCGCATGCAGTTTGCGCTTCACTCTACTAGGCAAGTCTCGCTGGAGGCGGTGATCAGGGGCAAACTTACTCCTGCGCACACGAAAAACACACCTGGAAGAGTGTAAAGCCTCCTAGACTGCCCGAGCCTGTAGCTGTCACGAGTTCAGCTGTTGGGCGATCCTAAGGCCCATGCCGGACCCATGTTAGAAAGAGCTCAATGTGTGAATGCACGTGTTACTCACTCCGACGCGGGCGACTGAGAATGTCATATCAGAGATTGGCCCATGTGCAGGGATTGAATCACAGAGGGAGAGGTGCACAACAGTTCGCTTTTTGACGGTCGTGTTTGCCCCATTCGTGGTTCCTGCCGCCGGCTCATTGTCGAGGTTGGATGTGCCGTATAAGTCTGCTCGATGTTATTACTATGGCATGAAAGATAACTTCGCGTGTACTCTCACCATCATCGTCATCCATGTCGACATCTTTCGCTGTGTCAACCACAGCTACAGGAGCTGACATCTCAACGTCGTCTTCAGGAATGTCCTCTTCGATATGCTGAGCCTTGAGTAACACAGACGGCCCGACAGTACTGCCAATGAACAAATGTTGCCCCTCCACTTGCCTCACGACAGAAGGTATGGTCGTTTGCGCCAAGGCCGAGCCCATGGTAAGCTTCGATACCGCTCGTCCATCCGCATGAACCTCGACCGGATATACAGTCCCGTCGACAAGCAGGACAAACAGAGTCTTGTTGTCGGCAAACACCGCATAAGAGCCTTCTAGCTTCACATTCCGTTGTTTCTCCTCTTCGGTGAGAGTCGACAAGGAATGGTCCGAGGTACGAGCCTGCCAGCCATTGACCGGGAGTACGATACGCCGTGAGTTTTGTGCGATGTGAATTATCGAGTTGCTAGAAAGTACCACAACACCACCCAGTTCCGGGGAGCATGGTACAAGTTTTAGACAGTCGTAGGGGAGGTTCTCGACTGCTGTGAGAACCGGACAGTTTCGAGTGACGAGGTCAAGGGTGAAGATGAATAGGCTGACAGTGTCTTTGTACTCTCGTAATCGGCTGGTGAGAACAGTTAGCATAGTAGCATCGAATATGGCGAGGCGAGACATCACCTTGTCCATGTTTGTGTGTGTTGGAAGAGCACAGCGATGGTAGGGTTGTTAAATCCTGGAAGGAAGACAAAGTCGATCACATGGCGTATTCTCTCGTCAACGTTCGCCGCTAAATCCAGCACGAAACTTGGCGAGTACGGGATATCCCTGACACACAATGAGATATAAAAACAGGCAGAACGCATACGACTCACCTGGCCCGTGTCTCCTGTTCCATTATATCAAGCTCTGCCTGGGATTGGTAAAAAGGAAGGATCGCGAGGGAGTCCTTGGGGAGCATAAGAGCCGCACATCTCGACAGCGGGTCGGAACGAAGCTCAGGATGGAAGAGCGGGGCATCCAGAGCCAACTAACAACGCATCAGTGCCAATTCCTTTCATTGAACGTGTGCATTCACCATTTGAGGGGCGCGTTCATATGTGTGTATAGACACTGTCATTAGGTCGTTGACGGAATCTGACCACTCTAGTAGTGCAATCTGCGAAGTATAAGAACGGTAGTAACGTGGAGAACAACATGCACTGACTTTTGCGTCCTTGAACGAAACTAGCAAACGGTCCAAGCCGTCTTCTTGAGAGGAGACTATCCTCACGCGCTCCATCCCCGTCACAGTTCCATGCAAACGATGTTCACGAACGAAGTAGAACCGTTTCACCGTTGGGGGTGCCTCATTTTGGCTGGTGGGCTGATAACAACGGTGCTGTCAGCATCGAATAGAGCGATTGACCCAGAATTTGGGGAACAGGATAGCATTTCGTGTAGAGACACGACATGGTATGTTACGGATATGCGTGCAATTCACCTTGACCGAACCCATGTTGACAAAACCCTCCCCCGACCCGTCCATCTCAACTTCGCCTTCAACCGCTTCGGTGCCTTTGCGAACACTGGCGCGTCGTTCTCGTTCTTCATCCTTCTGGCTTGAAATAGGTGCGGGCTCTTCGCGTACTTCAAACACGCGAAGGAAATTGGATCTCGCGACAACGACATTGAAGAGAGTTTCTCCAATTGCCTGACTGCTGGAGGGACCGTTCTTGGCCACCGTCGCAGGCGTGAGCTTCAAGCACACAGCAAACTCGACACCGCTGGGGGGTATAATCTCATGCCTCAAGGCTTGCATTCTATAGCATGTGAGACGGGTGATATTTCAAAGCCATGTGTAGCTCACCTGCAAACGGAACCACGCGAAAATTCAGCAGCGAAAGTGTGACGCGCTGTATACGATGGATGTGGTCGGGAGGTAGTTGAGAGGCAAGAAGAGCGTCGTTTGCTTATTGACTTGTTGACCAGATCAGTGAAACCCTGGCGGCTCTGACCGTGTGAACGCAAAGGGCTATCGCAATGTAGAGCACCTTCTGTTACTCGGTAACGAAAGGCTTGTGACCGGGTTTCGGGGTCCTAGACACGTATGACGACCGCGCTTCAGGTCAAGCTGTACACTATTCCTCCCTCCACCACCGTCGTCGTCGGTCATGAAACTCAAGGAAATACACAGGACATCGACCTTCGCGTGGTCGCCGTCGCCGTCACTGCCTTTGCTGGCCACGGGCACGGTGGCAGGCGCGCTCGACGAATCATTCAGCAACAACGGACAGCTGGAGATCTGGGCACCCGACTTCCTCGACAAACATGAGTACGACCTCGGCTCTGAGGGCCAGTCAGGCCCGAAAGCCTCCGTCACGACCAGCTCGAGATTCAACCGTCTAGCGTGGGGCTACACAGATGGGGGACGCGACCGAGGAGTCCTCGTAGCCGGTATGGAGAACGGAGAGCTGGATATTTGGGACCCTTCCAAAATCCTGGTGGAGGCCGAGTAAGATCTCTTCTTACCATGCGATGGCTGTACTCACTGCCTTTTCAGCCTGTCAGAATCGCTGGTGTTGCGCAACAAAACGCATACGGGTCCTATCCGCGGCCTCGATTTCAACCCCATTCAGACCAACTTGTTCGCGTCTGGCGCGGTTAACGGAGAGGTTTGTTGTGGACCCATATCTATCGTGCGGCGCTGAACGCCGTGCAGATTTATATTTGGGACCTCAAAGACCCAAGCAAGCCTTACTCTCCTGGCACTCGCAGCACGAAACTTGATGAGATCACCGCCCTTGCATGGAATCATCACGTCCAATACGCGCTCGCAGCCTCCAGTAGCACCGGATATACGGTTGTTTGGGATCTAAGAGGAAAGCGCGAGGTCGCTGCCCTCGCGTATGGCGGAGGAGCGGGTACTCAAGCCGGAGTGCAAGGGTTCGGTGCTGGTCTTGCTGTCGGAGGCAGAAGGGGAATGAGCGACGTTGCATGGCATCCAGACAATGTACGTATCAGTTTCTTACACTTCGGCGCTGCTCACATCCGTGCAGGCGACGCGTCTTGTAACGTCTTCAGAAGATGATTCTTCGCCAGTCATCATGGTATGGGATCTGCGTAACGCCCGCGCGCCCGAGAAGGTATGTGGGTTGTCGTAGTGCCAGAGCTTCACTCACCGCGGCGCGATTTAGATTTTGACTGGACACGAGAAGGGCGTATTGTCCCTATCGTGGTGCAAGCAGGATGCGGACTTATTACTCTCGTGCGGTAAAGATAACCGTGCCCTCTGCTGGAACCCGCAGACTTCAGAGATAATCGGAGAGGTTCGTATTGAACACATTAAGACCGTCTGTTTTATGCTTACTGGGATCTAGCTTCCTTCTGCCGACAATTGGGCGTTCCAAGTCGACTGGTGTCCCCGGAACCCCGATCTTTTCGCTACAGCTTTCTTCGACGGTACAATCGGTGTTCACTCGATCCAGTCGACGAACGAGCCGAGTGTAGCTCCCACTCCTGCACAAGTTACAGACGCCTCTGACGTTTTTGACTCCCCTGGATTTTCTCGCGCCAGCCAGGCAACGCTATCTCTCAAGCAACCGCCTAAGTGGCTGAGGCGCCCAACCACGAACTCTTTCGGTTACGGCGGAAAGCTTGTTACAGTTTCCAATCTTCCTGGCGCATCAGGCAAACACCAGAGCGGCGTTGCACATATACGAACTATATCCACCGAGAAGGAGATCGCGGACCGCGCCGCGAAGTTACAGGCTGCCATCGAAAGCGACGCGCTCAGCACCCTGGCCGAGGAGAAAAGTGCCGTTGACCAAGATTCCTCCGAGTCGAACGCTGGTTGGAAAGCCTTGTTGAGCCTGTTCAAGGCTAACTCCAGGGATGAGCTTATCACACTCCTCGGCTTCTCGAAGGAGGAGGTTGCAGCGCGCGTCGCCGAAGCCGTCGCTAAACTCAAGGCAGCAGCGGTCGAAGCACGCAGCAAATCTCCACAAGACCTTGATGTCGCCGAACTCGGCCCAAGGGAGCCCGTCGTATCATTCGCTGAACCTGAGCGCGAGTTAACCCCCGAAGACTCCGATCCGGAAGAGGACACAGAGGGTGCTGGACTTGCCGCCGAGACTACGCCCTCCGAGGTTAGCACTGGAGCCGCGTCCGATGCCACCCATCACGCCGACGGAGAGTCTACTACGACCGCTCCAAGCCTCTTTGGTGATGAAGTTGCAGGTACTCCCCAGTTGGACGCTGCAGCGGATTTCTTTGGGAGCATCGGGACATCCAGTCGCGACGAACCACATATCCAAGTTCCTCATCACAACTACCCCCTCGATTCGTCGGTGGCTGCCACGATCGGTTCTCGCCCGTCTTCTGCGGCTTCGGGTTCTCTGAAGAATAACACCTTCCGCATCTATCCCAGCGATGAATCGGAGACGGATCGTCTTGTCACGAAAGCGTTGGTTCTGGGCGACTTCGAGTCCGCAGTCTCGCTCTGCTTGTCCTCTGAGCGTTTTGCGGACGCCATCCTCTTAGCTGTGCGCGGCGGTCCAGAGCTTTTGCAGCGTACTCAGAAAGCGTACTTCGAGCGGCGTACCACCGAGCTGCCCTACCTTCGCCTATTCCAATCCATCGTCACAAACGATCTTGAGGACATCGTCCAGAATGCAGACCTTCAGGAATGGCAAGAGATCTTCGTCGTGCTGTGCACGTTCGCAAACCAGGAAGAATTCTCGAATCTCGCCGAACAACTTGGCCAGCGCCTCGAGTTCCAGGCGAGCCTCGCGAAGGTGTCATCTGCCCCCGATGCCGCTCAGCGTGCCCAAGAGTTCAGAAACAATGCGACCCTGACTTACCTCGCCGCGGGGAGACTGGAGAGGCTCGTCAACATCTGGATCGAACAGCTGGCAGAGGAAGAGGCCGTTCTGCTTGAACAGAAGGACAGTCTGCACGGCTCCCGATACACTGCACATGCACTTTCGCTGCAGACGTTCATCGAAAAGGTCACCGTATTCCGAAGCGCCATCAAGTATGCGGACTCGGACCTCACACAGACCAGTTCCGAGACAGAAGATGCGAGATCGTACAAGCTGTCTGCGCTGTATGACAGGTATTTCGAGTATGCGGACTTGCTCGCTACGCAAGGCTTGGTGAAAGAGGCGGTCGCATACCTGAAGTTGACTCCTGCTGGATATCACGGTTCTCCAGGCTCGCACTTGGATTTCACGGAGGGCAGGAAACGTCTACAGGTCGCGGCTGGTGCCAGTGTGGCGCCTGTCAATAACTCCGCTATTCCGGGACCTGCTGCATTACCCAAGCCTGCTCCCATTGCCCCAAGCACGTCGAACTATACAGCATACGGGGGTCAGTACGGCGCGCCCGTGCAACAGCAGCAGCATTTCCCTCCCCAGCCTCCAGCACAAGGCGCGGCAGGCTCAGGCTACGCGCCGTACGGCGGTGGGCCTTATGGTGGTGGTCCGTCTAACCCGTACGGCGGTGCCTCTGCTTCTACTGGCGCGCCTGTCCAGCGGTCCTACCCAGCTCCGCCGCCTGCGGGATACAACTCTGGCCCCTACGGACAACCGCCAATGCAGAACAACCAGCAGCCGCCCAATTCATTCGCGCCTCCTCCGCGCGGTCCAACGCCATCCGCTCCTCCACTCGCCCCGCCACCAAAGGGCTCTGCGATCAGGCGCGATAATGGTGGCTGGAACGACGCCCCCGCGCATGTTGCAGCACGTCGCACGCCTGTCAATGTGAACCCTGCTAAACCTTCGGCGATCACGTCTCCGTTCCCGAACTCGCCAACTCCAGGTATCCTACCGCCACCAACACCTCCCGCCCATGGTCAGCCACCGCAAGCCCTCCCGCCACCCCCTCGCCCGGGAAGTGTGCAGCAGAGACCGCCACCTCCGCCTATGCAACGGGCACCGTCCGTTCCTCAGCATGGCCCTGGACCATACCCCTCTCACCCTTCCGGCCCTCCAGGACCCAATAACATGCCGCCGCCACCCGCGCGCATGATGTCTCCTCCGCAGGGTATGCCCCGTGGACCACCGCCTCCGGGGCCGTATGGCGCGCCTCCAACACGCGGCCACCTCCCCCAACAGACGCCGCCTATGGGTGGCTCTCAGCTTCCTCCTGGCCCACCACCCCGCGCTACGCCCTCGCCTGGTTTCGCTCAGGGTGGTCCACCGCCCGCTCAACAAGGCCCATACGCGCCTCCGCCACAGCAAGCTGGGTTCGCGCCGCCCCCGCCGCAGGGTCAGTTTGGACACATGCCGCCGCCACAAGGAGGCGCGAGGCCTGGTCCCCCTCCTGGTGCAGGTCCTCCGCAATCTATGGCTCCTCCGCCGGGTCCTGGACAGGCCGCCCCGTCCGCCCCGCCCCCGCGTGCGAAGGCTGGGCCGCCACCACCGAAGTACCGTAAGTCAAGCGTGCTCATCCATCGTTTTATTTGGCCTAAAGAGTTTTTATAGCACCTGGTGACCGCAGCCACATCCCTGACCATTTGAGACCTGCGTTTGTCGTCATCTCGCAGCAGCTCGACCAGCTCAAGCAGATAGTGCGTGTATTCCAGCTGACGGCGTACATGAGATTCTGACGGTTCGTTCGAGCAGCCTTCGCAAAAGCGCCTGGCGGATGACTTGGAGCGTCGCATCAACCCTCTCTTCGACGCGCTGAACTGCGAAACGTTGTCAAAGCCCGTGTGCGACCAACTTCTCGTGCTCACGCGCGGTCCGTCGCTTCACCTTCTACTGCGCGTACTTTCACTGACGCTCCCGTGCAGCGATGGAGGCTCACGACCGCGAGTCGGCTCTCGCTATTCACATCGATCTTTTGACCCGTGGGTCCCTGACGGACGACATCGGCATGTGGATGGCGAGCGTGAAGCAACTCATCATGCGGCTGTAGACCAGTAGCGTACTCTCTCAAAATGACCCGTAGCAATGAATATCCTTGTCTCTTTGAATCCTCAGTAGTCTCTGGTAGATCTCTCCGAGAAGTGTTGTCGTAGAATACAGCGCAAGTAGGAAGTATGAATTATTTGGAGGATTGTACATTGTGTTTTTGGTCGTAAGATGTTAGGTGGACGCAGTTCGTGCTATGAATGCATGGAGATGTCCTTTTCCTGCTGTGGCGGCCCTCGCTGTCGAATCTGGTTCTTTTTCGCGGCCTCTTGTGCGAGGATCCCCTCGCGCCTCCACTGCACCTTCTCCCACTCATCGTACTCATCTCGCGCATCGACCCACCGCTCCTGCACGTCCCGAACGTCACTTCGCGGGCCTTTCGCGGGGCCCATGGCGCTTGACATTAGGCTGTACGCGTTTGGCCGCTGTGTCGGGGGTGCGTCCGTGTTCTTTATCGCGCCGTCAGGCACGCCAGAATCTGGAGGGGGGACGAAGACGCAGCCCGTCGCTTTGTCGATGGCGCGAGTGAGGTTCAGCATGGATTCTTTATCCTGGTGAGGAGCGAGTTCAGCGGGTTGTTAAGAAGATGGGGGACAATGCGTACCTCAATAGCCAACGTCTCGAATCCTACTAGCCCAAAGTCCTCAATCAAAGAACATATCGCCATGTTGAGCGCGGCATAACGCGGTGAGGTTGACGATAGCGCGTTCTCCAGGTACGAGAGGTCCTGTACTTCAGTGTAGAAGTCGAGATTGAAATCTGTTGGGCGCGACCGAGTCAGTAGGTGAGTTTTGCGTACCCAGCGAGTTAGCTTACCAAGGTCGCCGTACTGCGCTATGAGGTCGACCTTCGAGAGGACGTTTACGTGTGGAAGCTCGAGGTGCAGCATGGCTCGGAGCGAGAGCATGAGCACCGAGACGAATTTCGACGCGTCCGTCACGTAGTGTGCATCACAGAGATGTACGGCCGCAAGCTTTCTAGCAGATCTCGTCAGTCCGAGAGTGCTGTGGCCGTTGAATATACGACGCACCCGAAATCCGCTCTTCGCCATTCTCTTTATAATGCGCTTCACGCTTTCGTGGTTCGTGCTGAGCTCGACCTGACCCGGAAGATCGAACAGAACGTAGGTGTCGTCCCCCAGCTCCTTCAGCCGGTCCTCGAGCCAGTCGTAGTTGGCCTCGAGGTATTCCATGCAGTAGAGCATTCCACCGTTCGGCCCGAGTCCGTGCTCGTTCATGACGTCTTCGAGGGTGACAAGTGAGGATATGTCGACTGCACAAGGGTACGGAATATTGTCGTTTGCGGGGTCGAGGTTGACGATGGCAATCGGTCTGTTCAGAGCGGTGAACAGCTGGTGTTTGCCGTGGCAGTACGTCGATTTCCCGCTGCCAGGAGCGCCGCATACGACTTCGCCGAAAGGCATGGCGAAAGGTGGTGGTGGTACGGACGAGAGTCTAGCAGACGCGCGTATCTTTGCTTCGTCCGCATTCACCGCCGTTGCACAACTTGCTCGTCTCGCTTGGTGCAGCATCCCTACGGACTCCGGTTCCGCCGATTCTCTCTCGGCGCGATCATTGAACATCTAACAGTCACAATTACGGCCAAAAAGGTCAGTACATCCGGGCGATATACTTGGAGGCTGATCTGAACATCGTAGGACAACCCATGGCTAACGCTGACCCCGGTCCCTCAAGACATATGTTACAAGATATCCCCCTTGTGCGCCACCTGCGAGCGGCGGACATGGCATTGGATGCCCGGACCAGAATCCGGGAAGACATTTCCAGGATTGATCAAGAAATCCTGGTGTTACACCGGAAAAAGGCAAGGATGGTGGCTCAGCTACATACACGCCAGGATGCACTGGAGGAAGAAGAAGTAGAGCACACATTATTCCCATCTCCATCCCCTGAAATCCAGGAACTTATCAACTACAATCAAGATCATGAATGGACAGCTGCTATGAAAAAGAAGATGTTCAAGGTCTTTGGCATTCCAAGATTCCGGGCAGGTCAAGCAGGGTATGTTTATTTTTTGATTGGAGTTTTATTTCTTGGCTGAAATTTGATAGGGTCTGTAATGCTGTCATGGATCAGCGGAATGTGTTCTGTTGTATGCAGACAGGTATGTTTTTCACTATCCCT
The DNA here is from genome assembly GCA_027924225.1 of Bjerkandera adusta. Taxonomy (NCBI): domain Eukaryota; kingdom Fungi; phylum Basidiomycota; class Agaricomycetes; order Polyporales; family Phanerochaetaceae; genus Bjerkandera; species Bjerkandera adusta. The sequence goes on along the minus strand of BSCZ01001547.1, from coordinate 311,354 downwards.
ATGAGTAATCATTTTTGACACATCTAGGTGCTGGGAAATCTTTATGTTTCCAGCTCCCAGCACTTCTCATGCCAGGGTGCACGGTGGTGATTGCACCACTTCTCTCCTTGATTGTAAGTCAATTGTCATTGGTGGTTATAGCATTTGACTTCATGGAACATACACAAATTTAGGAGGATCAGATTGCGCACCTCAATAAAATCAAAGGTAAGGGATTCTTTCTCCTAACTGATTTATTAATGGAATTCTCTTTTAGTCAAAGCAATCATGTTTACTTCAACAAATGCAGAAGAGCATGATGCTCTATACCATACCCTTTTGTCAGAAGAAGATGTCAAACTCTGCTATGTTACTGTAAGTGAAGTTGTTTATCTCAAATGTCAAACTTGATGACTATATTTATTATAGCCAGAGAAAATAGCCAATAGTTCAATGTTTTGTCATGTCATTGGTCAATTGTTCAAGGCCAACAAGCTGGGTAACTGTCATGATTTTGGACATCTATAATTTTGCTAATAGTGGATACAGCTCGCATTGTAGTAGATGAGGCCCACTGTGTTGTACAAGACCAATACAGGTATGAAGTATTGAATATATCACACTACCTTACCTTATAATACCCTAAATAGGCCCCATTACAGAGAAATAGGGGTAGGCAACTCAACCAGATATATGCAGTCACTCACTCATGTTTAATCCAGAAATTTAAAGATAAATATCCAGGTGTGCCCATGACAGCTCTCAGTGCCACCTGCCCTCCAGACATCTTGAGGAACATACTTGAAAAACTTCATCTGTATCCTGTTATCAAAAGCACAGGTAAAAATTCAATTTACAATACAGGATTATTTATTGCTTACTATATGATACAGATGTGCCATGTGATGGTATATTGATTTACATGTGATAAGTATAGGCTACTAATTTCATGCAGATACGAAAAGCACAATTCTATTCATGTCATCACAACCTCGAAAGAACCTGATATACAAGGTCAACTACAAGCCGGACAAGTTTGAAGACCAATGCAGACTGGTCACTTCATATATCTTGGACAATTGGGCTAGCCAAAGTGGTATAATCTATTGCCATTCAACCAAAGTTTGTATTCCTCTACTATGATTAGCAAAAACCTCCCCCTAACGAACTGTGCATTTGAACATTAGGAGACTGAAGAATTAGCAGCTTGGCTCAAGGTTGCCAGTAATAATGCTATCACAGCAAAGGAGTATCATGCCAAGCTAGGAAAATCAGACCGTAAAGCTCGTTATTCTCAATGGATGGCCAATGAGTTTCACATTATGTGTGCAACTACAGGTATAGTGTCTTTATGAATGATTGATCATATATTATTTACATCATCACCAGCCTTGGGGCTTGGTATTGACAAGCCTAATGTCAGATTTGTCATTCATTTCACTGTAAGTCATGTTCATTTTGACCTGTTGATTTTCTGATAATACTTGCATTATTTGACATTCCATAGCTTCCAGTAAGTTTTCTATCTTTGGCTCATCTTCATGCATTACTGATTGTTGCCAACTATAGAAAAATATTTTGGGGCTATACCAAGAATCTGGAAGGGCAGGGAGAGATGCTAAAGAAGCAGCATGCTTGCTGTACTACCGGCCTCAAGATGTGTCAAATATTGCCAGTCTTACTACTCAATCAAGTGCTGTCATGCAAAGTGAGTTTTCTTCATTTTCCCTCAAATATTTGATTTGTGTTGAATATAATCAGCCATTTCACTCGTTCAATATGCCCAAAATATTGAACAATGCCGTTTACTCCAGCTTTCCAGGTAGGATGCACTTGTCTGTTTTATTTTTGTCTAATCAGTTGGATAATAGTGCCCTTGACTGTTCTGGTTTTCTGGGCACTTCTCAACAGACAGCATACACAGACTGTGGAAGATGTGATAATTGCACTAGAGATCCTGAAAGTATTGTTACGAAAGATGTAACATTTGCTGCTTGGATTGTGGTTGCAGCTGTTCAGAAAAACAACATTCCACTCACCACCCTCATTCAAGCAGTGAAAAGCATGGATGTGTGGAACACCATGGCTGAGCCTTTACATCCCAAGGTTATATTCTATTTTTATCGAATTTTAACTCTGCTAATACTCAGAGTGTAGGATTTGCAATGGCTTTGCATGAAGCTAGTTGCTGAAGACTACCTTACCTTCTTCTATAAAGCAAATCAGCACAGAGTCAACACCTATTTCTCTCTAGGAAAGCACAGTTCATCACTCACTGTACGATCCCAAGAAGATGTCTGCAGTGGTTCTGGTCACAGGATTTATTGCACCTTTGACAAGGCTCTCACAGCCAGGAAGAAGTGGACAAGACAGCTAGGTGGTGGCAATCAGGGGGCACCAAGGGAGGGGCAAAGAGGAGGGGAAAGAGAAACTGCAGAGGAAGTGGAACAGCATCTAGGAATTCGGTATCTCACAGTGGAGGACAGTTCTGATGATGAGCAAGGCCCCTCTCATCCTCCAGCAAAAAGACAAAGGGTAGCTGGACCTTCTACACCGGAAGTCATATGTATATCAGACAGTGATTGAGGTCAAGTACCTGGTATTTCATTGAGTTCATGAGAACATGCTACAGAAGTACAGAGAACGATGCTATGTACAGGCTAGGGCTACAGTGATGCATCTACCAGAGAGTCAATTGATGAGCATGTGACGAAAGCGACGACAGCGTAACGATAGAGGGAGAAAGAGGGAATGTGGGATGTACCGTAAGGGCACAGGTAATGTATGAACAAAAGTGTCTATCCGGAAATTAGCGATGGTTAAATAGGATGTATGGTAGTAGTACGACGAAGAGTGGGATCGAACACATCATACCCGCATAAAGATCTCGACGGGGATCGGTTTCCGTCGCAAGCCGTTACTCGCAGTGCTCGTGCCACTCGAGTTGCTGAAGACCGAGTCGCCGGAGTCCGAGGATAGCGAGACATTGCTCTCGCGGCGACGGACCTCGCGGGAAGGGCGCGGGGGAGTGACCGGCTTCTTCGATGGCGATGAGGTAGGGGTCTTCTTGGTCGGCGACGGAACCGCGGGCTTCGGCAAGCCGAAAGTCGATCGCGTCGGAGACTTGAGTTTGAAGCGCTCCATCCAGCGCGACGTGCGATCGCGCTCGGCGAGTGTGGCAAGCGTCGACGACGACCAGCGTGAGCGAAGCTTGCGCTCATCGGCGGCGGCGGGCGGGAGGAGTGCGGAGGAGAGGAGGGGGCTGTCGGGAATCGCAGCGCCGAAGAAGTCGTCCATGTCCATCGGGGCGTCGTAGAAGGCGCTGAGCGCCGGCGTGCACGGCTCGAGAGGAACCTCGTCCAGCGTGGGCTTGTGGTAGCGAGGCAGAGACGCCTGCGAGTACAAGCTCTTGATGCTGGTCGGTGTCGAGGGCATGCTGTCTTCGTCCGAGTCGAGCCAATCGAGGTCGTCGATGTCTTCCGGAAGGCCCTCCGCGAGCGCAGCATCCCCATCAACAGAGATCGGGGTGTCCTCTGTGAAGAAGTCGGAGAGGTCGGCGGGGACGGAGAACCGCGGTAGCGCGCGCGGTGTGGGCTCAGCAGTGGGCGTAACGGGCGCAGCAGCAGTGGGCGTGCGCACAACGAAAGTGCTGATGGGGCTGGAGGGGGTAGCCGTGCTCGAGACGACGGACAGCCTCGAGGGGCCCGCAGTGTCAACAGTCAGACATGTGGTCAAAGCGGCGTTGGCGAGTAGTGCAAGCAGCGCATCGGTCTTCTCCTCCATTGTAGGAGAGTCAATCCTGTCCTCGCAGTGGTTCTCGATGATCACGTCTGAGTCGACGTCAACGATCGTGATGGGCGGAGGAGGCGGAGGGCGGTTGGGGATGTAGGACTTGCGTCTGGGGGCGACCGGGAAAGTCGGGTCGAGGGAGGCGCTTGGGTATGGGTTGCAAACAGACTACAAGATCTCGTAAGTAAATGAAGACAACGTACGATCGGAAAGAAAACACACCTGAATCGACAGCCTTGGAACCGAGGGCAAAGGCTTGCTGAAGCGGCTACGACCCACTGCAGGAGGTAGAGGCGCAGCGGACTCGGGAACGAAAACGAACGAGTCGCTGATGCTCTGGGCGATCCATGAGGCATCATCATCGACCCTGTTCATGTCGACATCGACGATGCTCTTCTCGCTTGCGCTGCGTGGACGGCGTGCACCGGGCACATAGCCGATGGTGCCGCGGTGAGACTTGAACGAGGGGGCGCGTGCAAGGTTGAAAGCCTGGGTCTTTGGACTGTGACATTCATCGTCGGACGTAGGTGGCGTAGAAAACTTGGCGCGAGGCGAGGACATGTCGGAGGAGCCGGCACTGGCACTACTGGCGCAAGACGGGGTTGGTGAACCGCTACGGCCGACGTCGAATTTAAGGCTGAAGGGCGACAGGGGAATATCGATGGCATCCAGAGGAGCTGATGTGTTCGGTCGGGTCGGGGGAGTGGGTGCTGGTCGTGAGGGTTGCAACTGGCTGTACATGGGGAAGAAATCATCGAATGACAATCCCTCTGCGCCTGTCAGGACGACGCGACGCGAGTCCCGCTTCGCATCCGAGCTGGGCAATGTACGAGCGGTGAACGAGGGAGACAAGTGATCGAGCTTGCGGGGCGATGTCCGAGACGACGACGCCAGAGTAGAAGCGTAGGCGCACGACGCGCGACCCTCATCCTCCTGCTCGGTCTCCGTAAGCTCCGGGAGAATGTCAAGGGGCTTGGCCTTGGATGGCGAAGACTTGTTGCGTGTGCGACGCTTAAGGTTGAGTAGTACTGTGGGATGTTAGGATTACAGGTAGAGGAGATGGGCTAGATGGTAACTCACAAGAGTTCATTGCTGAGTTCGTTAAGGATACAGACGTAGCAGGTCGTGTTCGTCGTCGAGACGAGATGAGGCGAGAGAGCAGACACAGAGGCCTGAGAATAGAGTAGAGGAGATGATATAGCCAGGAGGTCCATAGCGCAACGGGGCTTTTGTGCTGGTGCGCATTGTTCGAGGATAATGGGTGGTCCGGATTAGGAACAAAAGCTGGCGCCTAACGCGGGCGGTCATTATTTGGCGCTATTTGTTATGCGTCGGTGATACCATAAGCGGTAACTGGCGCGCAGGACAATAACGATGTCAACAATACGTGTTCAGCCTGCTCGTATCCAGGCTGAAAACAGAGTAACACTATTGTCAAAGCGCGGCCTCGCCACAATTGTGTCCAGCAGCATGGTGGCGTGCCTGCTGGTAGCCGTTTCCTCGGATCCGTGTAAATCAATGGCCGCGAACGTAAAGCGAAATGGTGGTGGGAGCAAAGCTTATTATGATAAGGTAGGGCTCATTGATATCAAGGTACACCACGTGGCAAAATAATGTCACGCTACCCCGGCGCTACCTCATCCCATGCGGAGGGAAGCGTGACTGGCGAGCTTGTCAGGCAAACTAGTTCTTAGGAAGTTCATACGAAAATGTGTCGACTGCAACAATAGATGTTATCTGAAGTATACTACATGGTGTACCAATCTGATCACTGCTCCGACCCGTATTAAGAGCCCAGTATAAACGGGTTTGTTGCATAGGCAAATAGCGCTTGAGGATCCACAAACGCGTCTCTAAGGCCTCCCGAAACTTTATTATATTTCATTCGACTCCATCCATGCCAAAACGCAAGAACTGCGTATATGCTCGTCTCAAGAACTTCGGTGAATATTATCACAAGCACGAGACGCAACCTCCGATGAAGAAGCGTCGAATAGATGTGGCGGAACCAGGGGAGAGCGAGAGTAGGGCTGTAAATGAAGAGATCATTACAGTAAGTGGTCGTTTCACTCCTCTTCACACTGAAAGCCTTCATTTGTTTGATTAGACTCCTTCGGAAAGCGAAGAACCTAGTACTGTAGAACAAAACACCCAAACTCAGCCCAACATCAGCACGGAGAGGCCACCGCGGAATGGGCCTCCGAGACGGGTATACCAGTTCGCGCCACCCGTAGCCCAAGTCCGCAAGGCCTTTGACGACATTACAAGGATCCTGCGCCCAAAATTTCAGAAGGGCGTCCCAGGCAGCACAACACTCACCTTCGACAAAGACGACAATGTCCTTCGGCGTCGCATGGAGCTAATGCAGGCTTTTATGTGGAAGTACGTCAACCCAGCAACGGTTAACTTCTGGATGCGGGCTTCCAAGGAGACCGCCAGCGAGCACCGACACTCGAAGGCGACCGCGGAGAACCTGAGAAAGTGGACGCGGAGCTTCATCATAGACCGCGATGACCTTCCCTACCACAACTATGGGAAATGGTCAGATAGCATGCTACATACTGGGGATCTTGCTGGCGAGATCCGGAACCACCTACTTGGTCTTGGGAAATATGTCTGCGCAACGGACGTCGTACGCTTTGTTGCCACCCCAGAAGTCATGCAGAAATATTCCTTAACTGGGGTATTGTCGCCAGCTACCGCAAAGCGTTGGCTGAACATGATGGAGTACCGGTGGACGTCAACACCAACAGGCCAGTACGTCGATGGACATGACAGAGAGGCGGTGGTGGCGTACCGGCAGAGCGAGTTTCTGCCGCGGATGGAGGCATTGGCGGCGCGGATGCAGTGGTTCAAGCAGGACGGTGCTCCGGAGGTAGATGTCGCAGCGATGCACATTGCTCACCGACGAGTTATTGTGTGGTTCCACGACGAGTCTACCTTCTACGCAAACGATCGGCGAGAGGTGTATTGGGTTCACAAAGATGAGAAGGCAACTCCCCGGACGAAGGGCGAAGGAGCATCTTTCATGGTGTCTGACTTCGTCTCCGCAGACTTTGGGTGGCTTCGCTCTCCTGATGGCCAAGAGTCAGCTCGCGTTTTTCTCAAGGCGGGGAAGAACCGAGGAGGCTACTTCACCAACGACGACGTACTGGAGCAACTCGACGATGCCATCGACATCGTGAAAAAGTACTACCCTGATTGCGACCATAAGTTTGTGTTGGACAATGCTCGCACACATTCGAAGCGAGCTGAGGACGCCCTCTCAGCAAGGAAGATGTCGAAAGGCCCAACCGCAGCACCCAAGGAAGGCAAGCCTGTTCCAAAGGTCTTCGGTGTTGACATCAATGTTCTAGACGAGAACAGAAAGCCGATGTACAGCCAAGACGGCACGCTGCTCAAGCAACGTGTTCCGATGGGCGATGGTACTTTACCCGACGGCCGCCCACAGTCACTATATTGGCCGGCAAATCATCCGGAGCATCCGGCGGGGAACTTCAAGGGCATGGCGGAGATACTGAGGGAGAGGGGATACCACAATGCCCGTAAACTGCGGAGTGAGTGTTTCCAATTCCGCTGCCCACCGCCCACTTCCGAGGACCCTACCGCACGGAGATGGTGTTGCTGCCGAAGAATACTGTATGAGGAACCGGACTTCATTCAAGTCGAGACCAAGGTAGAGACGCTTTGTAAGTCCCGTGGGGTCGGTATGATATTCCTTCCCAAATTCCACTGCGAGCTCAATCCAATTGAGCGGTGCTGGGCGGACGCGAAGAGGACATACCGACTAAATCCCCCGGACTCCAGTGAATCGGCCCTGGAGCGTAACGTCGTCGCTGCGCTAGAGTCAGTATCTTTGCTGTCAATCCGCAGGTGAGAGAGCGCATCGATCAGTGCATGAGATAGTGTACTGACGCTGCGAACATTAGATATGTTATGTCTTCGTTCCGTTACATGGACGCCTATCGAAAGGGGTTGAATGGAGCACAGGCAGCATATGCTCATAAGGCGTACCGCGGTCACCGAGCAATACCAAATAACATTGTGGCAGAGTTGGACAAGCTGGGTAAGTAGACGGTGTGCGAGCAGTAGACGCGGCACAAGTTTCCATTTAGAGAAACAATACCGTCATCCCCGTAGACGTACACGAAACTTTTGATATTTGCCAGCTACAGTACTGGATTCAAGTTCTCTGCATATATGTTCTACCTGGACAGTCCCCCGTACTGCTTCCCTACCGAACAGTCGAAAGTCGACGCGTTACTAATTACGTGCCAAGTCACGACGATGTCACGTATCAGTCACAGAGAAGTCACCGACACGTGATGTACCTTGATATTAATGAGCCCTACCTTACAAGCAGCACGCATAGCACATGACAGTACAAGCAGTCTACGAAGGCACAACCAGACCCAGCCCCATCTTGCCATTGGGGCTGTTGACAGACGCAGGAGGCATCGTGACATAACGCGGCGTGGCTGCGGTGAAGTAGAGAGTTGGGTGCCGTGGCTTGCTGCCCCAGTGGCGGAAGCGAGGCGAACTCGGGCTTCTGGGACTACGAGGGCTGCGCGGGCTGCAACGGTTGGCCGGAGCATGTCCGGCACGCAAAGATCCTCCGGACATAACAGATCCATGCGTATCAGGTTCTTCGCCTTCTTGGGTGCCTTCTTCGGTCAGAACCCTACGAATAGGTTCGAGCACCCTGGGCCTATCGACGCGACTTCCCATCGCACTGCTAGTACGTCCCATCGTGTACGACGGGAGGGGAGGTCGCTCTCTGGTGCCGTTTCTGTAGCTTCTGCCCAGGGTGCCGTTCCAGGTACCAGCGTTGAACCTGGTTCCCGTGACCGTGGCATTGGCATCGTCCGAGGACGAAGATGAAAACCTAGCGAGGACCGGATGAAGGGCGATGCGAGACGCAGGGGAAGATGGGTGAAGTGCTCGCTCATCGTCTAGAGTGGTGAACGCTGACGGAATGCTTGCACGGCTGCGCGCCATAGGGACAAGGACTTGGGGGCGTTCGATGCCCTCGCTGGCCGACGAGCGCGTCATCAGGCTTGCAGCCTTGACCGTCCTCCTGTACTTGGAGGTAAGGGGAACCTGCTGAAGTTTCTGTATTCAGGTCAGCCACGGCGAACTCGCATGAGGCTCCGCGACGTACCCATTGTCTCAACATTGCCTGCGCATCTGGCCTCTCCCAGCTCATCCCGTCGAGATCCCCAAATTCTGCCTTGACCTCAACGAAAGTCTCCGCGAGCAGCTCGTACTGCTCAGAAGTCATCTTGACATCCTGCTTGTCCTCCAAATCCTGCAGCCTCTCTAGCTCTTGGATCTTTGCGCGACGCATCAGGAACTTGCTGCTTTCACCAAGGTCCCGCCCTCTCGGTGTCTGAGGAACAGGGGTCTCGGGGGCTTGCACGTCCGGGATGTAGAAGATGGCCATATCTGCGGCGAAGTGGCGAAGTGTCGAAGTCAAACGAACAAGGAGGTAACGCGAAGAAGAATGCTCCGGTCAACGAAGGGCGTTTAGAGGGACCGCCAGGATCAAGCGAAGATGAAAGAAAGCACAGCCAGTGTGGGGGAATGAAGGAAAGGGTGGTTGAAAGAACGGACGGCTGGTTATCGAATGGCTGCACCCTGCGGCTGGCAGTTGGAAGAAAGCGCCATCGGCTGACTGTATGTCTTATACTTTCAACAACGGTAACTTGGCTCGGTGATGCTTCTTGAGGAAAGGCCCTGGGCTTGGTACGGTCGTCGTTGTCAGAGAGCCAGTATGTATCAGATTTTCCGGCACCACGGAGCGACAGGCACGCGAGCGTGGCGGGTGGACAGCGCACATTGTCCAGAAAGGGAAGGGGGCGGGGCGCGCGCAACAGTAACGCCCTCGTGACACCATCTTGTCACTGTGACTGTTCGTGACAGGCGCGTGATTCGTGACATTTCCTTCGCGCGCGCGCCCGAGACTACTTTCTTTGCTCCAACCACCACGTCCACCGCCTCACGCGGTTCCCTTCTCTCTACCACACCCCGCCTTCACTCTCAACGCCTCGTAAGACATGCTCGAAGCTAAGCTTCAGGAGGCCGCCATCCTCAAGAGGCTCCTCGACGGTAAGATGCCACCCTTTATGCTCGACGCCCTCAGTCCTGACGCGTCTCGTCGCTCCAGCCATCAAGGAACTAGTCGCCGATGCCAACTTTGAGTGTAACGAGGAGGGAATTGTATGTTTTGAGCCCTTCGACACGCGATAATGTCTGACCATCTGTCAACAGACTCTTCAGGCGATGGACAATTCACACGTCGCCCTAGTCGCGGTCAAATTAAACGCGACGGGCTTCAAGCGTTACCGCTGCGACCGTCCGATCCCTCTTGGTGTCAACCTGGGATCCCTGACGAAGGTTCTCAAGTGCGCGAAGGACGACGATATCTGTATCCTCACGGCTGCCGACGATGCTGACGTGCTCAGCTTGACATATGAAGCAAGGAGTAAGTGTGGCTCTCTGCGTCGGTGTGAGAACAATAGCTCATCTCACGTGCAGACACTGACCGCATTGCGGAGTACGCCATGAAGCTTATGGATATCGACTCAGACACGCTTGGCATCCCTGACACGGACTATGACGCGCGCGTTACGATGCCTTCGTCGGAATTCGCCCGCATCGTACGCGATCTCTCACAGCTCGGTGAGAGCGTACGCATCGAGGTGACAAAGGAGGGCGTCCGATTCGTCAGCGAAGGCGAAGCGGCCAATGGCAACATCCTGTTGAGACATACGGACACGACGGGTTCCAAGAAGGGCGAGAGCTCCAAAGTCAAGAAGGAAAATGACGATGACGAGGAAGATGAGGAAGAGGAGGAGGAAGATGAGGACGGCAGCCCCAAGAAGAAAGTGAAGAAGGAGAAGGTAAAGAAAGAGCATGGTGAGGATGTTGAAATGGACGAAGAGGGCGACGGCGAGTTCAAGGCTGATAGTGACGGCGAGGAGGAGCCAGAGGAAGATGAGGAAGAATCTGGCAGCAAGAAGCGGAAGAAAGCTCCTAGCAAGGTTGGTTCTTTCAGTCTCACACTATTGCCCATGCTTATATTTCTCTAGTCGGAAAAACCGGCGAAGAAGGCAAAGAAGTCGAAGTCAAAAGACGACGACGATGACGAAGTGCCTGACGGTGTACGCATCGAGCTGAACCAGCATGTCAACTTGACATTCAGCTTGAAATACTTGCTGAACTTCTCGAAGAGCTCGTCTCTGTCGAACGTCGTTCAGCTCATGATGAGCAATGATGTCCCGCTTCTCGTAAGTACCCAGCGACTGTGTTGCGCATCATCTTACTAACGAAAGCGATAGGTATCTTACGAGTTTGGTCAAGGGTACATCCGGTACTACCTCGCACCCAAAATCGGCGACGAGTAGACTCACTTCTCGTCGCTCCTGCTGTTCCCAAGAAATAATCGCCTCCTGCTTTGTCTATAATCTATATCTCCGTTACGTCGTCCCTCTGTACTGTTGTCCAGCTGCAATTCACAAGTTTTCGTGTGCTCTCCCCGTTTCCGGCGCTCAGTCTTCTTCGTCAGTGTGATCGACCATTGTCGGCTTACGATTCCACTCCCTATAGGTCCGCGGTACGCTGCTTCCATTACAACGTGTGTAGGCACCTCGTTCCATTGCTTGACGGAACAGTACTGGACGTCGAGCTTATTCGACCGACAGCTCTCCGGGGGGCTTGGCATGCGGTCATAACACCCTCCGTTGAATTCAAAGTGACCGTGCTGACTCTGAACATATGCTCGCTGCCCGCAGACATTCACTTCTCGTGTCCAATCTCCTTGCCGCGAATGTGCCGCATTGCGCTTTCGGACCCCGGCTCTGTTCATGAGGCATCCACCCCGTTCCACGGATTATCCTACGACCAATCCTGGGACAACGGACGTGTCCACTATAAAGAGCGCAACGGTAGGTTCTGTGAAGATTGGCTAGAGATTGGAATCTCCATTATTTCGCGATGCGCCTCTCTGTCGCGTCCTCGCGACCTCACTCCCTCTTGCCTTTGGACACGGCCAAGTGCACTCCGTCATAACCTCTTCCGGGACGTACAAGGCTGCAGATGCGTACGCCGCTGCAGACCCGACGAGCCCCTTGCGCAAACTGAATACATACGGGTTCGTCGAGGATTTTACGGGCCCCGATCTGACCTGCGGAGTGCGTCCTGCCCTATGATATCCTTGCGTATCGTGTTGGATTGATTCTGTCAGCCTGGAGGAAATGTCCCGGTGCCGAACCTTGCGGAGGTCACGGCCGGAAGCAAGGTCACCTTCGATTGGGGAGGATGGAGCTCCGATCATCCTGGGTGAGTCTGTATGTTGGTTTATCTGGCTTGTGGCTGACGGTTCAAAGACCGGTCATGACGTACATTGCCAAGTGCCCGAACGGCTGCGCGAGCTTCAAGGGCGACACCGGTGCGGTGTGGGTCAGTGAGCATCATTTCCTTGTCGACACGTCCCTGCAATATATATTGACCGGTGTCTTCAGAGATCGACCAGGACCAATGTTAGCCCGCTTTTCACCTGTCTTACGCCCACATATTGACCTCCTCCTCAGACAATCCCACTCGCACGGGAATCCCGTGGGGAGAGGACATCATCCGGGTCAAGGGCAGCCAATACAGTGTCACGGTCCCTGCAGAACTCGAGAACGGCGAATATATCCTGCGCCACGAGATCCTGGGCTTACACGTCGCAGGACAGCTTAACGGCGCGCAGTTTTACCCGAACTGCCTTCAGATTAAGGTGACGAATGGTGGAAGCCTCACGCTCCCGGCTGGCATACCCCTCCCTGGATCATACGACCCACACGATCCTGGCATCTTGGTCGAGCTCTGGAGAATCACGCCACAGAATTCGAACTACACTGCTCCGGGTGGACCTGTTCTTCTGAGGTAGCTGACTTTAATTGGTATTGGTGGTGAATTAATCACATTAACGCGGTTTCGTACGTAGAGGTGGAACCGGTGACTGGGGAAACGAAGCGTACGGCGCTGGCGGCACTGGCGGAGGTGTGACATCAGCGCCACCAGCACAGACGACGGTTGTCACAAGCAGCCCCTCGGATCCCACACAGGGAACTGGTGGCGGCGTGCTTGTCGAGAAGTACGGCCAGGTACGCCAATCTACGTTTCTATTTCCATGCGTATCATCCATTGACTTGATCGTCAGTGTGGAGGCCAAAGCTACACAGGATCGTAAGTAATACTGGAGCGACTCTGTTGGAGCTTTACTAAGGGAATCTCTCTGGCAGAACGGCTTGTGTTGCAGGCTCTACTTGTCAGAAGCTCAACGATTTCTACGTAGGTCCTCACATCGTTTCAGACGAACCAGGAACCTGACCTGTTCATCCTCTAGTCCCAATGCCTGTGAAGCGTCGATCCAAAGCTGCATCGTCCAAAATGTCGTACATAAATATTTTCTCACCCCTCTGCCGAAATCATCTCCGGCAACTTGATCTCCTGTTCTGTGCTGTCCGAACCTGACATCGTGTGTCTGAGTGCAGCGATCGACCAATTGACCTTGATTACTTTCTCGGCAAACGCCGGTGATAGCGGGTAAGAAATGAATTGATAGACCGTTCGTTCTGAAACCTCCACCACGACGGCTCGCTTCCTGCTTTCGCTCGACGTGCTTGCTCGCCGTAGAGGGCGGGTCTATTCGTTCTTGACGTCTTGACACTCGTTTGTTTTGCCCCAGCACAGCACCTAGGGCCGTTCACGTCGCAGTTCCTTACGCTCGCTGGTCGCAGTTCGATAACGCACCTTCCTTCGTTCCCGGATATCGCGCCATGCCCTCAGTCGACCCGAGCCCAGCCAACCATAGCCACCCGAAACGCCAGTCTAGTCAAGACAGCGACGACAATGTCCTCATATTCCCGCTTGACGAGCCCGCTCCTCCACCCCTGCCGCTGGGAGTACCTCCCAGGTCAAAGCGGAACGACACCAAACTGCTGAACGGCGATGGACCGCAGCCCAACACTCTGCTTCCCGCGAACGGCTCCCCACCGAAGACGAACGGAGTGGAACATGGAGGATGGGGCATGCGGTCGCAGAATACTCAGAGAAGTCGTGTCACGTCTGTCCCTGCTGTCCCTTCACCTCTCAGCGACAAGTTCCCCTCGTCTCACTCACATTCGCATGCGTCAAACCCGCCCTCTGCCGGTCCTTACCGTACCTCATTTGCTGTGCCGCGCTCGCCATCTACAAACGGCTTCCTTCCCCATGGACGGCACCAAGCACCCGCCATGCGCCAATCGTTGTCCCTGCCCGCTCACTCTTCAAGCCACTCTCGCGCACGATCGGTCTCAGGCCCATTTTCTCCTAGCTCGCCCTCGCCGCTATCCACCTCGTTTCCCATCCCTCAGTCCGTGTCGTACCCTCCGAGCTCTGTTGGGTCTTCACCGGGCGGGTACCCTGTACCTCCACCGCCCTTGGAGCCGAGCACGTCGCCAACGCGTACGATCTCGCTCAACAATGGCTTGCCTCTCCCAAGCACACAGTCAAGCAGCCGCCGTCACTCTCGCCTGCACTCGCGCAACCTCTCCGTGTTCTTTCCTCGGCCTGGATCGTTGCCTACAAGCGCGATAGACGAAGATGCGGGGCAGGAAATCGAGTTCAGCCCAGCTGTTATGATCAACCCTCCGGACGGTGAAGGTATCCTGATGCCAGCACCATCCCCTGGTCCAGGGCAGCGCACATTTAAACAGGGTTTCACGTTTGGCGCACGACCACCTGGCGCATCAAGTCCGACTCCGGACTCCGCAGAGTCGTCTGGCGCGTCGAGGAGAGGGCACCATCATAAACATTCCATGTCACACAACTTCTTCTCGTTCCTGGAACCAGGCGGGGAACTACACACTCAACCGACCCTCACTCCGACAAGTCCTTGGAGCTCGACCGCGACGTTCGGATTTCCGGATAGCGAAAGCAATGGGCTGGCGACGGAAAGCGCAAACGGTGTCGGCCTCCATGCGCGCGAGAGGTCCCCCGAGAGACCACCACCTCCGGTCCCTCGGATAGAGCCCATCGCTGTGCTTGGTGCGGCTTGGCAGTTTATCCTTGGCGCCACCCTGTGGGTCACAGGTCAGCAGATTGGCTCGCTATCATGTACGGGCCTGGGGTACTGGGTTGTGTTCGATTCGTTTGGGATCAGTCTTGCCCGCGTACTACCTGGGTACCTGGCTCGTCCCGAGTCGCAACCGGGAATGAAGCGACCCTATGGGTGTGTCCACATACTTCCGAGATTTTCTAGTCAACTCACTCGTATACGTCAGCAACGCGCGGATAGAGACTCTTATGAGTTACGCTCAATCCGTCTACCTGCTCTTCGCTTCCGTCTACGTCTGCAAAGAGACGGTTGAGCACTTGCTACTCTCGTCTGGGGAGGAGGCTGCTGACGGGCACCATCATCATCATGGTCATGAAGATGTATTCGGGTGCGTGTTCCTTTCGTGTTTTTGCTCTGAACCATACTAAGATACATTCCAGCATCGAGTTCCCCCCATTATTGCTATGTATAACATTGCTTTCGCTCATTGGTTCCGCTGTGATGTTTAACAACCACTCAAAACTCGTCAGCGGTGCGTACTTTGTCATGTTACCTCTAGTCCTTCCTGGTTGACATAGAAGTAGCGACCGGGAATTATATCCCTCCTTTGCCATCACTACTACCATTCCGGTTGCGCTACAGCATATCAAGATATTACTATCCACCGCTAATCGAAAACCTATTCACAAATCCATATTCCCTCGCACCCATAGCGTTCTGCGCCTCCATCATCTGTGGATATGCGCTAATACCTCCGTAAGTCTCCTCAGCATGGTCTTGTATGCGTCGCTTATACTCTCTCGCAATACAGAAATCAACATCTTCCATTCGACCTCCTCCTGGCCGCCGTAGAGACGTTCGTGACGTTCACCCTTGCCTACCCTGCAGCGGTTGCGCTAGGCTCCGTCCTCCTTCAAACTGCACCAGCACGCGGGCTCCCAGGTGGACGCATGGAAGCATTCCTGCGTGCTATGCGCGAGGTTCGTCTTGTCCCCTTTCTAATCGCTACCCCAACATCAGCTCATGTCCGTCTTCAGATTGAACGGCACCCTCAAGTCCTCCATCTGCCCGCACCACACTTCTGGCAGCTCACACCACATTTCACGCGGCCGGAATACATTCGTTCACCGGCGGTGTGGGACGGCCCGGCCCAGTCTCTAGTCGTCACCATCGAGCTGCATGTTGCACGAGATCTCGAAGACGAGGACGTCCTCAAACTCACTGCGTGGGCTGGGGACCGTTGCCGAACTGCGCTGCGGTACGGCTCGCGCGACGGAGGCGGAGAAGGCGAGGCGGATGTCACTGTGGGTGTTACGAGAGGTTGATACTAAAGAGGATAATTTGTGTACTCCTCTAGCAGAGGTGTAAATACTTTGGGCCGGATTTAGTTGGATTGTATATGGTGCAGTTATCCCTCCTGTATGCGCGCTGATAGAGCATAGACGATTGCGAAGCCAAGGTATGTACGGATACACCGAGTCGAGACGTGGTTATTTTTTGTTTGGCTTCTTCCCTTTGCCTTTTCCGAAGGACTTGCCTTCGAAGCCGGGCCGGCCCTTGTCCTTTGACTTGACTCCCTTGCGCTTGTCGCTTCGTCGGTCGAGTCGCGTCGTGATGTTGTCCTGTCTCTTCTTTTGCTTTGCAGCCATCGAAGTCGCGACATGCTCCTTGCGCTCCTCCCTGCAAAACGGTGGGGATGTAAGTATGAGATTGTGTTCCATGGGAGTGGCACGCACCAGGCCTTCTTGCTCTTGACCTTGCCCTTCTCCTTGCGCTTCGCAGCCTTCTTCAAACGGCCCTCGTCGTCGTATACCTTGACACCCTCCATACGCGCCTCCGCCTTCGCCCATTTCTCCTTCTCTTGTATTTCTTTTCGCTTCTCCTCGGGCATAGATGCGATCTTCTCCTTGCGCGCGGCGAGCTGGGCCAGGGCTTGTTTGGGATCTGAGGATGTCTTGAAGTTTGCGTGCGACTTTTTGCTGGTGCTTGGGACGGCGTAGGCGACGTTCGTGTACCCTGGTGGGGCTTGCCTTGAACCCGAGGCAGACGATTCGTCAGGTACCAGTAATTGGTTCTGGGTGAGAGTGTGAGCGGAGAAAGATACAGAGAACATAATGAAATGACGCACCTTGGTTGCAGGACCCGTGTTGCGCTGGATCTCCTTGGTCTTCTTTCCCCTCGCCTCCTCCTGTGCGCGGATTTTTTCTCTCGTTTCTTTCCTCCGTCGTTCCCGCATCTGCGCCCGCTGCCTCCTCCGTTCCTCCAACAACTCGTCTCTGCTCCCTGCTTCGCTATCAAACCCCCGTCCACCCCTCCGAAGCGACGCCATTCTAGCGTGCAATTTATCTCGGAGCTGTTGAATCCCGCCCGACGCCATGGGCACCAGTGGTACGTCTGGAACGTCCGCTGCGTCCGCCTCGTCGTCCGAGCCATCTACATCCACCGATGCGTCGACATCCATGCCGTCGTTGTTGTCGTCGGACTCGTCGTCTTCCTGGGTAGCTTTTCGCTTGCCCTTGCGGTTGCTCGTTTCTGCGGCCTCCTGCTCGCGCTCATGTTGAATGTCCAGCAGAGTTTTGTTATTTGCTGGGTCAAGCTGGGTTCCTATAGCTTAAAAACTGTAGACGGGTAGCAAGAGCTGGGTCACGGACCTTTTCCCGCTTAGCTTTCTTCGACGCCTCTTTGATCGCCTGCTTCGGTGCTTTTTGCTTCTTGCTGTTTTTCTGGAACTTTGAAGCAATCTAGAGACACAAAGAATGTTGGTACGTGACAGTGTATAGTAGAGGTTCATGCATACCTGCTCCTCAGACAGCTCCTGGACGAGGTAGTATTTTGCTGGGATCAAGCTGAGCAGCGTCCCGAACGTAGCATTGTGAGCCTCGAGAGAGGCTGTGAGGACATCTGTAGGCGTAGGCATCGAGTACTGTCGTGTTTATGGCCGTTCCCGGGCGTGTGACTGGAGCGAGCCGGATTATTTGGCGTTCTTGTCGAGCGGACTGGAAGAAACTTGAAACCCTCACGGTCGGCGTGACACATTTGTGACAGGCGTGACGCAGCCCATTACCGGGCGTCGCGTAGACGCGCAGGTAGAGTCGTCCTTGCCTCCTACCGCCACCGTCCCAGCCCCACGTTCGCCGCACGCCTGACCAGCCTCCCGATTGTACACGATGGCCGACATGGATGTTGATATGCCCGAGGCCCCTGCGCCTGTCGTCAGGGCGAAGGGTAAGGCTAAGGACTCCAGCGACGGCAAGAAGAGGTTCGAGGTCAAGAAGGTAAGTGGCGGTGTCCTCGAGGATCAGGCGAGTGCTGAAGTATTCGTTCTTTACAGTGGAATGCTGTTGCATTGTGGGCCTGGGGTGCGTAGTATGCGTCGTGGATGGGCTTGAAAGTCCACTCTGAACACTGCGGGGGTACTCATCGCGCGACATAGATATCGTCGTCGACAACTGTGCTATCTGCCGTAACCACATCATGGACCTGTGTACGTGCTTCAGTAACGTGATTATTGCTATTAGCTGACCTCTTGCGGTCTGTAGGCATCGAATGCCAGGCAAACCAAGTCTCCGCGAGCAACGACGAATGTAACGCCGCCTGGGGAATCTGCAACGTGCGCTTCCTTTATTCTGCGCGTCTCCAATGATGCACTAACTTGGATGATTCAGCACGCGTTCCACTTCCACTGCATCTCGCGATGGCTCAAGACGCGTAACGTTTGTCCTTTGGACAACCGTGAGTGGGAGCTGCAGAAGTACGTGTCCTTTTTCTTACCCTACCTACACTATCTTACGACATATTCTAGGTACGGCCGGTAAAGTGCAATGCTTTCGAAATACACGTTTCTCGCATGTTCCAACGTCCTCAATGTTGTACTCTAGTCTTTGTCGTCAAAGCCTCATCAAATATAGACCTCATACACCGTAGTTCGCCTCCAGCCGATTAGGATCGAGGTATCATTAGCGATATCTGGCTCTCTACCTGCAATCGCAGCGGTCCTCGAATATCATGCGTCTTCGGCCAAATTCACCGTCGAGCGCCGGCTCGACGATCTGACTTTCGCCCTCAGTACTTATTTGTGCGGCAGTTTCACACAACTCAACTCGTGACTGTGAGAGGATACTCTATAGCACTTATATAGGGGAAAGTAGTTTCCGCCAGTAAAAGGTGGGGGTTTTCAAGGAGAAACGCGAGGCAATTCACTGCCAGTGTGCGCATATCAATAGCATCGTTGGTCTAATCAGAGCGCAATTGCTACTCCCAAGGTCAAAGACGTGGACATGGCTATGAAGCATATGATGGCAACGCTTAGAACGATGTGGTCTATTGGATTTCTGTACCAACGCCTTCGGTCTTCTGCTCGCCTATGTTTTCGGCGGGTGCCGCGCCACAAAGAAGGCTTCCAGAAAAGGAAACAAGACTTATCACGCGACGATCACCAGTCCCGTGAGACTCCCTCATTGTATCCTTTCAAAGGCCTATGAGAGCTTCTCAATGGTGATTCAAGGCATGTACCTGTGAAGCCTGTGCCAAGTAGTAAAAAATACTACAGACTTCCCTACGCCGAGGTACCTGCGGTTAGTCGGACGGACTCTACACTGGATCCAAGATGCCTGGCAGTGGTATTTACATGCTATTTGGGCGAGCAAGAAATCTACGACATAGACTTGCTGTCATCTGTGTCCAGAACCTTGCCCACGACTGTGGGACTGCTCAACTATACGAGCAGATTGATCTTGACCGCCCTTTCTATTGCAGGATCTAGACTCGGGCTGAGTCCAGAATTACAATATTATTACCCTCACGGTGATCTACGCCTTACCCAGATCCGTCAGTGTTTATTTGAGTGAGATTGCTGGCACTTCTCGCCCCTTTCACCGAAATTCCGCTCATGCCGGTGGTAAACATCAATCACTCACGGTGAACGCGACGACGGCCCGTCGACCTCCGCGCTGTTGCAACCATCGCAAATCTTCCCTCATTCTCGTGCTCGTCTCGAGTATTCTCGCGTAAAATGGAGGAATTTCAACATCTGTATTGGATTGTAGAATTACAACGTCTATCGCATGTCCGGCTCCGTAGTCCGTGATACATCATCAGGCGCAACCTAGAACTGAACCTTCTTGACAGTGTTCCAGAAATACTTGCCCTGGAGCGTCGCAAGCTCAAGCTCGAGGGCGGAGGGCTGGCGCGAGCCGTCCGCGCCGGCGAAGGTGCCAGCACCCCAGGGGGAGCCGCCGTGCACCTCGGTGAGGTTGCCGAGCTGGGCGAACGTCGTCGAGTATCCGAGGGGCACGAAGATGATGCCGTGGTGCGTGAACGTCGAGATCGCGTTCGAGACGGTCGTCTCTGCGGGACGGAGCGCGCGTTAGGAGATAGACAATGGAATAAGAATGGAGGGTTGCTTGCCTTGTCCGCCGCCGGGGGTGCCTGTCGAGACGAACACGCTCACGTACTTGCCCGCGAGCGCGCCTTGCGCCCAGAGGCCACCGGTCTGGTCCCAGAATGCCTACGAGACGGATTAGCATCGTGTAGCAGGTGGGTGTGCTGCCGGACGTACCTTCCACTGGCCGGGGAAGTTTCCGTAACGGGTGGGGATACCGAAGATGAACGCGTCGAACTTGGGAAGCTCGGAGGGCGCGAAGACGGGGTAGTCGGGCTTGGCGGGAGCGTGCAGGGCCTCGAGGACCTCCTTGGGGAGGGTCTCGGCGATTCTAAGCGGCGGTGCGAAGTTAGAAATGAGTGAGCATGTGTGAAAACCAGGTAGACTCACTGGTAGATCGTAGCCTGACCACCAGCCTCTTCAATACCGGCCTTCTCAGCCTCGGCGACTGCAAAGCGACATGGGTTACGATGTGTTTAGGGGTCGGGGAAATGTACGCACGCTTGGCGATGTGGCCGTACATCGAGTAAATGATAATGGCAACCTTGGGTCCAGACATCTCTGCTTCTGTTGCGGGGGCTGTAGCGGGGGTTGGTTCGGGTTCGGTGGTAGTGGCGGGGGCGGGAGCTGTAGTAGGCTCTGCGGGAGGGGGTGCAGGAACGGTTGATGGCTGAGCTGGGGCGGCCTCCTGGGCTTTTATAGGCTCGGAGGCGGCCTTCTTTGGTGCGTCATCAGACAAGAGGGCCTTCTGTCTTTTGCCTGGAAAGCACATTCTGGCCTAATCGATGCAAGGGGGTGGTCGTTGGTTTGATAACGCGGTACACCTGGCTAATAAGCAGAGAATAATGGCCGTGACTCGCCCGTTATTGAGTGATCAAGCACGTATGGGCCTGTTGCACCGCTTTCGACGTCAGAAGGGCGTCGAGAACCTCGTGGGCGGCCACACTTAAGGCTAAGGCGGACGGAATCGTGGGACCTGGCTGCACAAATCGGGGCTCTGTACTCCCGGGCGGATGTCTCTAGACCGGGCGGGATTCCTTTTATGGGTCTCCGGCTCCTGCGTCTCTCGCATGGGTAATTGCGAGCTCCGTTGTCGTCAGGTACGATTACCCGCCGCCCATGTTATAAATGCTGACGCTTCACTGCTGACTCTCGGCGCTATTCCCAAATCACCTCATCGCGTCTCAGGTGCGCTTTGGGTGCTGTAATTGGAGCAGAGTAATGGCGTCCGATTCGTAACAGTGCCGTTACGCACGAACGCGGAGAGCTTGTTACAATTTCAGCCTTCGTAGGCCGAGGTTCGTGGCCATAAAAGGCAAATGTCCGAGATTGGTGTAGGCGCTTAGCAGCTGTCAAATTCGCGCCTTCGCGTCGCGTCGCGCACGTGGCGCGTCGGTGGCGCGTCATGCCTGTAAAAGAGTACTTCGACGGCGAGCTGCGTCACTGTCCCTCCTCAGCCCCACCTGTTAACATTCTGCGCATATATAAGACTCGCACGGCGCCGTTGCAGCCCTTTGCTCCTTTCCCCCCAACTCTCATGTTCTATTTCGCCTGCGTGGTGCCTGTCCACTTCGCAGCGCCTTCACCTCCTGCTGCGGGTGCCTCTTTGAAAGTAATGTATCCTATTATGCGTCCCCCACAATCGCCTAATCAACGTGTATGCAGTCTAGCTGTTGTTTCGAACAAGCTATGATTTCCAACAAGCGCCGATGTCTGATTGGCTGGAGCACGATCACGGGACAGGACGCGGACGCGTTGCAGCGCGTGACGTCCCACAATCCGAACCAACACATTTTCCCACGTTCGCGCCTCCAGTTCACGCTTGCTAGTCCTGACAGCGCTTCCCGACGACGACCACGCCAGCGACATCCCCCAGGCCTGCAAACGGCTACAGCGGCGCCGTCAACTCCCGTGACCCACCTGCCACGACTCCTCAAGAATCATTCCGCCAAAATCTCCTCGCTTTGCTCACGGAAATCAGTTTCCATACCCTTGTTATGCTCTAATCTGCCTGGACCTTACCCGACATGTCTGAATACTCGGCAACTGCGCCCTCCTTCAACTCCTCCGTTGGGCCGCGGTCGCCTCTCTTTGGCACAGCCACCTATGGCTCCGTCCAGCGTCCAATATCACCCTCGGGGCGGTCTTCGTCCAGTCTCTCATGTATGTCCTACAACCTTTACTTGCCCGTGTGGAACTCAATGATTTTCAGACATGGAGACTCCCCCCTACTCATCTGGCTACGACAGCGACGACGCTTCGGCCGATATTCATCCTAGGAGGCGCAACTTATCGCCCGCGCCGGATTCTGCTTCGTACATCTATTCTGAAGAAGACTCCATTGCAGACGCAGCAGAAGTAGAGGCTGAGCTGACGGAGATTGAAGAAGAAATTGACAATACATTGGACGCGTGGGGTCGTGAGCCTCTCTCTTCCCCAACGTATCCATTTTTCGACCGGAGTCGTCATGTTTTATCGACCATCACAGAGCACACCGAGGACTTATCCTCTCGCCCCGTCTCGTTTGCACCTGGGAGCCGCCCTACCACTCAGTACTCCGACCCCGCTCGTCGCACCACAAACGTTGCCCCATCGGCTGGCCCCCCGTTCCACTCGAGGTCCGCTACGGAGCCCGCTGGGAGGCCCGAAACCCCAGTTAATCAAGTGCGTCTACTGGCGGCGAGATTTGAAGCTCAAAGCAGCACTCCATCCCCTTTCCTACAAGGACATTCGCGAACGGCCTCTGCTCCGGTGGGTCCAAGATCTCCCAGCCCCTACACCGTCACAAGTCAAACTATGCCGACGCTCTCGACAATGACGTCCAATTACGGTTACGGTACTACGACGAGCGGTATGGGGACTACCACCGGGTACGGTAGCTCGCTGTACTCGTATAGCTCCCGGCCGTCATCTCCCACCAAGAGCAGAACGGGGTCGTCGATCACCGGCCCACGACCCCCTACCTCGATGTCCAATGATTCTCGGTGGGCTCCAGGCTCCCATTTGCGCTCACAGTCGGAAGCCAGCGGGTATAGCACACCCTCTCGCACAGGAACGACGAACACGAACACATTCACCGGGTTCACAGCCTCGATGACCGGCTCGGAGGCGACCACACCGACGAGGAATACGTCTACCACCTTAACATTGCGCCGCCCCCAGGCATCCCCCGACTCAACCCTAACGGATGTGCAAAATGTTGTCGACAAGTGGAAAAACAAGGCACCTCAGATTCCTTGGGCTAGGTCTGGGTCTCCCACGCGCTCAGACGGAGGACGCCGTCGTCGTTCAGGCCGGATCTCGAGTACTTCTGCTCGCAGCAGAAGAATTAGCGATGAAGCATCGTCGGATGCTGGATCGAGCACAACCTCACGCTCGAGAAGAAGCGGGAAAGAGATCGCGGATGATACTCAGCCGTCCAGCGCTCCGCCACCGATCGACGTTTCGCAAATGGGCGAAGGGGAGGTGAGTTCCATTTTCGGAATACATGCGCTTCAGTCTTGCAATGCTTATGCTGACTGCAACCATTTGTTTCAGCCTCTCAACATTGGCTTACTTTGGTATCTCAACGTCTACGAGCACCCATTCCGATGGCAGCGATGTCAAGCAATCCTTTATCCACACATGCTGCATCTCACCTGGTTAGTGCCTGGAGGTGGCAGAGGTCAGGTCATGCTCGACCTACTGAATTGTCAAGGTGTAACGACTGCGTTATCACCACTGCACCCGCAAGCCAAGGATGATATTGGGACCACAGCAGCCAGGGAGCAAGAACCAAACGAGCCTGGACTGTTGGAACAACTCTCTCCTTTGCATTTGTTATACGAGGACGGAACAGAGCGTCTTGGAACGGACTCGCCGAGAGAAAGACTTGCATGGGTCAACGCTATCAGGTATGTTCTTATCTCGTAGCTAGATACTGCGATATTAAGATTGCATTGCGCACAGAGAATCCCTCGACAGGCCGATCACCATCCCGGACAGGTCGTCAACGAGGTCTCCTAATGGCTCCATCAGGACTATTGCTTCTCTCCAGAGCGGTACTTCGCAGTCATCCGGTCAGGGGTCTGCGTCCACAACGTACATTTCGCCTCTTCATAGCGGAGATCTCGCCGAGTTGGTCTCGTTGTCAGGTTCAAGCTCACTGTCTCGCCGCCCCTCCGTTGCCACTGGTCTTCGCGGCGTGGATGACAATGCCATCGATAATCAGCGGTATCTCCCTCATGGTGACCGACGAGTCATTCCTCCAAACCGCATGAGCTCGCTACGCCGCACGAGCTCGTTGACCGACCTCAACGAGGAGATCAGCTCTGCTCTTGAGCGTGCTCGGAATAGCCGTCCCGGTCTTGGCTTCGGTCTCAGTCTTGCCTCTGGCGACGGTTCGCCAGTGACCATTTCAAGTGGTCCAAGACTAGGAAGTCCGGTGTCCTTGACACCGCCGCCCGGACCAAGAGGGCCACGGTCGAGGTCAAGATCCCGAATTCGAGACTCTGAGACGGCGTCTTCCACGTCCGATGAAGCGTTCTTCTCGACGAGTGGCACTACTCGAACGCCTACTTCGAGTTTCTACTCTACGTCATCGTCACTCAGCAAGACCATGGCTATGGCAAGCCTGGAGACGGATACTACGACCGCTATGGGAACAGACGAGACGGTCGAGCTTGCGCCGGGTTCAAGCACGAATGCGACAACTACGACGACTTCTTACCTTGGTACCAATTCCACCGCGTTGCGCCTTGGTTCCGAAGCGACTTCTCCCTCGACATCTTCCTCGTCACTCTCGCCGTCGCGAGGTCTGGCCCGTTCAAGGGGTGTACGGAGGCGTACGGGTACTGTGGGTCCACGTAGCCTGACCATGTCCTATGCCAGCGGGATGGAAGAGTCTTCCGACAAGGAAAACACTACATCGTACTCGGGCTCGGGCTCGGGCTCCCGCCCCTACACTGACGAGCTCAGCACTCTTGATACGTTGACGAGGACAACAGCCTCTTACACCAGCGAGAGCTGGACGCGCAGTGAAACGCCTACTCCATCCACGGTGTCGTCCAGTCGTCCCACAAGCGAGATCACCTCGGACTTTGACCGCCAGCCCCCGTTGTCGTCCCAAACCTCGGATTATGTCACTGCTTCTTCGAAAAGCCCAGTTGATTCCTTGGTGTCGCTCCCCAACATCCCCTCGGAACTGGATTTTGGTACTGCCGAGGTCGGTTCATCTACCGCTGGCTCGGAATACATTACGGCGGACGTATGTCGCACCGAAACCGACTACGACTCAGCAGAGGTCTGTACGACGCCCGCCGTCACCGAATTTACCACTGCGGAGGTTTGCCCGACGGAAGTGTCGACCGAGTTCGAGACCGCACAATGCCATTGCCCCAAGCCCGCTCCTGCGTCTAGCATCAGAACCAGCCCAGCCCCCAGTGCACGAGAAGTGTCGATCGAGGAACTATCGGAGCCAGAACCTCTTGAGGAAGACATACATTCAGAGCAGACTCCTTCGGAAATTCCTTCAATACCGAGTGACGTGAGCTTGGAGGAAATTCAGCCCGAAGACATACCATTACCGCCATCATCATACACGCCTTCCATCCCTCCTTCAAGTATACTCACGGATCGTGATCTTACTCCACCCCTGGGCCCGCCAGTCGCGACGCCGTCCACAGATTATCCAAGTCTTGCGCGAGACTCAACACCCTCGATTCCGGCACCGTCTCCTATCCCGTCCTCCCTCCATCTTCCAGAGTTGGGTTCGATTTCCACTGTCTCCAGCCTCACGGAGTCTTCCGTCACTCCAACAACATCGAGTGAACTGACACCAGAGCCGAGTGAACCATCTTCGCTCACTGTTCCTTCAACAGTGGAGCAGCCGACCATGTCAAGTCCATCCATTCCGGAGTCGTTGTGGGCAGCCGAAACTGATCGGTCATATGATTCTTCAATCTTGCGAGCTTCACCATCGACTCCAAGCATGGCCATACCAGAGGGCGTGGATCTATCGTTCGAAACTTCGTTCATGAGACCGACAACTGTAACGGGTTCCTCGCGTGGGGTCTCACTCATCACACCTATCTCCGACTTGAGTACAACACCGACTATTCCAGTTCCCATGTCCCGCTCGTTGACTCTGACTCCTACGCCTTCGAGTTTGTCACGTCCGCCGAGCGTACCATCGCCAACACCCGTCTCGTCGGAACAGTCTCTGTCTTCAATCACTGCGACGCCGTCCACTGTGTCCAGCACGCTGACGCTCACTCCAAGCCTGCCTGATGCATACCCATTGCCTCGGGAGGTCCCTTCGTCACCTGCGCCATCCTTCGTCCCGTCGCTGTACTCTTCCAGGGCTTCAACGCCGTCACCACTACCAAGTGAAGCTCCTCCACCAAGTGTAAGTCCTTGTATAAGTGCATGTCAGACAGCAGGCTTATGTTTGTACCTTCAGGAACCTCCGCTGGTTATTCTCCCTCCCGATTCGCCCACACCGTCGACTCCTTCTGTGTCGATGACGGTCAGTGTGTCGACACCAAGAGGAACGACACCTTCGATCCACTCTGATCTCGAAACGGTTGTCGACGAGACTCCCGAGCCGCCACCGCCACCACCACCTCCAGTGCCATCGAGAGATCTATCGAAAGATGTTGATCGCCTCATGAAATACCTCGAAGACATCGACCAGGCAAGGGGAACGGAAAATGCAGAGTTGAAAGGCGATGTGCAAGAAATTCGTGACTTGCTTGCGAACCTGATCGACGAGCTCCGGGAGCGGGGTGAACCTGTTGTGCAACCACCACCTGTACCGCACAAGGATCGCTCTGTCGGAAGCGCGAGTGTCGTCAGTCAACATGTCGTCGCCGACATCCCCTCCGTCCCTGTGACACCAAAGCCCCTGCATGCTCCTCAGCCTCAGCGTCCCATTCGCGAAATTGTCATGTCTCCGACGAAGACTGAGCCCAAGACGATATACATCAGCCCTCCAAGGCGCAGAGGCATGTCGCCGGATACGTTGTCTGACGGCGATTCGTTTTTGTCTTCTCATCACTCCGACGATTGGAGCCTCATGGAGTCTGAGTCCTATCCTGCTCTCCCTCGGTCGCCGTCATGGTCGAGTTCTGGGACATCATCACCCGAATCAAGCCCCAGCTCGTCGGAGGCTTCAGTGCGTCCTCGTAGTGTGACACTCGAGGATCGACCCCCGTCAGCTCGGCCCCCGTCAGGTCGAATTGCGATGCCAGTGCCCACTCGAGTGTTGGGAATCCCTCGTGTGGCGTCACCTACAGAATCTTCGGTTTCGAGCAGGACCATTCGTCCAGCGCAACCCATAGGTCTTGGTGATCTTCGCAACCTCATGGATGATCTACGACGGGAAGTTGGTGGCCTGAGGGATGGACAAGACGCAGCAAACAGGATGCTTGACGAAGTTCGTCAACGCCCGGAGACAGTCATGCGGGACGTGCCGAATATTGATGACCGCCTTGGAAGAATCGAAAACCTCCTCGACAATCTTCTGAACAGACCTGCAACCGCTGCTCCACCTACCGACAGGGCAGCCGCCGCACCGCCAAGCGATGTCGAGTCTTCTGTCATCAGCTCAGATGCAGATTCGATGTTCCGCACATTCCGAGACTTCTTGAATCAAACCCGTCGAGACATCCCTGAAATGCGCATGCCACAACCATCTGCCCCTCTGCGTCCAAGCTTCGACGAACAGCTCGCAGAACTGGCGGCGAGCGGTATACCACTGGCCCCAGGACATGTTCAGCCCCCACCGCCGCTCATTCCGCTCATCTATCGCCCAGGTCCACGACTAGCACGTCCCCGAAGCGCGAGTCCAACGTTTGAGACGGAGCTGCCGATCAGGCCCGGAACTGTGCCAATCATCGAACCTGTGGTCTTCGATAGACCTAGGGTCGCGCCTCGCGTCCGACGTCATCGCACTACCACCGCTACAGGCCCACCATCTACGGTGCCTCCGCCGTCCGAATCTGACATGCCTTACGACAATACTCCACGCTACATTCCTTCTGCTCTTGCGCCCGTGCGTCCAGAAAGCGGCCCAGATATCGATTTTCTCCGTCGTGTCCGGGATGCCCGGCGGGAAAGACGGGGTGGAGATGGGACATATATTCCTGGAGACGGGGTATGTTTTCTGTGTCCATTGTTATTGACACGTACTGATCGACAATGCTAGCGTTCCCCATCTGCACCGCCAGACCTCGGCCAAGAGCAAGATGTGCCTGGATCTAGCTGGTATCGCCAGACTCATGGGCAACCTACTTCTTCGGTGAGTTACTTGCAGTTCCAATCACATCGTGGAGAGGCTCATTGGTTATAGTCCGCAGCAACGGGAGTACCACCCCCAGGTACATTTGGCAATATCCCTCCGGCCACTGGAGCACCAGGCGGTCCACAGCAGGGACCTGTGAGTAACAGTTTCAACGTCGCCCCATAGTAAACCTAATATTCTCGTAGACCATCTTGTTACCAACGTCGATGGACGACATCATCGCTCTTCTGAGGGTGAGGTTGTTTGATTTTAACTCAAAGTATCAGGTTTGACCGTGATATAATAGGAAAACCGACTGGCTCAATTGGCAACAATTGATCAACAACGAGAAATCATGCGGTATATGCGAGGACTCAACGAATGGCTAGAACGAGATGTTCATGATAGACAAGAAGAGATTCGAGCAGTCGCGGCCCGCGTCGATCAACTTCGAGACCTAATGCTCCAAGTCCTCAACAACCAGGGTCAAGGCAAGTCCGAGCTCTGAAATAACCATTGCGTATGTCGCTAATCTAGCATATTAGCTGGACAGCAGCCGCAAGCACAACCACAACAGCAACAGCAGCCAACGTTCGTGATGCCTCCTCCGGGCATCGTGCAGCCTCCTGTTATGCCACCTGGTCCAATGTTTCCCCAACCTGAGACTGCTCCTCATGTGACGGTTCAACCTCAGCAGTGGCCTGAGGGTTTCGTACCGAATGCGGCAATGGGAGTAACGGCTCAACCTGGGCCATTCATGACAGGGCCTCCCACCAGTGGATATCCACCGTCGAGGAGTACACCTACACCGGAGTATCCCCCAGTGATCCCACGACGTCCTGAAGATATGTATGACCCTCGCGTTCCTGTCATTCCCGGCCCGTCCTCCACAGGTACCCCAGGACCTTACCGCCGGCAACGTCCCCCAACACAAGCGTATGACGATGCACCACCAGTAGTTCCCCAGAGGCCGTCCTCGGATCGATCATCGACAAGTTCAGGGATGTATACAGATGAGCAACGTCCTGGCGAAACAATTACCATCATACCACCGCCAGAGGCGCGCGAGCAATATCCAATGCCTGACCCTACCGTAATGCGTCTGCCCACCTCCCGTGTGTCGAGCTCTTCTGAAGGTTCTGGCGGCCCCGAGGTTCATGTCCACCCCCCGAGCCCTGCTCCATACCCCATTCCGCCACCACAACAGCCTCAGCAGCAGCAACAGCAGCCAACCATAATCATTTCGCCAGCTCCTCAGGGGACTCAGCCCGGCGGGCTTGTGGTTCAACCTCCTCCTATAGGTGGATATTCAGGTGGCATGCCATCGAGCTACGAAGGTCCTCCTCAGGTAATTCAACAGGAGCCTCCACAGCAGCCTATTACCGTCGTCGTTGGATCGCATCGCTCGTCGGAGGGGTCTCGCTCTCCCTCGCGTGTTCACTATCGTCCATCAAGGACCCACTCCCGTTCACGTTCACGTTCGGGGTCAAGGTCGCCCAGTCGCAGATTCGAGGTCGCGCCTTCGCCTCAGCCTGTCACAGTTCTGCCCCCTGGGCCAGGCATGATGCCCGGAATGCAACCATATCCCGTTCCCGCACCCGCCACAACGATACTTCCAGTGCCTCCTCCAATGGGACCCACGTATATCCCTGACCCCACTCGTTCTAGACGTTCAAGATCTCCTCCGCAGACTGTCGTCATTAGAACTGGTTCAACGCACCGCTCGAGAAGTCGGTCGCCTAGACATTATGATGATCGACGCCGCTCTCGTTCACCACGCCATTATGACGATCGTTCACGCCGGCCTCGCTCTCGCTCTCCGCGCCGCTCAGATTATGACCGTGGACGTTCACCTTCACGAACTCATCATCGGAGCCGATCTCGCTCTCCTATCGTCCTTAGGGAGGGGTCCGAGCGTGAACCTCGTACTATCGTTTTGCCAAGTTCTCGTCGAGGGGATTCCCGCTCGCCCACCCGCATTGTTGTTGGAGACACTGGCCGTCGTTATTCACGCAGTCCCACGCACCGTCATCGTAGCCGAAGCCGAAGCCGGTCTAGGAGTCCTCGATTCACGGTCATACCATCGTCTGAACGATCCCGCCGCTCTCCCGAACGTATCATTGCTGTTCCTCCTGCCATATCCCGCCATCACTCGAGCCCAGAGCGTGTCATTGTTACCAGACCCTCAGAACATTCACGCCGACACTCTCGCTCTCGTTCACCTCGTCCAGTGATCGTAAGAACCGAGGGCTCAAGGCGCCATTCCCGTTCTCGTTCTCGTTCTCCTCGCCCAGTGATTGTTCGGACTGAAGGCTCACGACGTCACTCCCGCTCTCGTTCTCGTTCGCCTCGCCCAGTACGTATACGAACCGAAGGCTCGCGGCGCCACTCTCGCTCCAGATCGCCACGTCCGATTATTGTAGGGTCTTCGGGCTCAAGACGTCGGTCCCGGTCCCGCTCACCAGTGATTGTGCGAACGGAGGGCTCAAGGCATCGCTCCCGCTCACCGGTGATCGTGCGAACCACAAGCTCAAGACGACGCTCCCGTTCCCCAACATACGCAGACCCTTCTCGACGTGGATCAAGAACACCTCATCGTGTCCTCACAAGATCCCATCGGACTCATTCTCGTCGAGGTTCACGTTCTCCCGAATACAGCGACCGAGACCCAAGACGCCTCCCGACTTCCAGGACGCACCGGACAGGAAGCCCCTATTCTGATTACGAGGACGATGGACGGCGACGTCGCAGAAGCAGGTTAGTCTAAGTCGCAATGCATGATTATGACCTCCGCTAAATATGATCTAGGTCACCCAGAGAGGTTCGCCCAAGTCGCGGCTACCGGGCTACTTCGCGAGACAGGTCTCCAGTTACTCTCCATCGTACGCATTCTCCAGGTGCCCCTGTTGTGGTCCGCGGAACAACCCACCGTTCAAGATCTCCAACCTTGGTTGGAAGTCGCGCAGAGCCTATTACCGTTCGTGTGGAGACTGCCCCCTCGGGTCGTAGTAGGCGGCGCTCGCGTTCTGGAGGATCCCGGTCACCTTCGCTCCGCTATCCGTTGCCAAGATCACATACTCAGCGCAGTCGATCGTTGTCGCCATCTGGTACCAGACGACGTATCTCACGCTCACCATCTAGCACACCTGTTCAAGCTATAGTCCGTTCTCCATCGCAGCGCTCTGATCATCGTCGACCCCGACGAGGTCCCCCTACAATCGTACCAGTTCCAGGAACAGAGTATGCTCATGATCATAGTCCGCCTCTCACCGCTGAACCACATCTTGTCCGACTACCGTCCGAGCGTACCACGCGCACACACAGGACCCCAGCTGTCGAGCACAGAATTCCTAGCGGAGGTAAGGGCATTTGTAATATATCTATGCACTGATTGCTAACAATCCGCCAGTTACGGAGCACGAATATCCCTCTCATGCAGCAACCCCATATGCCGGTATGTGCATATCCTAATATTGGTTCTCCGCTCAATCTGAATTGCACCCTAGGTCCGCTGCATTCATCGCCAGCCCACAGTGACGGTAAATGCACCGCCGTTATCATATGCAATATTTCTAATGTCGTTCTATAGTATCCGCTCTGCACGATGCGTTTAGTCAAGGCGAACCCAGCCGTAGGTGTCAATTATAATTGTGTGTCATAGGCGACTAACATTTCTCTAGTCATTCATGTACCTCCTCCACGTCGTCCTCGACCTCGTTCACCCTCGACTACTCTCAGGGATCAGTTACGCACCGCTCAACCGGACGTACCCGTGATCCCATATGTCCCGTCAACGCCTAGCACTCAAGTTGGCCAAGAGGATGTCCCAATTTCTATCCCCATATCTCCGAGGCGTATTCCACCCACCATCCCTGAATCCCCAACGCCACTTCAAGTACCGCCGCCAACATCTGAAGCCGAGCCCATACGCGTCATTCGAACAATCCCCCGTTCTCCTTCACCTCGCCACCCGCCCATCACTGTTGTTCCATCGTACCCAGGTGACCTAGGTTACGCCGATGAAGAAAGAGTCAGGGCCGAACGCTTCAGCGAACTTGCTCGTCGCATGGCGGACCACATCGATGGTGCTGAAGAGGCTGAGATTGACCGCGACCGTCACTTCCAGGATAACGAGGATGACAGGCAACGTATCTTCATCGAACATGAGGACGAGAGGGACCGTGTTGCTCAACAGCATCGAGAACAACTTGAACACGATGTTCATGGAAGCGTGCAGCAACACCTCGCATCTCTCCCGCCCGCCAGGCCAGCTTCACCCCAGAGGTATCCACACGAAGGCCCTCCACCATCTATGCCTGTTCCCGAACCGTACGGCGGGCCTCCTGAGGAGCACCGTCTCTCTGAGGTCTATCAGCCATCCGAAAGTTCTGGGGATATGCATATGGTCCCTCCACCGGATGTGGAACGGCATGATTACGCGGACGTCGACGTTCATACACTTGCACAGAGCATCCAGTCGGGAGTTGTGGAAGCGACGTCGGCGCCGCTACGAGAAGTATTGGACACCATTCAAATGGAACGGGAGGAGCTGAGGGAAACGCGAGCGGATATCGAGCGCGTGAACGCCGAACTCCAAGAGGCACGCGATCAAAACCTCGCACAAATGAGCGCACAGCTTGCCGCCGCACGCGAGGAGCTTGCTGCCATGCGCGCCGAGAACGAGCAACTCAGAGGCGAGCTCGAACAGGAACGTCAACTGCGCATCACAGTGGAAACCGAGAGGCGGGAGGCCGAACGGATGGAGGATCGCGAGCGTGCCGAGGCAGTGACTATGCAACTATCTGAGGTCACCACCATTGTGCAGGAAACTCGCGACGAGGTTGCACGGAAGAGAGAGACTTCGGACGAAAGGTGGGCGCAGAAGGAGACATGGCAGCGCGACTGTCACGAGAAGATGGATGACTGCAAGGGCAAGATGGACGACATGAAGGAAATGATGTCAGGGCTTCAAAGGATGTTCGAGGAATCGGAGAGGCAGAGGCAAGCCGATCGTGAAGCTGAAGCTGCTAAACCTGGTGAGTATACCCGGGACGCTTCTTGTTCTATGGTTCTCACGTCCATGCAGGTATCGATTCTATCGTGGAAGAACTGAGGAACGAGAACGGTCAACTCCGTGAATTGTTCCGCGATCTCTCTGAAGGTATTCGTCCTGGCCCTTTCTTCTGTGTGCTTCTTACTGATGACTTCACAGGCTTGACCGCCGAGTCGAAAAGGCAGCATGATTCGATTCTGGAAGCTGTGCGGGCTACTGCACAAGAGCAAGTCCCTTTCAACATCTCTGGGGTAGGTTTATGCCAAACGAATCGGGATGCTCGTGCTTACCTCTCCTAGTACTTGGACGAATTCAGCAAGACTCTATCCAAGGAAGTTCGTCAACTTCTGGCCGAAGTAAACGATCTTGTGGAGAATAAGAGTCGTCTGCAATTGTGAGTTGAGACTCTTGTTGACAGTCCTAGTGCTGACTAGTCGGCAGTGAGATCGCCACGCTTCTTGAATTCAAAGCCAAGTATGAACCTGGAGGCTTCTTCTGGTTCGTCGATGTCCGATATCTGCGAAGCTCTCCATTGCTCACAAGTGATATAGGAAACAGGGTGGACCTCAGCCTCCTGTGCTTCAGCCTGAACAACCTCCTGCCGACCTTCCACCGCCGCCACCGCAGGGTCCTCCAGAAGCGGCACATTCTGCGTGGCGCTCAGTGCGTCCGCGGGGCAGAGGGAGGAAGCCACGCGAATCTGCTCCTGCCCCTGCCCCGGCAGCTCCCGCTGCACCGCCGCCGGGTCCGGGAGCACCTCCAGCCCATGCTATGACAATGGGACCCCGTCCTGGTGGTGAATCCTGGGCAACATGGCAACGTATGTAACCAACTCAACGTGCCGGTACAGCTTACTGACATCAGGATACGCAGCATCTGAACGTTATCAACCTTCGCCTGCGTCGTCGGTTCCCTCTGCCATGTTGGTGCCAGAAGTACCGACCCCGGGGCTGTTCGGACCTCGCACGCCGAGGGAGTCGATGTATCGCCAGTGAGAAGAAAAAAGCCCTTAACTCCAGCTACGCTATCTACACCTGCACGCTTACTCACGACTAGAACGATCTACTAATGATATCTTACGCCGCAATCTTCTTGTACTGACGATCTGTATGTACCTATGCTCTTGTTGGAACACTACGTATATTTTATTACATGTGCTATTTTTCACCTTCGTCATACGTGCCTATGAGGCTCTAAGGGATGAAAGTAAGCTCTCTGCCGCCAGGGTGGCACTTCCCTCTGGTTCTATTACATGTAATGTTTCTTTCGTCACGGAAGTCCCACGGTGACAGCTGTCATGTCGGTAAACTTTGTTTTTTGGAGTATATAAGCTGGAGCCCCCGTCGCTGGGCGTCGAACGCTCCTTTCCCCCTCTCCACCACCTCGGACGGTGTTTGTCGATGCCGAGTACGCT
The DNA here is from genome assembly GCA_027924225.1 of Bjerkandera adusta. Lineage (NCBI taxonomy): Eukaryota > Fungi > Basidiomycota > Agaricomycetes > Polyporales > Phanerochaetaceae > Bjerkandera > Bjerkandera adusta. The sequence continues at coordinate 276,396 of BSCZ01001547.1, read as the reverse complement.
GGTCGGCGCGCCATAACGCGCTCCGTGGAAGCGCCGCCACGCGAGTGTGTTCCAAAAGAAGGACTGGGGTCGCAGCGGGGCTAATTACCTTAATTTGCGCTGGGCGGCCTTGTCATGCCAGTGGAACAGGGCACCTGGATTCCCATCGCCTGCCGCTTCGGTCTGTGTCTCGCTTGTCCTCTGCACCCTGCCATCCTGACCCCGCTTACAACACAGTCCCCAACGACCAATGGTTCACCACACACGCGGACAACGCCTGGAAGATCGAGGACCTCAAGCGACTGCTGCTCTCCAAATGCCTCCCAGAACACTTTGAACCCGCTCCATCCGCCCAGGCTCGCCGCCGCACCCGCCGTCCCGTCTCGCCCATCACCTTCGCCCCGCGCGATGAGCTCAGCGACGCAGAAGACGGCTCTGCACCCCATGTCTATGCCCCGCAAAAGGACGCGCAGCCTCGGGACAATCGCGACCTCATCCCGAGGGCCACCACTCCCCTCAAGGTGCTCGAGCCCTCACAGTACATCCTGATCGCGTTCTCCACCGGCCAGCTCCTCGACAATTTCTCCACGTTGAAGCAGGCCGGGACGCGCCCGCACGAGCTGCTCGAGATGCACAGGCATCCGTACTTGACGAAACTGCCGCGCTTTACGCTGAGAGACTACATCAAGCCGTACTTTGCCGTGCACCTGTGGGCGATCAAGCTCGACAAGCTCCAGGAGAAGGAGAGGAAGTCTGCGACGGTCAAGATACGCAGGAAAGCGGAATGGGCGTACCGTTGGATGTTTATCCGCGAGGGCAGGTTCGCCCTCAGTGAGGAATATAACGTACGTCATTCCCTGCCTTCTTCAACTTCCTCTTTTTACAAGATCTGCGGTAGGATGTGCTCGATGAGCACGACTTGCCGCTATCCGCGCTCGTGAGCATAAAGGATAACCAGCGCGCAAAGGGATATGACCTGAAGTACCCGATCGAACCCATTCCTGCCTCACAATCATGGCCTTGGATTATAACACTCAGGTTCGACTTCAACCCGAAACCACAACTCGGCGGCAGTACCTGGCTCAGACGCGGCTCGCGGGATGCAGGTGTCGATGATGCCGGGCGCCCGGTCACCCTCGGAGGTGACGTGCAGACCAGAGAGAAAGATCATTTCTTCCATCTACTTGCAGCGAGCGAGACAGGTGCGTCGTTACCGATGTTCATCCGATTACGACTCACGCATTAGCAGAATACCACAGCGTTGTAAGGGTTTTGCATCGGGAGGCACGATCCGCACAATCAACATTTCTGTCGAAACGATCGTTCTCACCGCTGATGTTCGCCTCAACCCCCTCACACTCCGATTCAAGTTCCCCAGAACATACACCGCCTAATTCACGCTCGCCGTCACCGGTGCCCGTCATGGCGCCACCTCCGTCCAAGATACTCTACCCCGAATGGCGAAAACATATTGTCGAGAGAGCACAGCGGGCTGGGCTTGGGGACGTTGGCCGTCCGATTATCATGGCTCGTTTCGGATTGGAGACAGCCATTCCAGAGGAGGATTCACACCCCCCTGGCACACCTTCCGATGCAGAAGACGAAGGAGCCTCCGAGGCTGGTCAACAACCTGACGTTCCCACATGGCAGGACATCCGGCTCGGGGCGGAAAGCGACAACGAGAGCCTCGCGGACGACGAGATCCGGAGCGAGTGCGAGTGGGAGAACTGGGAGGCGGACGTCCTCAGCACCCGCGTTCGTCCCAGCCTGGATCCCCCCGCCAACCCCCCGCCGCGGCGCTACGGACCCGTCACAGCGTGGTCCAGCACCGCGGACTACAGCTTCCCACCGGCCGAAACTGCTGGCTCGTCGCTCTCCGTGCCCTCCTCCGTGCTCACCCACTACTCTTCTGCAGACTCGCTCATCCCACATCCCGCTCGCAAATCGCTGGGGAGCCAGCCCATGATCGCGAGCACCCTCGCCGTGACGAGTTCCCCCCTCATGCCCCACTTCGATCCGGATACATACGAACCTGAAGGTCTAGCTGTACCGGTGCCGCAGCAATTCTATCCCGACACTGCGTATCCTGCACGCCACACTTCCTTCGACCGAGGCGCTGTACGACACTCGATGCAGAGAACCGCGGTGCCGCTATCCATGGCTATGCCAACTATCACGAGCACCGTCACCGCGGGCCCCGACCCCGACTCAAAGGACAAGAAGAAGGGCAAAGCCAAGGACAAAGGGAAAGGCAAACAGCGGGCTACGGACCCGTTCATCTCGTACGCCACCCGTCGGCCAGGCACCTCCTCCACCATCATCTCCACCAGTCGCAGCATCACGCCGGGCGAAGCCAAAGTCGAGACCTCGCCGAAGCTGTCGAAGACCAAGCTTCAGCTGTCGTTCGCGCAGGTCTCCTCTACTGTGAGCACGCCCGGCGCCGGCCTGTCGCCGCCCAAGGACCTCGGTCTGCAGATTCCCAGCGGCGGCAGCGTCAGCGCGAGCAGCTTTGAAAGTCCCCGGTTCGCCCACCCTGATTCGGACGAACTGAGCGACTGAGGGTACGTGTCTTTTTCCCTTTCTTGTTTCGACGATTCGTTCTGTCCGCCCCGTTGTTCTCTGCATTTCTTTGCCTGTTGTGTCTCTGTATTGGTTTGTACGAGTAGATGGATCATCTTTTACCCTTGCTTTCGCTTCGCTTTCTTCTATTCTTGAGCCTGGGAGCATCTGGATGTATTCTACCTTGTTGTAATTTTCAACGCGTCGGTCTATGACAATAATTTTGTGTCTAGTAGACATTGGGCGGATCAAGGTCCCGCCGGCCCCAAGTGACTTCTACTTCTTGACCCCCATCAAGCGTAATCATACAACAAACGGTGGTGGGCTTAACTTCATCTACGCTCAGAAATGTTGAAAGGCATACCAAGAAACAACAGATTTTGTCATATTACTTGCGCTTCCGAAAGGGATGCACACCGCCCGATAACACGTAGCATATCCCTATTTAAGATACACATAAACCTACACTACAGCGCGCGCACATCAATTGGAGTCGCGTCAACACAACGACCCGCCGAGGAAGACCCACACCAGGACAGGTATGATTCCTCCTACTCATCAAGCTTGAGTATAGCCCTAAAACACCCATTTTTTCTCCTCTGCCTCCAAGGGAAAAAACTCCGGGTCGTCAGTTTCGTCGTTCCAGACCGAGAGCTCAGCACAAGCCATTTCAGGGCACCGGACGGTATACAGCGTACACAAGCCGCGAAGCGCATGCGGGATGATATAGTCGCAGAGCCAGTGGTCCACGATTACCTTCGCGACGGGGTGCCCGATCGACATGCGGTGGCGTAGTAATAACCGCATGTCGTTGTGCTGGAATCTGCCTAGCATCCGGAGCTCGTCCAGCAACGGCAGCGCGCACGGCGCATTCAAGGTCTGTGCGGTCAGCAGTTGTGCGAGGTGGTAGGTGTCGTTGCAGAGAAAGAGGGATTTGAGGGCGATTGCGTTGGCGAAGAGCATTAGTCCAGTTGGCCGAGAGACGCCACTTAGACATAGGCGTTGCAAGTGAGGGTAGGGATATGGGGCCCCACCCGGGTGGTCTAGCATAAGGACTTCGAAGAGCACGAGCGTAGCGATGGGCGCCGCGGCTAGGACACCGAACAGTGATTCGACGTCCACGGTCGTTTTGACGAGATACAGTTCGGTGAGCGCACCGGCGGGTATAGGCGCATACAACTCGATGCCGATCCCAGTGATGCGGAAGTGTGCCAACTTGGGAGCAGAGAAGTCAAGGGGGTAGATCATCAGCTGGCCCTTTACGATATGAATGCCTAGGTGTTCCAGCAGTGGAAACGTTGAGCCTAGCATGTCGTCCATTACCGTGTCGAGGAGCGTCGATCGGTGTGGATATAGGACACAGTGCCGCCACCGGTGATGATGAGCGAACGCCAGTTCCCAGACAGCGAGGTACCGAAGACCTAAGGTTTCCTGGTACGCGGACCAGGTCCCACGGCCAGCCATAGTCCAGTTCTGCACAGCCAACATACTCTCCTTGTGCGCCGCAATAGTGATAGACAGAGGCAGCTGCTGGGACCGTTCGAGGTACGCAGCCATCATTTCCACAGCCGGGTCGCGGTGGTTTCGGACATCCGTGACGGGAAGGAGGTCCGTCGTACGAGCGAGGTACGCGTTGAGCACTTCTCTGGGAGGCCTGATGTAGGTTGAGACGTGGATGCAAGACCAGATCTGTGGGGTCGAAAGCGCGACGCGCCTCCACCAACGATTGACTTGGCTAATGGGGAGTGGCGAGGGGCAGCGAACACGGTGGCATTCCGGGAACTCGTGCACAAATGCGAGCTTCAGAATCTCTATCGCAATGTCGTCGTAGATATTCATGGCCGGGCGACTTCGTGGTCCGGGGCCTGTAAGTGGCGTGTAGCTATACAAGTTCTTTCGTTCAGTGGTTTTATTTTACGCACAAGAATCAAATGAACAGACCTTTATGGAGTCTTTGATTGTTCCTACCGATGAAGCGTAGTGGATTTTAAATGTTTCTCGTCCAGAGGGTAACAAAGAGAGAACGAAAGATAAACTTTCTCAGGGACCAGGGTGGCCTTTCTTTGTCTCTAAGGTAGGGTCGGTCTGATTCCTGTAACACCACGTGGCGAAATAATGTCACGCTTCGACTCGTTTAGCGGGGAGTGCGTGACATGAACACACTGTAGGTGTATCTAGTCGACGAGTCTTGTAGGTAAAAATAATTTTAAATCGGCAAACCTTTGGCCTGCACCATAACCACAGGGTCCCAATGTCGGATTTGAATTGCGGACGAAATTGAGTGACTAGACACAGATTTATGTTGCCGAAATGTCGTGCGCTAAGGGCTCCGCCGCATGTCACTCACACGTCACCATCGCCCAGGACACTGCCAAATTGTCACAGAAAGTCACCTTTAGTCACCGGCGCGTCACATGCACGTGGTGTTACAGGAATCAGACCGACCCTACCTTATTTGGCCCGCATCACGTACCACAAATGTCATTACATAAGCTGGCCCATCATGGCCCAAATAGAACGTGAAGATACACATTGAGTTCAGACCTATTTCCAACTTATTCACTGGTTTGATTGACTTGGTGGCTACAATACCGGCGCAACACAGGCGCACTTTATACTAGGTACACATCGTTGATTACGGAGCATTCTATCAACGGAGGGGAGACGACGACGGGGAAGGGAAGTATTACGAGAAGGGAACACGCTTCAGGGAGGGGGGAGACGATGCAATGGCGAGGGGAAGAGGAGAGAGATGCAGGCGGCAAGGAGGGCGGTGCGGGTAAGGTTGCACGAGTCCGATGTGCAATGGGAGACAAGCGACAATGAGGGTTTGAGATGGGGTGGATGCGAGACGCGCCAGGCAGGGGCCGGCAAACAAGATGCGAGAGGGTGATGAGACGACAACGAGGGGAGGGGAGCAAAAAGAAAAGCGAAGAATTTCAGTCTCCAACGGTAGAGAGCTTACCAGGCCGTTCTGGCTATGGAAAGCTCTGCTTTTGTCTTCCGAACATGAACACTTCATGGAACCGCTGAGGCGGCAGCGGCGGTGGGGAGTGGGACAATTTACAAGTGGAGAGATCCCAGCATCTTCTCCATCTTGTCCATGCACATCGCTGGGTCGCACTTGACGCGGTCCGCCGCGGATGGGGCGACCATGGCTGGTGACCGCGAGAGACTTGCCGGAACCGGAACATTGAGCGACGGTGGTGGGAGAGTGTCGACGTCGACGACGCGGACGACAGCCTTGCCCTCGAGGACGCGACGGACCTTGTCCGTATCGATCCGTTGCGATGAGGGTCCTTGCGTAGATCCGCCAGAGAACGCATCCCAGAACGCACCACCAAGCTTGCCAAGCAAGGTCTGGTGAGCCATCGTGGCGAGCATTGCTTGCTGGGGAGTCGGGTTGACCTTGCTCGCCTCCGTCCGCGATGCGGGGAGGGTGGCATGAGGCATCTGGGGAGAGACGGGCGGTGTCGGATAGGCGCTCGAATGTGATTTGCCAGACAGAACGCCGGAAAGTGGCGCGTTCTTGGTGAAAAAGTGCGGCCGCATGTTGCTCGCGAGGCCAGTGAGATGAGGCTGCGGGCTCGTGCTGTTGTGCGCGTGCTGCTGGTTGTGATTCTGGGCAGCTTGCTGTTGCGCCATACGAGTCCAGAGGTGCATACGGTAACTACGCAAAGGAGATAGCAAGTCAGTCAAAATTCATTGAGCAAAATTAGAGAGAGCTAAAAGACATACGCATCCAGGGTCTTCATGGTGAACGGGTTCATCTCCGTGAACGAGTCGAATGGCGTCATGGGGACGGAGATCTCCATCGTCTTCTCGGGGTGGTTCTGGCCGTTGAGCATGGGGTTGATGTTCTCCTGCAGTGTCGGCGCCCTCCTGTTCGCCGTCGCGGGCTTGCCCGACAGGACGTTCGACAGATCGGGCACGAGGGTCGTGTGTACAGGGGTAATGCCTCCGAGCCCAAGGTTGCCGCCCCAGAAGCTGCGGCCTGCGAGCCGAGGAGACATGGCGAGGTCCTTGTGGACATTCGGTGTTGGCACCGCGCTCTTGGTGGGGGGCGTGGAAGGGGGGCTCTTGAGGCCGGATGTGGCGAGGACGGCAGCAGAGACGGCGGGAAGGGGAGCCGGTGGGGGGAGGACGGGGAGGTCTCCACGGCCGTCAAGGAGCGCTCTCTTGAGCGCTGATATCTCCTGGCGCAGGGCCACGTTCTCAGATTTGGTGCTCCCAAGTTCTGAACGAATCGCATCGATGAGGCGGTCGCGCTCGGCGATGTCACCCTCGAGCGTGTTGATGTACTCTGATACGCAGTCAGAAAAGACGAGTAAAAGATAGAAAAAGAAATTAGCTTACCCTTTCGCCGCACTCGGAAGTTGCGGGCGCTGATCTTGTTGCGAAGTTGTCGCTTCTCCTTGCTCGACATCTTCTTGTACTCTTCGGGCGTCGGCCGCCAGTCGTCGGGGTCCATCGTCGTTGTCGAGAGCATCCCCGACGGCCTGTTCTCCTTCTTCTCTTTGCCGGACGTCTTCTTCACGATGCCGCCGCTGAGGACGGTGCCCCGGCGAGACTGCGCGGGACCACTTCCCTTGGTGGGGGCGGTGTCCATGTCCTCGTCGTCGTCCTGATCCTCCTCCTCTTCATGCTCCTCCTCCTCCTCCCCAAACTCGCTTATCGCCTTCGAAGTCGAGGGCGACGCGACCAACTGGGGATCTATTGTCGAGGGGGAGTCACCTGAAGAGGGCGAGCCGGAGCTCTCTGAGCTGCTGCTCTCTTCGATGGGAGGGAAAGTCGCCATGAAGTCGGCGGGGGCGATTGTCATGGGTGTCATGCCCTGCGCTTCGAGCTTTGCGAGCTCGTCGTCCAACCCAAAGTTGAAAAACGAGCTCGTCGGATCGAACGCCATGTCAAACGGGTTCGGGGGAGTGGGTGGGAGTGCGGAAAAGGAGGCCGAGGGGGAGCTGGAGGACGAGCGAGAGGACGAGCTGCCCGGGCCACTGTTTGAGGGGCCGGCGAGCATCTCGAAGTTGAAAAAGTCGTCGAAGTTCGCGTTCGCGGTGAACACGGAGGGGGTCTGAAAGTCTGTCATCTGCGACAGTGCTGGCGATGTACGGGTTGCTGGGTGCTGGAGGTGGTGGAGAGAGACAAAGATGGGTTGGCGCCGGTCGCGCAGTCTCGCCGAATGAAAGCGAACGCAGCCGAAATAGACACGTTTCGGGCTCTCTCCGGGCGATAAACCGCCTGCCCTCTGCCTTTTATATTCAAATATATTCCCCAAATCTTTCTAGCTGTCCCACCAGGACCTGCGTACGTTTTCTGCCCACTCCCACAGTATTCGCGCCTGCCCAAAATCCGGAAAACGACATGACACCGGTCCAGGACCCCAACCACTGCGAAGCGCGTAGGTTGCGTAAGCACATCGGCCAATTTCCCCTCCTCACCTTTCCGACACCCGCTGCGCAACCAGAGCCTCGTGTCATCGATCGTATTCCATCTCGTTCGGTGCGTTTCAAACACATCCCAATTTTTGTACTCCCATCGCCAACCTCGTGTCTGATAATTGATTATTGTACTCCGCGCATATGTTATGATCTTCTGATGCCCCGCAGAATTACAAAATACCCTCCCCCCTCTTCGCAACGGCCGCTTTCATTCGATAATGCGTGTTGCTACAAACTGGACTCCGAAGACTGCTTCACTTTGCGGCCGTGGGTGCGACGCGAACACTTCGGGAAGCGTCTGCAGGGTCACTGGGCACACTCGCATGTGAGCAAGCGTACCTTTTGCTCCAGCTTCTACGCTCGAGGCACCCTTCCATTGAAACGAGGCATCGATACGCGCAGCCGCGGCTCCCCAAACCTTGTGCGAGGGGTCTCGACTCCGACGGTCCAGTCACGTTCCGCTCACCGTGCGTTCCATAGCGAACAGACTGGTTCATTTCGGCGTGGCCAACGTTCTGACCGCGCCCACAAGGCGTGTGTCGACGATGAACGAGGCGCGGCAGACAATCGGATAACTGCTGGCTTTGGGGCCGTGGGTCCGACGAATGCCTCGCCATTTTGTTTCTATCGATGACTGGCGGCAGAAGGCGCGTCTCTTCGACATTTCCCCCACTGTCTTTACCCTCCGAGGCTTCCTGTGAGCTTGACTGTGACATTCCCTGCTATGACTAGTCGTCTCAGGGAGAGGGCCTGCGACGTGACGTGACGGAGTACCAGAGGCCCCGATATCACCACTAGTATGGTCCCTAACTCTATCACTCCATTGAACCTGATATCTTCACTCCCTCCATAAAGCGTTCCTGGGTTCTGCATCGCCTGCGGTCCGAGTAACACAGCACGGCCACCCAAACGCCTTAATAATCACCGCGCTTCACCAGCATCACGTCGGACGTCCAATTGCCTCTCCCACTCTATACAACTCCCTCCGATGCCATCACGGCCTCGGACGTGCCAGTCGAAACTCAGTTTCGTATTCGGTCCATCATGCGGCGCTTCACACTATCGGAGGGAAACGGATGCCAGCATCTGCTAGCAGGGGCGACCTCAACGATCGCTGAGCAAATACAGGAGCGTAAGCACCAGGCCGCTGCCACCGGTATGCTCTCACCAGGGGGCATATGCGTGACTCGACCAGCGCACGGCGGATCAGGTACCTCAGTTCAATCTAATCAGATCAACACGCGCACACACGCGCACTAGACCATGACGCTACCAAGGTACACCCCTCGTGCACCCATTTTCCCGACGTTCTCGCCCGGCGCCGAGCTCTTACGCGGCCAGAAAACGCCACAAAGTCGCGCGCTTCCGAATTAGGACGCAGTGATGGCGTGTCAGCGCGGTGTGTCAGCACGGCGCAACTGCCGCCAGCGTCGCGTACCCTGCCGGCCTGTGCCCACCACATGCAGTCCCGGGCGCACCAACCAAGGTTGCGCGCCGGGACATCTAATCAGATACCCCGTGGTCTAATACGCACGGCGAGTCAGACGGTGGTGATTGGTCCGCATTTTAGCCCTCAAGCGTCTCTGACTCCTCCTTGTGGCTTCGCCAGGCGTCAACTGCGACCCTCTTTCGCCTCTCGACGGCCGAGTTCGCTGTACGCCGAAGCTGTGCCCCGCTACAATTCGCTAGCTTATACAGAAAACAGAGTCGAACGACAATGGGGGCGTTAGCTCCTCGGTAAGGGAATGTCGTTCAATGTTCGGCAGTAGACGCGTTTGGCCAATGACTCTTCGGCGTTGAATTTCTTGCGGCGATGCTCTAATTCGTCGAATTAATGTGTCCAGAAATATGTCGTGCCGTCGCGGCGTCTTGCAGGCGACAGAGCGACGCTCGGTGTACGGCAATTTCGGGAAAGACATATATAAGCATGTCGCAGAAAGCGTGAGATCCTGTCTGCTACCCCACAGGACTACGTTGAGTCGGTTTACACCTGAGAATTCCTATACACTTCAGTATTTCGGAAGGTACGCCGTCTCTATAGTTTCTGCCATATAGCCCTCTGATTATTTATCACAGATGTCAGCTCCTACAGTCACAGACAGCGGGATGCCCTCGCGGACTGCCACGCTTGCAGTCGGAGACAGTGAGAAGGCGTTACCGAAGGCTGAGGTCGCCGAGAGCGAGCCGACTTCAAGCGGACCAGACTATCCCGAAGGCGGGCTCCAGGGCTGGGCAACAGTAGTCGGAGCGTGCGTTGTACGTCTGTGGCGTGTCTCGGGAGACCCAGCTGACACACTGTTGTTCCAGATTTTGCATCCAGATATGTGGTTTCGGGTACGTCGTGACCATTGCTGATAGCGTCTGAAGGCTTTGGCTGACTGGAGGACCTCGAAGATATACGAGTTCGTTTGGTGTTTATCAAGGTGTGTACTGAGTCATGTCGCACTGTGCATGTTCCTCATTGAAGTGTCGCAGATTACTACGTCCGAGTGTACCTCGCGAACGAGTCGTCGTCTTCCATATCGTGGGTGCGATAGATGACTTCAATTGTTCCGGCGGTTCCTTAATACTTGATTTATAGGTGGATCGGAAGCCTGAATAGCTTCTTTGTTATCGCAGGAGGTCTGGTGGCTGGCCATTTCTACGACCACGGACACTTGTAAGTTTAATCTCCTGCCAATAGTGCAGATAGCTGACAGGACTCGCTTTGCAGCCGCGCGATAATGACCGTCGGGTCTTTCATGCTCTGCTTTGGGCTCTTCATGCTCTCCCTCGCCAAGCCAGACCAATACTACCAGGTCTGCCCTTCTCTCTACTCACCAGCACCAAAAGGCTCACACCATCCACACCAGGTTATCCTCAGCCAAAGCCTTTGCTCAGGCATCGGCGCAGGCCTCATCTACATCCCCTCCATTGCCATCATCAGCCAATACTTCCACCGCCGGCGCGTCCTCGCCATGGCCATCGTCGCAACAGGCTCGTCCTTCGGGTCCATCATCCACCCTATCATGCTCAACAATACTTTGTATACGTCGCTCGGCTTCGGAAACTCTGTGCGCGCCAGCGCGGGCATGGTGGCGGGGTTACTCGTCATCGGCAATGTGCTCATGCGCACGCGCCTCCCGCCGAATGGGCAGACTATCGCGCTTCTGCCTGCGATCAAGAAGTTCTCGCATGATAGCGCGTATGTTTTTGCGGCTCTAGGGTACGCGCAAAGATTATCATTATCTATTTGTGGTGAACTGAACATTGGTTGTGTAGGATGGTCTGCGTTTTCATTGGGTTCTTTTACCCGATATACTACTTGCAGCTCATGGCGATTGAACATGGCTTGAGCTCAAGCTTTGCCTTCTACTCTGTACGCCGCTCGATCTTCATCATCCTTTTTCGATGTTGACCGCCCTTGCAGCTCGTCATATTGAACTTCTCCTCGTTGGTGGGTCGGCTCTCCTCTGGATTTATTGCCCATTCTATCGGTGTTCCCATCACCATCACCTCTGCCTCGCTTGTCTGCGGGGCCGTCATCATGGGGATGATCGGCGTGAAGGATGTTGCGGGCGTTGTGCTTGTTGGGATCTTCTTTGGGTACGCTGCAGGAGCATGTAAGTGAGCTGATTGTCTGTCCAAACCCTAAACCTTGACATGCCCGCGCACACAGATATCGGAATCAACGTCGCGTTACTAGCCGGTTTGGCCGACGATATGAGCGAAGTAGGGTAAGTTTGTTCCTCAGCTGCATATTGTACTCTGCTAACTCCATCTTTTCAGGGCGCGCATGGGACTCGCCTTTGCGTTTTCAGGTAAGTGCTCCTCTTTATCGTGTGCCCAATTTCTGACCTATGAACGGAATTATAGCTATCGGAAGTCTCATCGGCACACCCATTTGCGGTGCCCTTCTCGGCGACGATTACGCCTGGTGGAAGGCCAGCGTATTCTGCGGAGTGAGTCGCGCCTCGGTCTGCTCCACAAAACCTGACTAATCTTTTTTCGACGTAGATCATGGTGTTTGTAGGTACGGGGTTCCTCGTTGCGATGTGTGTGGTTCTGCACAAGCGTGGGAAGTTCCTTCCGCGTTCGCATTCGTAGACAAAGACACTTCGCTTTCTTTTACCCAGCCACCACTCAGAATTGTTTACCGTAGAGACGTAGAACCATAAATACATCCACCCGAGACCATTGATTCCGTTAAATCGTTAGCCTCGCAAAAACCTCGGTGCGTAAAACGCCACAAAGCCGACGCGAACCGCATTGGGCTAGATTGACGGCATCACCCGCGCACGCGGTCATGTTGATTGCGTGGATCTGCCGAGAGGCGTCGTGTCCGCTGCGGCGAACTGGCACGGTCCTCTCGCGCTGCGTGCAGTTCCAGCCGGTTGCCAGCTGCGACCACCCACGCCAACGGGGCATTTTCTGCATCTCGTGATGGTCCTTTCGACATATATTTGATCCATCAGCTCGACGCCGCCCCGGGTAGACGAGTTCGAGATGCATTCGGGGCGCCCGGCACCCGTGCAGCGTTAATCCTGAGTTGCCGGAGCAGCGGAGGGCGATTTTGTTTACGTTTTTGTCTGGGTGCTCATCTCATCTTATCTGATACCCCTGTGCTGGACTTTGGCTGATTGGCTCGCGCACCCAGACGGCCTCGCTTGCGTCAACGCCGCCATCCCTGACTCGCAGATCCCAAGTTCGCCTTTCCACGGCCGATTTGTCTCTGTATCCTCAAAGGTGAATAAACTGTATGTTAGTTTCCCGGAAAAGCTGACAGCAATTCGTTCAAGTCGTCCTTGAGAGCTGCCAATTTTGAGACTGAATCGTGCCACAACGTCCACGGATATCGAGGTACTTACTACAAGAGGCGCCAGTGCCAGCTACCCCGGAGCCGAGACCGCAAACGTGCTGTGATTGCCCTGTGTATTGGTGTGGTGCGACGGTCGGGCCTCCCACGGGCGACAATTTATTAGCCGTGCGCTATGCTTAAATACATGGTGAACACACGGATGTGCGCCATCCACCCGCACCTAGCTGGATTCCTCGGAATATCACCGTCGGATCTTCTATCTCCGTAACCTGTACGTCCATCGCGATGCACCGAGGACGCTCCTGCTGATATTTTAACGCGTAGGCACACACGATGTCGGATGCCAAGGTTCCCGACGCTGTGAACGGCGAAAGCAAGGATCCTTCTCGCACGCCGACACTGGATGCTGGCGATAACGAAAAAGCGCTTTCCGACGCTGGGCATACGGCGCCTGCTTCGGAGGGCGACGAATTTCCGGAGGGAGGACTCCAAGGCTGGGCAACCGTCGCTGGGGCGTAAGCTGAACATTTCCTTTGACGTGATAAATTTCAATATTGACGCGAGGCTCTAGGTTCTGCATCCAGTTTTGCGGCTTTGGGTACGTCTGCATTATTGTGATAGCGGTTTTACATGTGCTAACCTCACCGTTTGTGTTTTAGATACACAAGTTCGTTCGGGGTGTATGAAGGTGTGTTGGACCATACATAGCGCGACTTACACCTCTCATGGGGCCATAGATTACTACGTCCGAGTATATCTCACGAACGAAACATCCTCAACCATATCGTATGTATTACCACGGCCATATGGAGTGGTACTTAAGCTGATAAATTATTCTCAGGTGGATCGGAAGCTTGAATGTATTCATTGTCATTTCTCTCGGCCTCCTCGCAGGACATCTATTCGATCGTGGCCATTTGTGAGGCTCATTGGTATTGCCACTCTATCCCGAGATACTGACGAGACATCGTCATAGCCGAAAGGTGTTGCTCACGGGATCGTTCATGCTCAGCTTTGGTCTGTTCATGCTCTCCCTGGCCAAGCCGAATCAATATTACCAGGCATGTTCTATCCCCGAGCTTACATCTCCTCAGCTAACCTAACCGCCCCCAGATTTTGCTCAGCCAGAGTATCTGCGCCGGGATCGGTGCCGGGCTCATTTACCTTCCTTCCATCGCCGTCGTATCACACTACTTCCGCCGGCGCCGCATCCTCGCTATGGCCATCGTAGCCACCGGTTCCGCCTTCGGGTCCGTCATCCACCCTATCATGCTTAACAATACGCTGCACTCGTCGCTCGGATTCGGCAACTCTGTGAGAGCGAGTGCGGGTCTGGTGACGGGCATGCTCATCATTGCGAACCTCCTCATGCGCCCCCGCCTCCCGCCACATCATGAGATGATTGCGCTCTGGCCCGCTGTCCAGAAGTTTTCACGGGACAGGGCTTATGTCTACGCCACGCTGGGGTATGTCTGCCTCATTCCATAGCATTATTAACGGTATTCACGAGTATTCTCCTGCCAGGATGTTCTTCGCCACCTTTGGGTTTTACTACCCGATCTACTACCTGCAGCTCATGGCGATCAAGCACAACCTGAGCTCAAGTTTCTCCTTCTACTCCGTACGCCACCAAAATTTTCTTTAACACCCAGAGTCAGCACTAACGAACAACCCCATCTCTAGCTCGTGATCCTCAACTTCTGCTCGTTCGTCGGCCGTCTATCCTCTGGTTTCATCGCCCACCGCATCGGCGCACCCATCACCATCACCGCCGCCTCTCTCGCATGTACCGCAGTCGTCCTGGGCATGATCGGTGTCAAGGACGTCGCAGGCGTCGTGTGTGTCGGCATCTTCTTTGGATATGCTGCTGGAGTGTGTGCGTAACTGACCCAACTTATCTCAACGTGTCTCATATGCGCATATAGTTATCGGCCTCAATGCAGCCTTGCTGGCAGTCCTGGCAGACAACATGGGCGAAGTTGGGTGCGTGCACGTCTTTAAAATTCCATCATTTCGTTTCAATGACTTACCACCTAAACTACCAGCGCACGTATGGGCATCGCGTTCGCAATCTCAGGTACGCCGTTTACAAATGTTGACTCTTTCTTGATCAATCTAACAAGTCATCCTCCAGGCATCAGTGGCTTGGTCGGCGCACCCATCTGTGGTGCCCTCCTCGGCGACAACTTCGCTTGGTGGAAGGCCGGCGTCTTCTGCGGCGTGCGTACTCATAACACACTATGAACAGGAGCACCCTGACTTACATGATTCGTCTTGTAGGCCCTTGGATTTATCGGCGTAGGATTCTTTACTGCGATGTGTGTCGTGCTTCAGAAGCGCGGCAAGCTCATACCTCCGTCGCATGGACACTAGACCTATTTTTGCTACGTATATAGTTTTCAGAGTCCCAGACCACCCACTCAGTTGTCGCACGTACATTCCTTCCAGGTTCACATAACATCATGTCTATTTGTCTATTCTTGATTACAGTCCATATCGTATAGCCATCTACACTTTCATAGAATCTAGTCCAAGTACAATGGATATCACGTACCGTGGGATTGGATGGGATGAATGTAGCGTTTGCCGGCTCGACATGTGAGAACCAGCACGATAAACCGACAAGCGGTACATCCAGCCACCACTCGATCTGAAAAAAGCCCAGGCCTCAGTAACATTTAGACACGTTACCGTTCGCCATCCATCGCAGCTTGTTTACGAGCTTCTCCACGTCTGTTCAGCGGTACAAGTGGTCCGCGGTGAGGCCATTCCAGCAGTCGCGAGCCCGAAGCTGGGAGCAGTACGGCATCCGTGTGTCTTCGCGGGCGTCATGAAAGGGAGCTCGGGGTATCAAGAAGTCGGAAGAGAGTTGGTCTGACGGGGATTTGGGGGATCCTCGTGTTCGTGGAAGCGTAGGAGACCTATCGATAGGCACCAATGGAGACACTGTTGCAGAGTCAGCGGGAAGCCTGGCCTCGAGGTAACGCTGCATCTGCGCGATGCTGCGTGTCGAGCTCGCTAGCGGAGGGTGATGCCCTCGAGAATGCGACTATATGGACAAAACCATGGACGTATATGCGCGCGCATACGAGATCCGTCGAAAAGCGGATACCTTGAATAGACCATCGAGGATCCTACGAGCCGCGTCGCGTTCGTTCCGATCGATGTGTGTGCGCCATAGGGAGGTCATCGGGTTGTTTGGGTATCACGAGCTCTGAACTGCTGGATCTCAATAGGGCGAGAACTCAGAGAATGGGTCCCATTGGCAAGGAGCAACGCGTGAGACTAGAATCCCAAGGGAGACTCAATCGGACACCGCGAAAAGAACAATGGTCTGTCTGTATAGCGGATCACACATCCGCAGTCCCGGTCTTCGAAGGATAGGGTGTCGGCTGGGAAGGGGACAGGTCCTCGAAAACAACAATGGAGTCGGGGTTGGGAGCCTCTTCAGACCGCGAAGAGCGGAGTCAAGCATCGACCAAACTCCGGGAGCGATGGTACCTGTTCTGCGCACGATGGAGGATCATGCGAAAGGCTCTGGATGGGACCTGTTGATGCACGTGTAGGACGCGAGGTAGGTTGCTCCCACGGGGACAACATCGCGAAGCGGAATAAATGATTGGGAAAACCGAGTGGAATTGTGATACATTGGAAGTCTGTCGAGCTCGGTAACAATGAATCTGGGGCTGGTCTGCCCCGCCGTGTTCAAGAAAGCGTCCTTGCGGGGCTCCTGTCTGCGCGGGAGGTCGACATTTTGGCCTTGGGACTTGGTCCGAAAGTCTTGCGATACCAAGAAGCGGGGGACAAGCTAAACAGTCGTCTACTTACTCACGGTGCGCCACGCCTTCCTCGTTTGGGGCGCCTCTTCCCTCTACCAGCTCCTCCGGCCATATTCAACTCTGCGTCAGTGGTCGTCTCAAACGACGGCCGCGGTGGGAGCCCGCTCACTTCGGGAAGAGTCCTCTTCAGTGGCTCAACTCTCTCCCTGAGGGAAGGAGAAGACCCTGAAGGCATTGGGTCAAGTGCTAGACGTTCGAGCAACGAGCCTCCACGCTTGGCACCACGCTGAGAATCGTCGTCTGGAGAGGGGGCACGGTCATCATCGCGGCGCCGACTATGGCCTGGGCTCGACCGACGCTGGGGTAGGGACAGGGGAAGTGGATCTGGAGGGGGGTACGGCGGACTGCGATCGCGACGAGTCGACGCGCGAGAGTCGGTCGCCAGGCTTTGATCGTCCCGGCGTGAACGATGGCTATCGCGAGACTCGTACGCTGCACGCGAGTTCTCGTCCGGGTAGCTGCGATCCTCTCTGCCCCCCGACCGAGAAGGAGCCCGAGAGGTCTCCGTTGAGATGTCGTAGCGAGATGATGGTCGAGTGTCCAATATCGGGCGTCTTTCTTTACTTGCGGCGCGAACTCGAGAACGCGGCTCTTCGGTGGGTTGTCCTCTACCACGCGGCGAAGGTGGGCGATCATACTGCCCGGGTGAGTCGTCATATTCGGGACGATATGACGACGAGTGGCGGTCTCGTGGCGAAGGAATCGTTTCATCGCGGGAGTAACGTGGCGCCCTAGACGACTCCGAATTCCGCCCTGGGTTGGGAGGGCGTTGTTCTTGGCCTCCGTTCTGTTTTTCTACGTCTGCCTTAGTCAACCAAACTCGAGGGGTGTCGTCGATGGGGGTCTGCGGTCCGCGGGGGTGCTCAGGACCAAAGCGAGACTGGATGGATTGCATTAGCGGCGAGAAAACGAGGTGTAGGAACGACGAACCGTGCGAGCTCCAGTACGTGAGGAGGAACTGTCACCACCGTCGCGGTCGTGTGTGCGTTGCGAGTTCGGACCATTGGACGAAGGCATTGCAAAGACAGGAGATGGGGGAGGTATTTCAGCCTGTTGGTCACGGGTCAGGATGTCAATTACGACTTCGACGAAGGTTATCATACGTTTGAGCGGCTTGACAAGGATTCTCTCCTTGAGGGCATGTCGCTAACACTAGTGCGATGATTGGTGGGAGGTAGGTCCGTCGTAGGTGGTCCACGAAGTGGTGGCTGGAAATATGGTGAGATCGCACTTATGATGATAGGAAGACAACGTACTGCTCTGAAGTTATCTGTGGCATACCTACCGGTTCCGCGATCAGTGTCACGCCGCGATTGCTCAGGGCTAGGAGGCTTCTGATAATCCTTCTGCGGGTACTGGCCCTCTGTGGAAGATGGACGTGAAGGGAAGGCCCTCTTGTTCCCAATAGGCGTACCATTAGTACCAGACAACTTGGGGGGCGGCACCGGCTTGGGGTCCGCGCGACGAGTTCGAGGGGGGTCCTGCGCCGCACTTCAGCAAATAGGACTGCTGCATAGAAGGTATGTCTTACTTGGTGTCTTGAGCTGCTTGACTCTTGTGGCTGCTCGTAATGCCTGTCCAAAGAGTCCTCCAAGCGATCTCTAGGATGACTCCTAGATCCAGAAAGAGTTGAACCAGATGGCAGACCTCTCATCGAGGACGCCGGAGGATCCGCCCTCAGATGAGGAGGCAGCGCGCGAGAAGACGCCGGCTCTTGTGATCGAATGACAGGCGACACAATGGGGGATGGTCTATTAGGGTCATTCCTCGCCATTGCACGAGGTCCTTTGGGAAGCAAGTCCATCTGCACATCGAGAGCGGGACGATCTGCGTACATTCCTCGCCTTGGTGGACCGTCGTCGTTACGAGGAGCGGAAGTTCTGCTGACTGGAGGCGGATCGTCGATGTCCATCGCATCCTTGTCGCGATTCGATGGGTCGTCGAAACGGCTCTTTCCGGCAGGCCCAGTGGGTGGATTGCGAGACGAGCGATCATGATTGGATTCTCGAGGAGGCGGGCCAGAAGCCTGACTGCGAGGGCCAGATGGCGGGTCTACGTAAGCTGGCCCTCTGGATGTCGAATATGAGTCCACTGGAGAAGTGTACGACCCGTTCTGCTGAGCACGAGAAGTGGTGTAGGGCGCCGGTTCCTCCGTCGCATGCCCCTTTGCAGCCTCGCGGAAGCGATCTTTCTGAGGGGGGAGCGGTTGACGTTTTCGAGCTCCTGCGGCAGTCAAATGAATGTACGAACAACGTGTCGCATGAGGAGGGCGTACGAGAAGAATCCGCCGGTGCTTGCGACGCTGATGTCGGCCGATCTATCGAAAGCGAAGAGCGCCTTTCTGGAGAAGCTGCACGTCTGTATGGGTCCGAACGTGAGTCAACGTCATCGATACGTCTGCGTTTGATGTCATTTTCGTATTCAGGATCGTAGTCGCGAGGTCTCCTTTGGGGTACATCGGAATATGGTTCGACCGGTCTCACCGGTGACGCTGGACGATCAGAACGAGTTCTCTGTCTTGGAGCAGTTGGAACTTCGCGTTCAATGGGTTCCAAGGTCTGAGAGTAACGACGCGGAGGCGACGGGTCGCGGAGGTGCGGTGGAGGTGACCTGGTCCCTGTAAAACGAAACGACAGAGACGAGTATGGTGAGAATGGATTGACACGTAGATGGGAGCAGCGAAGGCAAATGACAAAGAACGGGGTCCATGAGGAGGGGCGACGCATTGCGAGGAAGGGTGGTTCGAGCGCGGAATGGGGATGTATACAGCGGATCTCCATCTCTGAGGTTTCAGACCACTGTAATGGAATAATCTTCCGCCTCGAGAGGAGCACGCTTGCCAGGTGGGATGGGGAGACAGAGGGCAGGAGGCGGATAACGTACTGGAAACCGGCCATACATCGTGACTGCCACGTGTGTCTTGAGTTACGCGTTTGGCCTCTGGTTGAAGGTCGTAATCGGAGCGAGTGCGTCGGCCGCGAGGGGGCGCGTTCGCACTCTCTTCCTCTCGGCGCCGATCAGGTGGAGGGGGCATGTTGCGAGCCCGGGGCTGGTTCCTATCTTCCGCAGGGATCTGAGGCTCGCGCCATCCATTGCGACCTACAGGTTCCAGAGAGGGTTCTCTGTGAGTTCGGCCAAACCGCTCCAAGCTGCGCGCGCGCCGACGAGGTGGAGTCATAGAACGCGATTCGCGTCGGTCTATGGCGCGTGGCGAGATCGGTCGTGGAGGCAGTTTAGGACTGAGACGCTGAGACGATCGCCCATTCGTGGTAGACCGCATTCCGCGGGGCTCAATGAGTTCTCCAGAGCGCTCGTGTCGCTGAGGGTAAGAATGGCCATCTGGCGACACCGGCCGTCTCGAAGAGTCCCTACCAGAAAGGACATCATTCTCAACAGTGTGGCGCGGAGAACGCTCCAAACTAGCCCGGTCTCTCTTCTTCGGCGAACGTAATTCAGCGATGGCCCCAGGCCTTGTCCAGGTTGACTCGTGCGTCTTGACGTTATAGTAGTAGGGACCGCGGCCTCCTCCTCTGGGAGTCCGTTCTTCCCAGTCAGGGGGAAGGATAGTGGCCAGTTCCGAAGTCGCCGACATAGGCTTTGCATGTCCGTTGGCTCGTCTTTCTCCTCTGCGTACCATAGCGCTGGCGAGCGTGGTGGGGTGAATGACCGGGGTGAGCAGCGGCGGTGGTAGCGCTACTGCGGGCTTCGGAGGAAGAGCATGGATCATTTTCACGGGGGTAACGGGAGGCTGTGACCGAACGGAGTGAGGGGTGCCAGGCGGGTGCGACGACTGCTTTTGGGGCGTGGCGGAGTTTTCGCGCTGGTCCCGCCTAGGTGGTTGTTGGGCGGAGGGGGTCGTGCGCGCGGAGCTTTGTGTCCTCGGAGGGTCGTCACTAGTGGTCGTCCTGTAGGGATAGATCTCGTCGTCGTCGTCGCCACCGAGAGAGACCGCATCCTCTGCGTCGTCGCCCACATCGTCGCGAGACTCGGGGTACGCTCCCTGCTGCTGCGCAGCCCTCTGCTGGTCAACCGTCTGCAACTCGTCGTCCTCGTTCCCCCAGTCGAGTACCTCTGTGTCTTCTTCCATGGTTGTGTCGCGGAGGTCGTGGTCTGAGGTCGATGCGAGAATCGTCACAAGCGCGCGTGCCAATGCACTCAAGTTTTGACACTCCGCAGTGACTCCGCACTGCTTTGTCCACGTAGACGCCTTCGGACCTCCAAAGCGCCTGATCCCCGCCAACCACCAGCCGACGACGTCGGGCACAGTCTCCAAGCACCTCTCCTCGCCATCACTCTCGTTGCCCAAGCTGTCTAGTCACCAATTCCTGCGTCCCCGACTGCACGCCAAAATGTCCATACTACCGCTTGCCTCGCCGACATACCCATCAAACGGCTCTCCTAATGTTCCACGGTCCAATTCGGCATGGGATTCGAGTCGGGTACCTGTAATATTCAGACGACTGACAAGATTCCACCAAATGGTATGCATGAATGACTATAGTCCTCTGGAGAAGTCTTTATGGTGACCGGGAAGTAGGATTTTGAACTGGCTGCGTGGCAATTGACATACCTGTGTCTGTCGCCGAAGAGAGTGTGAGCACAATCCCCTGTATACCTACCCGACGTGTATATTAATACCATTTCTAGTTACCGCAATGTATATTTTCACAAACGTACGTGACATACCGCGAGAGAAGGCTTGTCTCAATGTGAAGGCATTCTAGAAACGAAGAACACTTGGGCTCGCGATGACCCTGCAATCCTCATCCTAATTGCTGCTTGCCTGACGGGTGAGCTCTGTTCTTATTGTCCCTTGTGTGCCCTAACCTCAAATTTGTCTTCCTACGACGCGTAGTGTCCGCGATTGCTTGGTCAGTCGTGTACTCGTATGGCCCATTTCAAGCTATCGAACTTGCGCTGCTCATGATCATCCGAGACTACTTGTTAGTGGGTATAGCAGTCGCTACGATCTTGTGGTACGTGTCATTTGAACAGTGCAGCTTCCCTCTCATGACCTATGCCCTTCGCATCCCAGGTTTTTCTCCAACCGAGTATTGGTATCACCTCCCTCACATGCCACTCCAACCGACTCGTCGGTAGAGTGGGCTTACGCTTTCGATGTGCACACAAATGCGTTCTTTCCCTTCTATCTCACTCTTTACCTCGCACAGCTCTTTCTAGTGCCAATTATTTTGAAGGGCAATTGGATTTGCCTCTTCATCTCCAACACACTATATCTTGCTGCGTACGTGCTCCCGTATCCGCTGTGGGCTGCATAAGTGCTCAAATCTGCGTCCAGTTTCGCTCAATATGTGTACGGGATCTACTTGGGACTCAACGGTGAGCGCCACACTCCGAGTGCTTGTGGGTCGGCATGCTGACGGTGCCTGTCGACAGCGTTACCGTTCCTCATCCGAACCGAACTTCTGCTCGCGCCCCTGCTACCGCTGTTCGGAGGATACGTTGTATCATTACTCGGATTCAACGTGGCAAAGCACGTCTTGCCTCTATACTTCGGGTCATAGCCTTAGTTCCCTCGACAATAGATGCAGTTTAGTGACCGCTAGTGTACGCATCAGTACCACTTTGAAGTGTCTTTGTAGAGCGATAAGCGCACGCGGTACGCAGGTAAGCGGGATTGTTACCGCATAATTGAAACCCCGAAAGGAGGCTCTGTAGCGGTGCTTACGCGCTAAAGGTGGCATCTGCCTCGCTTTCATCCTTCACGACCGCACCTTGTCTTCCTCCTCCTCGACCGTTCCCTTCGTCGCCGGCCGCCAGCGAGGACAACATGAGTGCTACTCAGAAACATATCGAAAAAGCGATAACCCAGATTCGCGACAAGGAGCCTCTCCCCGAGATCGACTTCACCCAGCACCAGCTCGAGAATGGCTACACGATCAGCACCCAGGAACGAGTCGTGAAGGAGGTGCGAGCCCTGCGTTCTTGGGAGAGCTCAACAGGCTTACCTTTTGCCACGAATAGGTTCAAGCCCCGGCTATGAGTCTGCCCACAGATGCCCAGTTTTTCTCGCGTGAAGATCCCTCAAAACCGGACCATGCGTTCCTCAAGAACCACTTCTACCGCGAGGGTCGTATCAGCGAAGAGCATGCCCTCTACATCCTGGAGAAGGGGACGGAGATTCTGCGCGCAGAACCCAACTTGCTCTATGTCGACGCGCCAGTGACGGGTATGTCTCCCTTATCTGGGTTTCGTCACGTCTCGTCACGTCTCGTCTCCTGCTCACCCTCGTCCCTCGCCTAGTGTGCGGAGATATCCATGGTCAATACGTATGTTCAATGCCTATTTTGCACTGGAACCTTCATGGATGACAACTTCGTCGTGGCTATAGTACGACTTGATGAAGCTTTTCGAAATTGGGGGCAGCCCAGCCAACACGCGGTATCTCTTCTTGGGTGACTATGTGGACCGGGGCTATTTCAGTATAGAGGTCAGCCCTCTTATTGTTTGGCACTGCGCGCCACACTGACATTTGTCCAGTGTGTACTGTACCTCTGGACCCTCAAAATATGGTACCCCGATACTCTGTTCCTCCTCCGTGGTAACCATGAGTGTCGTCACTTGACGGACTACTTCACCTTCAAGCTTGAATGTTAGTAGTCTCGTCATACTCCCCCCTCTCCTTAATACTGATATCACATCAGGCAAGCGCAAGTATTCAGAGCGGATTTACGACGCCTGCATGACTTCGTTCTGCGCACTCCCATTGTCTGCAATCATGAACAAGCAATTCTTCTGCATACACGGTGGCCTGTCACCCGAGCTGCAGACCCTTGAAGACATCCGAAGCGTCAGTCTCATGATGCATCCCCCTACCGTCAAATAGCTGATTGATGCGCCTAGATTGATCGATTCCGTGAACCTCCAACCCAAGGACTGATGTGCGATATCCTATGGTCAGATCCAGTGGAAGACTTCGGTCAGGAGAAGACCTCCGATAGCTTCGTTCATAACCATGTTCGAGGCTGCTCTTACTTCTTCACGTACGTCATATTATCCCACATTTCATGTCCGTAGCTCATCAGATACAGGTACCAAGCCGCGTGCCAGTTCTTGGAGAGGAACAAGCTTCTGTCGATTATCCGTGCACACGAGGCACAGGATGCGGGGTGAGGGCGACCGATCTATCCCAGGCTTGGTTGCTGACTTATTATCCAGATATCGTATGTATCGTAAGACCAGGACGACTGGCTTCCCTTCGGTTATGACCCTCTTCTCTGCTCCGAACTACCTGGACGTGTACAACAACAAAGCGGCCATATTGAAGTATGAAAGCAACGTTCTGAACATCCGGCAA
Organism: Bjerkandera adusta; assembly: GCA_027924225.1. Classification (NCBI taxonomy): domain Eukaryota; kingdom Fungi; phylum Basidiomycota; class Agaricomycetes; order Polyporales; family Phanerochaetaceae; genus Bjerkandera; species Bjerkandera adusta. Next base: position 252,462 of record BSCZ01001547.1, on the reverse strand, counting down.
TTCAACTCCACTCCTCACCCCTACTGGCTACCAAACTTCATGGACGCCTTCACGTGGAGTTTGCCTTTCGTTGGCGAAAAAAGTGAGTAGGGCGCGAGTTACTCTCCGCCGCATCTAACGTCTTCAAATAGTTACGGACATGCTCCTTGCAATGTTGAACTGTTGTACCAAGGAAGAGCTCGAAGAAAGCTCCGACGAGGAGACCATGGTGTCACCGACGCCATCGGAGGATACTGCGGAGCGCAGGAAGGTCATCAAGAACAAGATTCTGGCAGTTGGACGCATGTCCCGCGTCTTTGCGCTACTCCGGTATGTCACTGCCGAATGAGTGAAAGTTGGATCACCGCTGATGTGTCTTACAGAGAGGAGTCTGAGAAAGTCTCTGAACTGAAGAGTATGACAGGCTCCGCCAAGTTGCCTTACGGTACTCTTGCCCTTGGTGCAGAGGGTATCAAAGATGCCATCTCTGGCTTCGAGGATGCGTAAGTACCGTCCTATCGTACGCTTGCCATCAACGCTCACAATCCATCTACCAGTCGTAAGTCGGATATTGAGAATGAGCGCTTGCCACCCGATCTGTACGACGCGGAATCGGAAGAGGGCAAGGCCATCCTCGGCTCGCAGCCCGCGACTCCGGAGGCTACAGCAAGCCCGCCTGTTCCCGCAAATGGCGTCGTCGCTGCACTGGAGAAGGTCATCACCAATCCATCACAATTGCCATCCCCGGCCGAGACACCTTCACCACTCACCCCGACGTCCCCGACCTCTATATCCCCAACGCCGTTCAGGCGTGGCCATGGTCGCCAGGCTAGTTTGGGAACTACAATGACTAGTCCCAGCACGCGCCGGAGAAGTCTGGAGAGTACCATGTCCCTCATCAAGGAAGTCTACGACGGCAAGCCCCCGGCTCAAGATCCCGAACTGTCGAAGCTCGCGGACCACCTTGTCGGTAAGGGCAAGAACGGCACCAGCGACTCGGGCCGAACGTCGCCAAGCTCCACCACGCCTGCTAGTTGAGCGGGCTTGGATACAGGGCAGTAATGAAAGTAATGTGGTTGGTGGGGACGCGGACATACATTATGGGATGCGGTGGTCCATTATCGTTCTGTGTAATTTCTTCTCTCCCTCGCAGTTTCGCTTCTCTTTCGCATCATTCTTGTACAATGTGCATATCACAAGGACGTATATCTGGAATAGTTGGTCGGAACCGCGGTGTGCTTGACGGCGTCGGCGCCACTCTCGTCAATTGCCGGAGGTCACATCAAACGACCGCTGCGTACTCAGGTCCTCAACGCACCACTCACCACGAGTCGAAACCCAAGGACGCATAGGTATGTCCACTCCTTTCACTACAATTTACAAAGCTTTGAACGTGTCAGCAAGAAATAGCAGGAGCTGTCCACAAGCCGGCCACAGCTAGCTAGACTTGCAATCAATGTCGCTCTACGTCAGCCCGACAGGAGTGGAAGATATAGACCAAGCCAGACTTACTTCTCGCCCTATGTTGACTCTCAACGCCGACATCGGTATTGAAATACTCAAGGCCGCGTTCCAACATCATTTCCCGTCCTGCCACAACGACGATGGCATCTCCCCGGTTCCCATTAGCCATGTCAATCGCTGGTGGAGGCATCTTGCGCTTTCAACGCCGCAGATCTGGACCTGCATTCATGTCACCGCCACCCACCCCGACCGGGAAGACTCGTCAGAAATCGTAGAGGCCTACCTTGCGCGATCCAAGAACCTGCCACTGTCCGTCACTATCTCCTGTCACACGGAGCGTCCTGAAACGATGCTTCGGTATGGCCCAACATTGGAGTGGTCCGTGTTCAAAGAAACTGTCGGTCGACGCTACTTCCGCGCCTGGCAGTTGACCTTCGCTCATCATCACCGATGGCGACACTTCGCCCTGTTCGGACGCCGCCGCGAGTTCTTCGATGAATTCCTACAGGACATGCAGGGTGCGACGTTTCCGCAGTTGGAGCATTTGGGTCTTTATCTCCTCTATCGCGCTTCAGGCCGAACATCATACAGTTTCAGTTTCGCTACACCTCGATTGTTGCGCTTAGATTTCTTCAGGTACAGCCTCATGCTGCGCCCTGGGCATGCGGCTTTGACAACCCTTGTCGAACTCCGCTTGGCGCGCACAGCGGTCTCCTCGAACCATCTATTGGAAGTACTAGGCTCGACATCCATCGCCACTTTAATCCTCGCCGACGTCCGGACCGCGGGCAACGCCATCGCAGGCCTTGCCACCTTCCCCAGCCTACGAGACCTCTATCTGTCTCGTGTCCTTCCGATAACACCATCTTCCAAGTCGTTTGTCTTCGCGCTTCTCGACGGTGCGAATAGCCTCACCTCATTGTATCTGGAGGATCGCAAAGCCGTTGACATAACTTCGTTGGCCGCCGACGTGATTCTCCATACGGTGCAAAAACTGACTGTTGTCAATCTCGAGTCACTGCCAGAGACGGAGTGGATCGCCTTTCTCCACCGATTTCCTGCGCTTCGCGCACTACATCTTATCCGCAACTCCGGGGTGGACGGGATGGCCTTGCGGGCGATGAGGATGAGCGACGAGCAGGAGCGGGAGTCAGGGGGTGTCTGTGTTCTGCCGGCATTGGAGGTGCTGGTTATGGAACACTTCGTCTGCCGGGAGGTCCTGTCATTCGTACGCCACCGTGCGTCGATTGGCAAACCCATTTCGGAGGTGCTGCTGCCAGAGATGTTTTTGATGGGCGAGGCTCAGTTTATCCGCGACACAATCAACTGGTGTAAGCTGTACAGCCTGCCATTGGCGCGGATGTATACGCTATTTGGACCGCGCTTCAGATTTTGGGATAGGGAGAGGGATGCTCCGCAGTTTCATTGTCTGGAGGATGCTGAGCGATGTTCGCGTCGAGAGCGCAAGCCAATATTGTGACCATCACGTCCACTGAATTGCCCCTGTAGGCTGTTAAATTCTGTCCAGCTTTGAACCTCTCTAATACCTCACCGAATAGTACTAGATATAATACCACAAAGGACTGATGTGAGCACAGCCTCACATTGTGACCGTATGTATTGAATAGACAAGATTGTCGATAGCATGCATAGACGATGGCGGACTAACCAGAGACCCCACGGTGGCGCTAATAAGAGGCGGGATGATCCCAGGGATAGCCGGAACTGCCTCGTCAGCAAGATTTAATGGTATTGACTTGCTCACTCCGGTCTGTCTGGTCTATCTTCTCATTATCATGATCTCAACAATGCAGTTTTTGGAACAGTGTTGTCACGAACAATCCGTGCTACTCTTCCATCATTCACCCAGTTTATGTCGTCAACAATCGTACTAAGAGCTGTCGGAGAAGTTTATCGAACCCTTCCGACTCGGAGGCTCGGCGCACCTTACAGCGCTGTGTAAGCTACGGTACCATCTATCTCTGCAACTCCTCTATGGCCAGCTGACGGACGGGCGCAAGTTGCTGTAATGGCCATCGGTAATGCCAGCGCCACGCCGTTGGCGTGATTTTGTGCCGCGGCATCGGCCCATGGCCAGCTGGCGGATGTTAGTAAGCAACCTTCTCCTTCGACCACATTCTGCCTGGTTTCGCCATACCGAGGTTTATCACATAATTCGAACATCATGTTCCGAAAGACGTCCTTGGCGTTCCCTCATAATACCCCCCGCTCTGCTTTTCAATCTCGAAAGCAACCTCCACGAGAAACCGGAAGCTATCCATCTGAAGCAACCCTGACAGTGACGAACGATCGATCGAGTGTTGCGACGGTCGGGCGAGCAGCAGTTGCCGACGCGCGCCGTATAACGACGGGATAAACGGTTTTTGCGCCCTCGCCGGGTCCGGTGTGCCTTCATTTTGGTCTGAACAGTGATCTCGACGAATCTGTCGTCGGACGTGAAGTGTACGGTGTGTATTTATACCTGTCGATTCCTACGACGAGACATCCTCACATTCCCCGCTCTTTCGAATTTCGTTCTAGATTCTTGCCGCTGGACGCATTTCTCGTGTTGTGTTATAATCTTGCGACCCTGTGACGAAAAGGATGGACGGGACGAAAATGCTGGATGCCGTGGAAGAGCAAACGCTTGCACTGAGCCGCGCGCCCTCCCTTACAGACAAGGCCGCCTCGGACGAAAGCGTTAACGAGAAAAGGAACAGCAAGTTCAGCGAAGACACTGATGTCGAAGGGCACACGAACATCAGAGAGGCAGCACTGGGTGTGGGCCAGGAAGAGGAATTTCCTGAGGGAGGATTGCAGGGTTGGGCAACCGTCGCGGGAGCGTGAGTGAACTATCAATCTTCGTTAATTGAATCTTCTAGGAACATATGATATCAGGTTCTTCGTGCAAGCTTGCGGCTTTGGGTATGTTGTATCAAGAGCATACTGAGCATTACCTAAGACTCACCCTCATATCGTGCAGTTACACAAGTTCTTTTGGAGTGTATCAAGGTCCGTCTTACTTCTCTGGGACCGTGTCTCCGAGCTAAGGGCTCTTACAATGACAGACTACTATGTTCGCTTCTACATAACAAACGAATCGGCTTCCACCATCTCGTAAGGTCTCTTTTCCTCGACTGTCATCGGTGGCTGACCACGTGTATACATTCAGGTGGATCGGAAGCGTCAATGCCTTTCTCGTCGTATTCGGTGGCCTCATCGCAGGCCGACTGTACGACAAGGGGTACTTGTAAGCGTTCCACTTCGCTCAGCCAACGGTTTGTGACCATTTGTAGCCGTCTAGCGACACTTCTGGGCTCCTTCCTCTCCATCCTCGGGCTTTTCATGCTTTCCCTCGCCCAACCCAATCAGTTCTACCAAGTCTTCCTAGCACAGGGTGTCTGTCTGGGCATCGGGGCGGGTCTTCTCTACGTGCCCTCCATTGCCGTAGTCTCGCATTACTTCCGTCGGCGACGTGTGCTTGCCATGGCTATCCTAGCGACGGGCTCGTCCTTCGGCTCGGTCATACACCCAATCATGCTCAACAACACGTTGTACAGCTCGTTAGGTTTCGGTAACTCTGTTCGCGCAAGCGCAGGGCTTGTCGCCGGCATGCTGGTCATCGCGAATCTTCTCATGCGCCCGCGATTGCCTCCAGCGAAAGATACCATCGACTTGATTCCGGCGTGCAAGAAATTCGCGAAGGATAAGGCCTATGTTTATGCGACTATTGGGTACGCTTTACGCATCGATTCTCTAGGGGAGCATTCTGACAGAGCGTTGCATTATCCAGGATGTTTTTTGTTACCATTGGCTTCTACTATCCGTTGTATTTCCTTCAACTTGCTGCGACACAGCATGGGCTGAGCGAGGGCTTCGCTTTCTACTCCGTATGTCTTTGTTCTTTCACTACCCCCACTGAGCTGACATCGTATTCAGCTCGTAATTCTTAACTTCTGCAGCTTCGTAGGCCGACTGAGCTCTGGCTTCGTCGCGCATTACCTGGGGGCACCGGTTATCATTACCTTCTCTGCGACGTGCTGTGCCGCCGTCACAATCGCTATGCTTTCTGTCAAGACTGTCGCCAGCGTCGTCGTGATTGGAATTTTCTTTGGATTCTTTGCTGGGTCTTGTACGTCTTTCTTTCTCTTTTGATTTCGTTCGAAACTCAGCTTTAATCTTCTGTTAGATATTGGCCTTAACGGAGCATTGCTTGCTATTTTGTCTGATAATCCGGATGAAATGGGGTACGTGGTCTCGACGATATTACATCCGGTCGTACTTACCATGCTCTGCAGTGCACGAATGGGTATCGCTTTTGCGGTCACCGCGTTTGGCAGTCTTATTGGTTCGCCTATCAGTGGCGCACTCCTTGGGAACGACTTCCAATGGTGGAAGCCCAGTATCTTCAGTGGTGTGAGTATTCTCATTCTCTACTTGGTTATCACTAAAGGCCTGTTCGATGATGTATAGATAATCGGATTCTTCGGTTCAGGAATACTCGTCGCTATGTGCCTCGAGCAACAACGGCGCGGGAAGCTGTTTCCACGACACAACTGATCAAAATCATACCAGAGCACATAGCTCGCTTACCAAGCTTTCTCTTACGCATCAATAATAGGATACGACACACGCATCACCGCAAAAACATCTAGATATTGCGGCCACGGTATAACTATCACGACTAGAAATGTCCTTTGTTTACACTACTACGATGTAAATTGTCCTAATGGATGTCAAATATCCGCCTTCACTCCCCCGGGTCACGACTGACGACTGAACTTCAGTAGAGGAGAGACCAGATCGCGCAAGGCCTCCTCCCTATACTCTCTAGGCCGAGGTGGAGTTTCCGGAAGTGGTGTCGCTCGAGTCGGTAGTTCCGAAGAACGTGCTTTCGACCTCGCAGACCGTTCCCGCAGCCGGAAGTGTGCCGTCGCGCATGTAGTTGCGCATAGCCATCTGAGTACAGGTGGATGATGCCGCGATGCTCATATGCTGTGGAACGAATGGGTCAGAGAGAGGTCGACGCGTACGACATAGGACGTACCCCGGCGGAGTTCTGAGTGAGGACAACAGAGCCATTGAAACCTTTCGACATCTTGATCGCACTGCGAGAATATGCATGAGGTTACTGGGAAAAGACGATGTGGGAAAGGACGAACTTCTGGACGGGCAGGATGGGGTCGTTGACGTTTCCAACGAAAAGGAGAGGGAAGGACGTGTTCGCCACAAAGGGACCTGCCAATAGATTGTGGTTAAGTATGTTATCTTGACCCAATAAAACAATGAGCACGAACCTCTGAAACGTTCAGCAGGCTTGATGTTCCAACCCCTACACCACACAATGTCAGTTCCAATGCAAAATGTCGCAAAGGTATGGTACGTACTGGCACCGCGACGCAAGGTTCCACATGTCACCAAACTGGGAAATCTTGAACTGACTCTTGTAGTACGCTTCCATGATCTCGATTGTGCGGTTCGACGGATCCGTGTCGGCGCACAAGTTCGCCCTTCCAGCCTCGCTGGTGCCGGTGCCGAGGAGCGGGGGTAGTGAGAATTCGGTGCCATTGCACGTAAGCGCCATCTGCGAGGGTCCAGAGAGCTGCCACAGCGGCGACCCGTCACCTTTCTCGAGGGAGCTCAGCGCAAACGCCGTGACAGAGGCATTCGCCGCGCCGAGGGTGCCGTACGGCTGAGAGAGGAAGTTGAACAGGGCTGTTTGGGCAAGCTTGTAGGTAATGAGGCCGTATGTGCCTGTACCTTCCGTCTGGTTGAGGTACACGGGGATGGGGCGGCGTTTGAGGTTGCTGATGATCTTGTTTACGCGGGTGCTGATTTTGCGAACGTTGGACTCGTGGAGTGCGCAGAGGGTAGGCCCAGCTTCCACACAGGCTTGGTAGAACGCGCGAAGTCCTGCGTCTGTCTGGACGAGGATGGCGGAGTGCTTGCCAGACAGGTAGTCGTCCGCGTCGATCACACCTATGACAATCGTGAGCCTAACCAGCGTGTGAATATTAGAAGAGGATAATCGCACCGTCGAGAATGATCCTCTCGACGTTGTTCTGCATAGCAGTTAGTTGTGGGCGTCCGATCCTTAAATAAAGACACTCACAGGAAACATCGCAGCATAGGTCATACCGAGCAGACTTCCGTATCTAAAATGCAGTATCGGTCAGGAAGCCCTTTGACTGCAAGATAGTAGACGTACGATGTACCCCAGTAAAGGACCTTGTCGCGTCCGTGCGCACGGGTAATCTCGAGCATGTCTCGCGCGACCGTCGCCGTACTGACAAATTGGGTGTAGTTCTGGCCCCTCGTGGACGCCAAGTCGCCATAGACGATACTATTGTCATAGAGTCGTGCGACCGCGTCCGGAGTATCGAGGGGAAGAGGATCGTCAGACTGCCCGAGCTGCCAGATGAGGTTTTCGGCGGCCGTTGGGAAAACAGTAGCCGTAGGCGTAGTACGACCAACACCACTGAAGGAATGAAGGTCAATTTTCTGAATATACTCATAGAATAGGGAAAGCGTACCGAGGGTCGAAGCCGACGATATCATACTCTGGTCCGAAGAGGCCTTGGATTAAATCGCCGTTTCCATTAATCGCGTCTACGGCAGAGCTTCCAGGCCCGCCTGTCAAGTTCTTAGCACGACAATGATACCTCCAGCGAATTTCGTACCTGGATTGAATATTATGGCGCCTTTGTAACTCGTATCATTCGTCGGAACAGTGGCCGGGACCTTGAGCAACGCGACGACGGCTTGAGTTCCGTTCGGTTTGCTATAGTCGAGAGGAACCTGCGAAAGCGCATGAGTAATAAATTCAAATTTTTGTTCTTGGGGGCGCACCTGCAGCTTCGCGCAAGCTCTGGTACCGTAGCATGTCTCCCAAGTAAGGGATTCGACAGTCCCGGGTTTGAGCTAAGATTTTATGAGTCACAGCCGTTGGACAACATTGAGCACGTACCTGGTCCCAGAATTGGTCTTCTGCGTTGCACTCCTGTGCGAAGCCATGTCTGGCCAAACTCAGGGCACCGAGGAGCAGAGTGACGAGGCGGCGGGAGCGTAAGGTATTCATGTTAAAGAATGGTGTGCGATGTTGCAATGAGGACTTGACGAAATTGTTTGGAATGTGTCTCCCTCTGTACACGTTCATACTTATAGAGCATGAGAATGAATTAATGGAGCATTTTTGATGTGTGGCGATCGACTGCGCGCTAAGGGGGTAAATGCCGCAGCTCGTGGCGATCCTTCATCAAGCCCGGGCCCAGCAATCCAAGGGAAAAGATCACGTTGGAGAGACGCAGCCAGCGTCACCAACAATCGCCTGTAGCTCTTTACTCATCATGAATCCACGGGGACTAGAGAATGTCGTAGTTGGTGGGCGATTTCCGAGCGCTGGGGAATTTGGTGGGAGGTCGTGTAATATGGTACGTTGAGCGGCACACCGAAACCGAAGGCAAATGGGCTGGGATGCATCAACGAGCCTGTAAAAAAGCCAATGAAGGAGAAACGCTTTCCTTGGGATCGAGCCAAACGTTGGCATTCAGGACCCCCGTGCGTACACAGCATTTATCGCTGCGGAACGCCACTCATTAAATATCGACAGGCGGACATGAAGTGAAACGTCCCCTGAGTCGAAGACAGTTGGGCATAACAATGATACCGCTTCTAACTGTGACAAACGGCTTGTTAAAGCCGTGGTCTTGCGGAATGCAAACGACCTGCCCTCGCCTGCGCACCGTTTGTGACTGCGGGTGAGCGGGTCGTTCCTAGATGTCTGCACCGCCTCAACGACGTGGTCTACACAGCGTGAATGCAGATCAATTCCCATGACTGAGACTATGTTTCTTGGCGCGTGTAGCTACCAGAGGACCTAGTAAGGCGTACGAGCCGCAGGCAAGCTGGCGCGTTCCGTCGGTCATCGACGCTGAGATCCGGAAACCTCCTGACTGCGATGCATTTTCAGTTTTTCATGAGACACAGCAGCCAAATACACAGACCTCTTCAGTCTTGTAAGATTTGGAGGGTGCGCCCGTGGTTAGGAGTCGGTTGGGAGTCGACGTTGGTGTGATGTTTCGAAGCAACACGAGACCGGGCGCTCTTTGTCGACGAGAAACCGACCATACAAGGATTCGAACCCACGAGCTGACGATTGATGTCGGCGTTATCCGGATCAAATCACAAGACGAGTGTGCGATCGCCAAGGCTTGCTTTCTCCAAAACTCTGTATGTTCAACGCGGTATGGTGTCTCTACCCCGTTCCAATACCACATTTAATGGCTGATTTCTTCGACTAGATGCTCGAATTGAATGATACGTCGCGGGACGCGTTGTCGAGCTAGACGACTTGGCGACGGAGCAGGCAGCGCCGGTATACAGACTGGCCAACGTTCACTACTGCATTGCCGTGATAAAGGAAGAAGATCTCACTCTCTGCACCTATACTTTGTCGAATGGCGCGCACAGAATGGCTGTCTCTTACAAGATGGTATCTCCACCGTTGAGGAGTGGAAGATACCGTGGACAGACGCGCCGAATCGTCACGGGTGCTGTGGTTCGATTCGAGATACCCCTCCGCTTGTGGGACGCGATGGCGGGCAAGTCTCGGACTCGAAGGGCTCCCGCTGGTCGCGATACTTGCTCGGAGGAAGTAGGATGCAATGATGGGTGAAAAATATATGTTACGGGAGTGCGCTAGTACATTAGCATCTGGGCTTGATTCATCAGAGCTATCCAGATGTTGTCTACAGTCTTGCTACGAGTTACGTACGCATAAATTGGCATTCCATCAGCGCGCGTCCAGGTACACTCAAGGGGAAACCTGACACAAATGGAAGTGTCGAGAGAACACGCAGTTCTTCAAGCCCTGGTAGTTCGCGTGCCTTTATTTCAGTAATGATAAGTCGCCCAGGTCGTCAGCTAGTATGCCAATACGTTAAGTGTGCGGGCCCGGGGGCGATGCTTCGAGTTCAAAGCCAGGCTGGACGTCCCAACAGCTGTTCCGTGTCAATAAAATCAGCCTTAAGAGAGAATACTGATGTGTTCTTAGTGATAAACTGAGTGCAATATATGAAGGTTTCTGCTGGACAAAATTCAATTTTTATGCAGAAGTACGTGGGTACTCGTGGCTACCCATGGGCGACCATGGGTAGCCACGCTCACCCTCGGTTTTTAGCACCTAATTGCGTGGCTACCCATGGGTACCCACGGCTCGCAGCACTATGTCAATTGCCTTTTGGGGATTAACGCTACACGGATACGCGTGGGAGACCATGGCCGGACACGCCCAATTCCCATATCGCGCACAGCTCATCGCAACTAAAAATGGTGGGTGCCCATGGATACCCACGCTCACCCACCCATTTTCGAAGCAAAAACGGTCGGTATCCATGGGTACCCATGGCTAGCCGTGGGTTCCCATGGCCGACCACTCTGATTAAACCCTTGTAGACTAAAAACTCGAGTTTTGTCCAGGAACAACCCTGATAGCAATAATTACCAGCTGGGACTACATATCTAGGCGGTCGAGTATCAACGTCGACGTCAAGTGAGTCTGGACCCAAGCGAGCATCATGTGAACGAGGGTTTGGAGCAAATAGAGCACAACAAGTGATGAGGCGCCCATGTGTACAATCCGCTGGGGGAGACTTGCTCCTCGCTTCACTCCGAGCAAGGATCTTACCTTGGAATTGGGAGCAGGGTCTCGACGACGGCCCGAGGCTAGTTCCCGAGGGAGATAATACGGTAGAACAAATAATGGTGTGTATCTAAGTTTACGTTATATTATGCTTCACGACCGAGGTCCTTCGACTTCGTGTTAATCTTGATTGCCAGTCTCTATCTCCGTAAGGTACGTTGCCCTGTGTAGAAGGCTTCTCGAAGAAGTATAATGGATTTGATAACGAGGCGAGTATAAAGCATGCGCTGAATCACAATACAAAGTGACATACCTCGTGATAGGGCAGGGCGTGGGTACTTAAACCCCCACGGCTGGCCGACCCAAGCTTCTTCCCTCTCCCCTCCTACTGTAAGAAGGTACGTCGCTGCTCGATGACGCGAGCCGAATCTGATTCTAAGTTATGCATCAGTCCCACGGCACATGGACCACTTTAGCGAGGTCCCAGACGATGTTGGCTTCGGCATCATCCAGGGAATACTCCAGCACAACTTCCCACACTGCTCGCTCGACTCGAATTTAAACGGGGTCAAGGCATTAGACTCCGCCGTTGCACTCAGTCATGTCAACCGTCGATGGCGGCGCCTGATACTCTCGGTGCCCCAAGCCTGGACGTGCATCCACCTCGACATAATCCGATGGAACAGCGTGTCGTGTTTGGAGATGATTCATGCATACCTCGAACGCTCGAGCTCGCTTCCCATTTCCATCATCATCTGCTGTTTATGCGAAATTCCGCACTACGAGAGCCACCTCCCCGCGCGAGAGATTCGCTCTCTGTGGCCCCAATGGTGGGCGACGTGGAACGCGCTCATGTCTAATCGACATCGGTGGCAGAACTGCGTCATATACGGAAGATATCGCCGGTTCATAGAGGATCTCCTGGGCACGATGAACGGGCTGGACTTTTGGGAGCTGCGGGACTTCGGTTTATTCCTTCGAACTCCCGCGGCGTGCGCTAGCACTGAGGGGCTGCAGATCAAGATTCCTAACTTGCGAAGTCTTCGACTATCGAACATCGAAATCTGGCCAGCCCTACGCACCCTCAACCAACAGACCTACCGCGGTCTCACCGAAGTCGTGTTACACGACCTTCATGAGTCGACAGAGGGAGCAATGCGAAACTTCGTCGCATTCCTTCGTTGCGTTGCACCAACCGTGGTTACCCTGGTCGTCTCCGATATTGACCTTCCGGCCACCGAAGACATCGAGCATTTGCGGCGAGATTTCCACTTTCCCGCCCTCACCACACTTTTCATCTCGTCTAGCCAAGACTTCGCCGAATGGATACTAGACGAGACTTACCCGGTCCCTACCGTTCAAGATCTCGTCATCCTTGAAAGCAGCGGCTCAGAAGTGAGCGACCTCCTCACGGTGTTCCCGAACGTACGGAATCTACGCCTGTCCGATTATCCAAATGTGGTGGCAGAGTTCCTCATCGCGATGGAGTCTCCCGAAAGCTTCGGGCGTTCTGGCATTATGCTACCCATGCTGAAGACGCTATACGTCCACGTCTGCCATGCGTCGGATCTTGCTCTGCAGGCCGAAGGTCATTTCGAGGTAGACTCGGCCTTGACCAACATCTTTATCAACCGGAGGGACTTCGGTGTAGCAGTTGACTCCGTCGGGAAGATGCTGCCGCGCGCGGAGGGAACGATTCGTATGAACGATTATCGAGAGCCGCGCTTAGTCGTTTGGAGCAGGGGCAGGCCATCGGGTATGCCGTGGAATATTGGTAACTGGGACTCGAATGTTTATATGGAGACCATCAGATCGGGTGTTGTTGCTTGAAACGAGCAGGGCGGAGAGGAGTGTCCGGCGAGTGAGCTCGAGACGGAAGTACGATATTAAATATACATTCAAAGCAGATAGGACGCATAATTACTGTGCGGCATATCCCGTTTGTGTGTACCATAAAGCTGGCCGTGGTCGTGTTGCAGTTTGGGCAGGGAATCGAAAGTTACAGCCACCTGGAGATTCGAACACGCGCGCTCTAAGCAGCCTTCGGCATCTTCCGGGTGCTTTGGGCTGCAGAAGAACAGCCCGATCTGGAGGAACCGAGCGCAAGACTTGAAGAATTGTGGGATGAATTCATGACCGAACCGTAATTTTTTAGGCTCAAGCTTGTATATGTAAATTATAGCGGTCTGGCAGGCCAGATAGCAACCACTCCTTCTGCATGGTGCGTGCGACGGATGTAGAGCCCTGTGCTCATTGACATTTCGGCTGAGGATGAGGGGCGTCGTACACACTATCAACATGTCCCAAGTTCAAATACCCACTGCTGAAGGGCCTTGACCCTAGGCGAATTTCCAAGATTAGACGGTTGCTGTTAATGGAGGCCCACGCATCGACACGCTAAACCCAAGCCTCGTCATCTCTCAGAGACATTGGTAAAGCGTTGGATCATATTGTACAACATGAGGGACTCTCAAAGCTCAGCGGGTTCAGCAGTAAGCGTACTAGCCAAATCTTGGTACGCGGAAGGAAGACGCGAGGGCCCGCCAAGCATCCGCGATCTCTGTATCTTCCCTCTTGGTAGAATTGACGGGGATCGGGCCGTCGAAGAACCTGCTTTCAATCTGGCAGACCGTTCCCGGGGCAGGGAGCTTTCCCTCACGCATGTAGTCCCGCACGGCGGTTGCTGTGCAGACAGACTGTGCAGCAAAGCTAACGTGCTGTGAAGAAAACTCAGCGGTCGGTGATGAGAGGTATAGGTTGAATTTGCGTACACCGGACGAATTCTGAGTGAGAACGACAGAGCCAGGGAAGCCTTTCGCCATCGTAAATGCGCTGAGCGGTACATAGTTAGGCTAGTATGTAGGATAGTGATTGAGGAGACATACCCCGCGACGGGTAAGATCGGGTCGTTTACGTTCCCGACAAACAGAATAGGGAACGAAGTGTTTGCTTCAAACGGGCCTGCAGATGGGTATGAATCACCGCGAGAAGATAATGGCATGGGCAACTTACCGCGGAAACGTTCTGCAGGCTGAGTCTTCCAACCTCTGCGACAATTCCGTTATGTGACAGGCCATACGATGAGGTGCATAACGACTCACTGGCAACCTGGAGCACCATTCCACACGTCCGCAAACCGCGATACTTTCCTCTGTCTCACGAAATAGGCCTCCAGGTCCTCGATCGAGCCATGATTCAGGTCTTGGTCTGCGCAGAAAATCGCGTTGGCCGCATCGCTGTTGCTGATAATGGGCGGAAGCGGGAACGTAGTACTGTTGCACGCGAGCGAGACTCGCGAGGGATTTGCAGCTTGCCAGATTATCGAACCGTCGCCCTCCTCGAGTGCCTTGAGCCCCAAGGCGGCCACTGTAGAGTTCAGAGTGCCGATAAGAGGGCTTAGGGTGGGGTACGGAGAATGGAGGAAGTTGAGCAGGACGTTTTGCGCGATCTTGTAGGTGACGAGGCCGTACGTGCCTGTATCGCCCGTTTGATTGGCGAATACGGGGACGGGACGATGCTTGAGATTGTTGAGGATGGTGTCGACGCGCGCAGAGACCTGAGCGGCGGTAGGCTCGTGAATCGCACACTTAGCAGGCCCAGCCTCGACGCAAGCTTGGTAGAAAGCGTTTAACCCAGCGTCAGTGCGAACAAGGTTTGTAGTGCGCGCGCCGGACATAAAGTCATCAGCGTCGATGACAGCTGTGTAGCTAGTGTTAGAGTAGTTGGGTGGGAAATTAATGGACATACAGTCAACGATGAGCCGTTCAATGTTGTTGGGTAGTATGGACGCATACGTCGTGCCCAACAAACTCCCGTACCTGCCAAGAAGAATGAGCCACGGCATCCACCTTGGAATAGTCACAGGCGTACGAGATACCCCAGTATTGTATCTTCTCGCGCCCATGAGCACGAGTTATCTCGAGCATATCCCGCGCCACTATCGTCGTGCTAACGAATGGGGCGTAACTTTGACCTCTGGTATTGACAAGATCACTGTAAATGAGGTTGTAGTCATAAAGCTGTGCGACCCCGTCCGGAGTGATGAAAGGCAGCGGACTATTCGTGTCCTGGAGTTGATGAATCAGGCTTTCTGAAAGAGTAGCGAACAGTGAAGCAGCTGCAGGAGTTGTACGTCCGACGCCACTGTGGAGGGTGATGAGTTACTTGTTTACTTATGCTAGAAAGACGAAATCGTACCGAGGATCAAAACCGACGATATCGTACTCCGTTCCCAATATTCCTTGTATCAAGTCTCCGACACCGTTGATGGCGTCTACTCCCGAGGCTCCAGGTCCACCTAGCAAATAATGTCAGTCAAGGTGCTCCGACGAGTGGAGAACATCCTCTACCAGGGTTGAACAAGACAGGACCCCTATAATTGGTGTCGTTTGTGAGGACAGCTGCAGGAACTTTAAGAAGCGCGACGACAGCCTGTTCCCCATTGGGGTGATTATAGTCAAGCGGAACCTACACCAATATCAGAGCGTGCCCCATCCGAAATTAGAACAGAATAAACTCACTTGAAGCTTTGCGCACAGCCTTGTGCTGTAGCAAGTTTGCCAAGTGAGGTTTCCGACCGACCCGGGCGTGAGCTGGACTATTTGTTAGTGATATTTCAGAAAGGGCACCAGAGCGTACGTTGTCCCAAATTTGATCTTCTGGGTTACAACCCTGAGCATGTGCTAGATGAAGGACAGCCGAGGCACTGAGCCACCGTGCGGGAGTCAGCAGTCGCCGAAGGATGGACATAACACTATCCGCGGTTCGACTGGTCGCGCCGAGGTTGATATGGATGAAGCTGCTCTGGGATGGGAAAGCCTTTAGCGGTCGAGAATGTATCAGGGCATACTTATACCGCCGGAGAGGGGTCAAGTCTGACGGATCGACGTGCGGGAGGTGCAACGTGACCCTTGATGGAATACATTGACAATGGATTGGCGGGGCGAGACCGACAGAGGTTCGAACTCGGTTGTGCGATCAGCTGGGAATATCTTCCCCTTGTTCTCACTCCCACTCTGGGGATGTTTAAATAGCTTGTACGGTACCGACGCTGTTATAACATACAATATATCTTAGCCTTGTGACTTAGAAGAGTATTGGTGCCTCACCGACGTTACAACAGGAGAACAGAAATATGAGCACGGTCGAGCTGAAGTGAGCGTCATTATATTTGAGATACGATGGACGAACACATGACTTGCCGGAATCTGTTGGGAGATCATACAGAGTTACGCGGTCGGAATTGGCCCGGGACGTCGAAGAGCTGTGCCTCAGCATCATGGATGGCTCGTACTCGGTGACAATCTCGCAACGGAGTGAGCCGGAGACGGAGGGAGCCCAAGATGCGATGGGCGTGAAAGGGGTGGGTGGTGTGGCGAGGGTGCGGGGATTGTACTGGGCGCAACACGTGGAATGGGTGGAAGGGGCGGATAGCCGGATACTCTGCCAGTGCTAATGATAGTCAGTTGTGTAGAAGATATTTGGGGTAATTTCATGATTGACGAACCGAAACTTCTGAATTTCGTTGACGTCTAGAAACAGCACCTCTTCTGCATGATACGAGGAGTTATTACCACTCAAGGAGGATGCTTGGGGCATCTCCTAACGTCAAGGCCGTTTCGGTGAATTTGGCTTTGATGGTCCCTGTAGCGGAAGGAAATCAACAAATGAACGAATGCGGAGATGACTCACGTCAGGCCCCACGCACTTCCAATAATACATCCGGGCGCAAAGATGCATTGTCCATTCCGCCGTTTCGCGCCATTCACGCTTAGCAATGCTGTTGAACGAAAGGGATGGTTGAACTTCCAAATTTCCTCAACCACAGCATGCGAAACTGATATCTGCCTGTGGCGCAGGACGTGATGCAACCCAAACAATTGCTAGAGGAAATTCCGACAGCTGCGGACCCGTGAAACGACAGGGAGCGCGTCGCCTTCCGGAACGTGACTCTCTCGGTCGGAAACAGCTCGCGGCACGAACGCCACCGACGTGAGAGCAAAGGTAGAGTTCTGGGATAATTTAAATCCATAGCATGCATAGCAGGTTATCCGAGCGACAAAGCAGCGACATGACGTACTGAAAACCAAGATGAACCTTCTCCAGCCTCAGGGTGCAGCACCAAGCCGCTCTGCCTCGCCCCCGGCTGGCCGCTGCTCTCCCACGTCAGACTTCCGTTCCCCGACGCCTGGGCGTTGTTCTCCGACGCCGGACCTCCTGTCGCCAACACCCGATCGCCGCCCAGCATCCATGGGACCCTCTGGACGCGGCTGAGAGGACACAACCCGACTCTTTCGAGGTCGCTCCGCCGTCGGGGCATCTGGATGAGCCATTGACCGACGTTCTCGTTCTCGTTGCATGCGTGCGGTCTGCGCGTCCATGGCGTCGTTCGCCTCGCGCAGCTGGTGCAGCTGTGCTTCCTCCTTTTCGAAGTCGTCCTCGTCGAACTTCCGCCTGCAGCACGACGGCCCACCGCCGCCCGTGCCCGTGCTGGAGCCGGAGCCGCATGATTCTGGGGAGGTCGTCAGCGGCTGGGGAGGTCAGGCAGAGGCAGGCCACGTACTCATCAAACACCAGTTTGAAAGAGATGCATAGCAGCAGATACCTGTCGAGAGAGTTGTCAACGTTGACCACACAGAAAGTAAAGCGTTGCACTTACAGCAACAGCTGCAAAGCATAGCCATGCACTCGCCAATGACATCGCCCATGGTCGTGACAAACGTTACAAGGATAATAGAAAGAGAGGAATTGTTTGTCAACGACGCGAGGAGGATGGGGAGGAGAAGGGGTTGTTTGGCGGACGCCGCATAGGAGCAGGCGTATATAAACTGGAAGCCGCACGGGGATTCGTTTGGCGCCCCGAACGGCGCATCATCGACGCGATCGAGATTGAGATCTTCGCAAGATCTTAGTCCGCCTCGATGCTGTACGGAGCGGCACCAACATAGGACAGTCTACATCTTCATTCCCAAAATAAAATTCCCGCTCATTCTCCCTCAGTCTCCATTGTCCCAGGTAGACGTTGGGCAGTTCGTAGCCAACGAAAAGCGTTGTTAGCGGAACTGCCAAGCCGCAGCATGTTGCAGTGCAGAGATGTTATGTTGGCCCGCGGACTCTCTATTGATCGTGTGCGTCCGAAGCTTATATTCTCAGCTTACATCCCATCACGTAAGATCACGCGTTGTATTGACTTCATGTGCTGTTTATGTTCTGTATGTTACCCGCTATAGGGCTCTGAAACGATATCCCGACACAGCCCCGACGCATTTGAGAGAGCCGCATAACCACAATCGGAACACTTACACAGAACATCCGAGGCTTCATTTCCCAAACACGGGCAAGCGGGACCGCTCCGTTCTTCTTGCTGCTTTCTGGCAGCGGAGGCGATGACTATAACAACAGGAAAGGGTTAGAGGAACTCCTGTCTCAACAAGCACTGCCAACGCTGTGATTCTAGAACGTACAATTCTTTCTGCTCATATATGTCCGCTCTCTATGTTCGTGCATGTCAAATCAGCCGTACTGCCGTCCCACTTTCCGTCCCACGGCATTAATTACGGAGGTCTTGTTATACCCACATACCACGCGGAATCCTGACACCAGATACTTCCATTACTTCCACGTTGTCCAAAGAACAGCCTCGTCGCGCGCGTCACTCAGCGGAACATGCGCGCAGAGTGTCGGGAAATTCTTTGCTCACCTGCACTAGGGTGCGTGTCCTGGGACGAGCGGCATCATTCACCCTTGTGCCGTTGTCGTGTGTAATACCTAGCCAAACTTGGGAACACCTATCCACTCACAACGTCTCCAGACTCGGAAAGGCAGAGAGGAACCCCCCCGTGACTTCGTCCGAACTTGCCGGGGAAGGACGTATGCCTCGTCGCGCCAATGCAGGGAAGTTTCTCGTGTGCGATACGTGTGGGTTGCGGAAAGCCGGGTCCATGTGAAGCAATGTCCACGCGACTAGACTGTTAAGGTCGGCGAGCATCAGTGCATGTGGGTAAGGGTTGGCAAGCGAGTCAAATTCTCAGAAAGACAAGTCAAGGCCCATAATCCCTGTTCCTTCTTGATAGCATCCGGGTGCCGAGGTTCGGGACGGAGGATGTCAGCATGAGTTTGACGAGGAGTCGCATCGGGGTCGACGCCTATATATTGACCGACGACCCGAATGACTAGCTTGTTGAACCGTTTGTCAGATATTTAGAGCAATGATTGAAGGATATATGGACTGTGGCGAACGTATATCACACGGTGCTTCCCATGGTGTGTCGCGAACGCCCAGAACACACCATCGTACCGCAGCCACAGGACGTAAAAATGCCCCGAATCTTCGTTGAACAGTAGGTAAGCTTACACCCGGAGGTTTCTGGTGCGAAAGTAGAAAAATATCAAAAGGTGAGCGTCCTCGAGCGTTCGAAGTACAACCCCACTCCACCACACGCATCGCAGTGTGTCTGTTCCGAGGTCAAATGGACCAAGTTTGTGGCAGATGAGGGCGGAGGTGACACGAAGGGCGACTAAGATGACTAATCATGAAGAGGGAGGCCATCGTCAAGCCGACAGCGGAAGATGAGACCTCGTGCAGGTGTCAAAATCTCGACGCCCATGTCGTGTGAAGGTTTGTACGCCGGCATGGGCGCGCGGTATCCTGGTCTTTTGCAGCTTTGTGGCTCCCACCGTCCGCGAGCTTGGCAGCTGTGCCTCGAGTCTCGGCGAGCACGATTAATCCCACCGGTAGGTCTGGGAGCTTGAGCTGGGTTTGCTCGAACTTGGCTCCAACAGCGCGACTCTTACCGTATTGTGCGGTTCATAAATCTGGTTCGTATAATGATATCATTTGAAGAGATAGAAAGCTATAAATTGCATACCTGGGTCTGCAGTGCCGAGGGAGAGTCGAGAAGAAATGGTCATGCCTCCGAGTCGGGAAGTGGACCGCCCGGCAACGGCCGATGGCGGATCAATCTATCTTAATCTTCTGTCGCTGGTTCGAATCCCCCAGTGACCTCTCTTCCTCGTCACTCATCCTGCTTTGAGGAGTCCAGCCGGCATAGCCTTTTGCTCACTCAAAATAGGTTGCATTTTCTGAAAAAGCAGCTTTGATCATTATTGTCTTCCTCTGCCAGCCTTACGCTCTTCATTCGTTCTCGAAAGCTCAAAGGCCCGATGCCGCCCGACGTGTTCCCCTCCTTTAAGCCAAGGATCTGGTCATATCCATCTTCGGAGACTCGGGCTACGCTCTACGGGTTATTATACTGCGCTCATCATCGTTACTTTACCAGGTCCGGACCTCTGCAGTCAATGGTGAACATCCGTTCGTTCACATGCTGCCTGACGACAGCCTTTTGTAGGGATGACTGTCCTCATCAAGTCTTCGAGGACAAGCTGCCTGACAGAGGCGATACACTAGACAAGAACCGCTACCTCCGAGTCTCCACGGATCCCAGTGCGCGCCCGCCATAGATGTTCTCGACTTGCCCCTTTGCATGCGCAGAACAAATCCCGGCATCGCCTTTCGACTTGGGAACATTCCACACGTATCACATCCAGGGACAACCTGCTCTCCTGACGTTGCGCAGGCCACCCCGTGAGTGGCGCTGCCGTCAAGCCGTCTGTACCGCCGCACAACGGCTGTTCACAATTGGACATCCCCAGTTTCTGACGCGCATGATGAACAGGTACGTGAGCGGTTCTTGTACGCACAGCGGTTATTTATGCTGATCGTCACGCTTTGCGTTCCAAGGCCACGTGCAAGATGACGTACCGCAGTCGACATCGCAGCTTTCTAACCCAGACCGCCAACGAAAGCGTATCCCTTCGTGGGGTTTGGCCTATTTTCTTACGAAGATGTTCCTCCGGACCTGGCAGGCGACACGCTGCAGCTTTGCACGCCAACCTATCACCTTTCCAAACGGGAATTCACATGTGCTCTCAGCGCACCGAATGGTCTGTAATAAGCTTCAGTCTAGTCCCTCTGCGCCGACGTGATCGCTTCCGTCTCGATTTGCGCATCCCCACGGCCTCCCGTCACCGCATCATCAGAGTTCTCGACAGGAATCGTGAATTGGCCAGAGTGCATTTATAATCTCAGGTCTGCTGGGTTGTCAGTGTCGCCGCCCTCTACCCAGCCTTCACTAACTCTGCAGCGGGTTTATACGGCGGAGATGAAGCGCACCCAGCGACTAGTGCAGCTGCTGCTCGGCTTCACGACACTTTTTGCATCGGGGCGTGCTCAAGACTGCGACCCAGCCGACCAGATTTGGGATACGGTATGTTCGTTGTTGCGTTTGATGAGACTTCACTTCTCACAGACAAACCCAAAGCTACAACCAGGAACTGTAAAATCTTTGACATGGGCGCCTTGCTTCAACGCAACTCTTTGCGCTAAACTTCAGGTACCT
The DNA here is from genome assembly GCA_027924225.1 of Bjerkandera adusta. Classification (NCBI taxonomy): domain Eukaryota; kingdom Fungi; phylum Basidiomycota; class Agaricomycetes; order Polyporales; family Phanerochaetaceae; genus Bjerkandera; species Bjerkandera adusta. The sequence goes on along the minus strand of BSCZ01001547.1, from coordinate 230,982 downwards.
TCCTCACCTAACCGATGACATTGCTTGTTTTGACGTTTTTGATGTATACAGGTGCCCCTGGATTACAACAAGCCCAATGGAACACAGGCCGTCATAGCACTTCTCAAGGTTCCGGCTGCCGTACCGATGAACGACACGAGCTACAAGGGCCCTATCCTCTTCAATCCAGGTAGGTCAAGCTCCTTCAAGCATTTATTCCATGCCGTAATTTCCCCGCTTTGCAGGCGGTCCTGGGGGTTCTGGTGTCGACGCGATCAAGAGTAATGGTAAGGCGTATCAAGCCTTGTTTGGATCAGAGTACGACATTGTTGGCTTCGACCCTCGGTATGTTCCAAGACCGTCCCCTCGGCTTGTTATATGGTCCTGATTTCGCACCTTAGTGGCGTCGGACACACGATACCGGCGGCATCAGTCTTCTCATCCTTGCCAGAGAGCTTCATCTGGCAGCTTCAAGATACCGACGGTCCCCTCCCTTTCGAAAGCGCAGACGCAATCGCACGGCTATACGACAACAGCCATGTATACGGCGATTTAGTTGCGAAAGGAGGTCAAAGCTACGCTCCCTTTGTCAGTACTGCATTGGTGGCGCGGGACATGCTCGAAATCACGCGCGCACATGGACGCGAGAAGCTATTATATTGGGGTGTTTCGTACGCACCATTGTCCATTCTCCCTGTGGATGTTTCAGCTGAGCCTTCTGTGACAGTTACGGGAGCCTGTTGGGTATGACGTACGCAGCGATGCTACCCGTGAGCCCTTTATATCTAACACTTGCCCGAGTATGTCTAATCTCCGCACAGAATAACATCGAGAGGCTCATCGTCGACGGTAATTTTTCCCCCTGTTCCCTTGGTTTATCGTCTGATCCATTACTTCAGGCGTGATCGACGCGGATGACTACCTCTCCGGCACTCAGGCCACCAGTCTCGTCCGCACAGACGCAGGTTTACACGCCGTCTACCAAGCGTGCGTCGACGCCGGCCCCTCTGAGTGCGCGATCCACGAGGCTTCTGTCGACAAAATATCCGCCCGCGTCGACGCCATCTTCAACAACCTCAAGCGGCGCCCGATTCCTGTATTCGTCAACGAGAGCAGCGGTACCGGCACCTACGGCCTCATGACATACAAGCTCGTACACAGCCTCTTTTTCAGCTTCCTCTATTCGCCATACCTTGGTCCCCCGAACGCTACCCTTGCCACAGTCGCCCTCCGCGCGCTTGAACAAGGCGACCCGTCGCTCTTCTGGGCATTCGCAGGAGCCTCTCAGGGGTCGCTCACCTGCAATGGCACCACCTTCCCGCTGCCTCCGATCTTCGCCAGTAGCGAAGCGGAACGCACGATTCTGTGCGTCGATACGGACCCGGTCGATGGGACGATCGATGAACTGGAGGCTTATTTCGATGGGCAGGCGAAGATCTCGCAGTTCGCGGATACTTGGCCCATCGCTTCGCAGTGCAAGTGCGCGGCATTCCCCTCGTTTGGTATCTGAATATTTGACAAATGGGAATCTAGAGGTTGGCAAGTCCGACCCGTAGAGCGATTCAGAGGTAGATGGCGTCTCTCGTCTTGTTCCTTGGAGTTCACTCAATATCGTTCACAGGCCCTTTCGTAGCGAACACGTCCTTCCCCCTCCTTTTTGTGGGAAACGTCAATGACACCGTCTTGCCTGTACAAAAGTACGCTTTCCCGCAATCTGACGTCTACGCAAACTGACCAAATACACGACCCTTTAGTGCGATCAAGATGTCGAAAGGCTTTGCTGGCTCCGTTGTGCTTACCCAGAATTCTTCTGGCGTACGTCCTTCTAGTTCAATACTGTATTCTATTCTACTCGCTTAACCCGGATTTCTCACAGCACACCAGCCTAGCTGCAAACTCTGTCTGCGTTGCGACGGCCCTGCGCGACTACATGCGTGACGGGAAGCTCCCAGCGCCAGGCACGGTATGCGAAATCGAGAGCAAGTTCTTCGGAGGTCCTGCTTCTGGCAACGCGACGTCGGGCAACTCCACCGTGGCTAAGAGGGAAACGGACATCGCAGAGGCATGGCACACCCTCGTATCCTCGGTGCGCGTGCCTAGGTTTGGTCTCCTGTAGGAGGCTTTCTCCTTCCGATATCACTCTTACCTCCTTTACCGTACGATTTCGGCTTGGTGTCATTGTCAGCCGTCGAAGATCGTAGGCTGATTTCTAAAAACATTGTGTGTAAATCCTGCACATGAGTAGGTTTCTAGTGGCTGGGATTTCCGTTGAGACGGGTGGGCGATGAACGACATTGTGAGCGGACGCGGCGCGTCAAACGCCTCATCGGACTTTGAAACGCGTCCTTCACGTGCACTGTAATAGGCGCCGTTTCGACGCGAGTTCATCGTTTCTCTTTCTCTCTCTCCTGTTTATTCTTTTTAACCGTAACAGAGACTTGACGGGTCTGCTCTGTATTAATGGGCTGCTACGGCGAAGCGGTATGTAATTCCGAAATTGCTCGTGCTTGCAAAGTCACTGGCTCGTCCAAAGTCCGCAGCGACTAACTGCGATTCCTGTCATTCCCAGGTTGAACTCTTGTTGAACTCTCTCAGGGTACAGAACGCTTTGCTATGTTATTTTCATGCTCAAGAGACATACCAACTCCCCGATGCTCAAAAAAGTGCAGAGTAAATTCTAATTTACATCTACCGGCGCCGCGATTCTCATTGTTGTTTACGCTCCGACCCGCTTCTCTGCCGCCGAGTGTGCAGGCGGCATCATTAGTAAAGACTGGGATTCAAACGATCGCAGCGCGAACCCGCCTCCAAATCAATGCTCGCCGAATATAGTGGTGCGTTGGATTCTGTCGCAGTCGGCACTCCCATGTTCAAACTATTGAGTGCTTCACAGATCTCTTGGACGCGGTAAAGTAAGCTCAGATTGACTGCGAGAGCTACGCAGGCGGGAGTTTGTGTCCGATAGTGAGCCTTTCGTTCAATATCATGTCTTGACGCCAAGTTGACTGCGCCATGCCGGCAGGATTGCTTCTTCGACAGAAGCGGCGCCGAATACGTTTTCGCTGTGCCCTCGCAGGTATATAAAGGCTCTCGATCCTTTCCCGAGAACCCAGGCCTGCACTTCTGTAACCATCGACACCGCCGTATTCAACTCCTGCCACATTAGAACTACTCCTCTTAAGGAACTCGCCATGAGAATGGCTCTTCTCCGTCGCTCTATCGCCCTCCTGCTTGGGCTCTTCGTACTCCGCCCAGTAAACGGTGAAGTCTGCAGCCCCGTCGATCAGATGTGGAATGAGGTACTTTAGTCTCTCGTCATGGCGAGGCGCGACTAAAACGTTTGCAGCTCGCAGTGGGTACCGTCAAGTCTCTTCAATGGGAGGCTTGTTACAGCACACGCTTGTGCGCAAAGCTGCAGGTACGTTGGTGGAATTGCATTTACTGCCTGTCTTGACATTATCACAGGTTCCGTTAGATTATGCCGAGCCCGATGGGCCTCAAGCTGTCCTAGCTCTTTTGAAGGTACCAGCTTCTATCCCGCAAAGCGATGGAAACTATAAAGGGCCTATTATTTTCAACCCAGGCATGAAACTTTCTTGCGATTGTTTGGCTTACGCTGATCATAGGTCTGCTCATTAGGCGGTCCGGGAGGCTCTGTTGTAGACTACATCAACATCCACGGTGACCAAATGCAAGCTGTGTTTGGGACGGAATACGATATACTTGGATTTGACCCTCGGTCCGTCCTAACCTCTTGAAATCAGTTGATTTATGGCTTATACTTTATGAACAGCGGTGTCGGCCGTACCACGCCTCTGGCCACCGTATTTCAGACCGCCGGCGAAAACCTGGTCTGGCAACTTCAGACGTCTGATGGCCCACTGCCCTTCGAGACTGCCGACGCTGTGGCAAGACTCTACGACAGCAGTCACGTCTATGGCGATCTTGCCTTGCGCAAAGGGCAAAGTTATGCTCCCTATGTCAGCACAGCGTTGGTTGCCCGGGACATGCTCGAAGTTACTCGCGCGCACGGGCGCGAGAAGCTCTTATACTGGGGTATCTCGTACGCGCGCCATCTCTTGGGTCGTTGACGTCAGCTGAAACGGAATTGCAGATACGGAAGTATGGTTGGTATGACCTACGCAGCGATGCTACCCGTAAGACCTTCGTCTTATTAACAACGTTTTGCATGTTCAAATCCATTACGCACAGAATAACGTCGAAAGAATGATCATTGACGGTATGTGGCGTTCAAGTAGATGCCTTTTCGCTGAAATTCTGACCCGTTTCAGGCGTTATCGATGCCGAAGATTACCTCTCTGGTGCCCAAGCTGTCAGTCTCATTGGCACAGATGCGAGCTTGCGCGCCTTCTATCAAGCCTGCGTCGATGCTGGGCCTTCCAAGTGTCCCATCTACGAATCCTCTACCGACAAGGTAGCCAAGCGAGTCGACACGATCATCAATGGCCTCAAACGACGCCCAGTCTCAGTGTTCGTCAACGAGACAGGAGACACTGGCACGTACGGTTTCGTTACGTACAAGATTGCGAAGACCCTCTTGTTCAATTTCCTGTTCATGCCGTACCTCGGCCCGCCGGACGCCACCACATTCTCAAACGCGCTGCGCGCTCTCGAGCAAGACGATGGATCGTTGTTTTGGAAGCTTTCTGGCCCTTCCCGTACTTCTCTCACCTGCAACGGCACTACGTTCCCACTTCCTCCGATCACCTTCAGCATCAGTGAAGCGGGCCGAGCGAATTTGTGCACCGACACAGATCCGATTGATGGAACGGTGGAGGGGTTGGAGGCATATTTTGAGGAGCAAAGAGAAATCTCACAATTCGCGGATGTCTGGCCCATTGCACCGCCGTGCAGGTGAGTTTTCCCTACCTCGCGGACGCCGAACCGACTAACAGGGAACAATACAGAGGCTGGAAAGTTAGACCTGTAGAGCGCTTCAGAGGTAAGTTTCTTTCGTTTCATACCCCGACCCAGGGCCAACCTACGCTCAATTACAGGGCCATTCGAAACGAACACGTCCTTCCCTTTGCTTTTTGTTTCCAACATGCACGACCCAGTGTTGCCCGTTCAGAAGTCAGTGACTGCATACCTGGCGTCTGAGCTAAACTCATCGGCTTCTAGTGCGATCAAAATGTCGAAAGGGTTCACCGACTCCATCGTCTTGTTTCAGAATTCCTCTGGGGTACGGACTCTATTGATCCTTCTGGATTTGTCGCTGACCTTACGCTTTGATAGCATTGCAGCATCGCTGCCGAGTCGGCCTGTACAGCCAACGTGATGCGCGACTACATGCGGGACGGCATACTTCCGATGTCCGGCACAGTGTGCGAAATTGAAAGCAAGTACTTTGGCGACGCTGTTCCTGGCGACAGCTTGACATGTGGAGACCCTCAACTTGAGAGTATGGGAGACAAGATGTGTCCTGCCAATCAGCTTAGCCTGGTTTGATGTACGGATGATGTGTTGCACAGTCCTCGTCTGGTTATATAGTAACTTAGCTACCATACCATGCTAGTGAAATATAAACCAGAAACTGTGCAAAACATGGAAGTTATGTCCTGTCGTATTGCCACGCCACTCAGGGCGCTTGTATCGCCGCAGATCACCGAGCAACATAGGCGCGCACATTCAACACTTCTGCTAACGACCACCACGACGTATGAGACCAATCGTTCACCAAACTATATCTTTTCCTGACGGCAGTTGCTCAGGTGTATCTCGTATAGATGAAGAAAGTCTTCGCGATATACTCTCTCCCCGACGATGTTGGCGTAGAAATCCTGAAGGCCGGCTTTCAGCATCATTTCCCACACTGCAGGCTCGACAAGGGTCTGCCTTCGCATTCACCCATCGCCATTAGCCTTGTAAACCGCTGGTGGAGGCGACTCGCTTTGTCTGTGCCGCAAATTTGGACCTGCATCCATCTCACAGCTCATCAACCCAACGATGAAGCGTTCTGTGATGTCGCGGCGACGTACCTCACACGTTCTGCAAATCTTCCTCTTTCCATCTTCTTCAGCTGCTATACAAACGACTACGACACGCACTATAACTATATTGGTGAATGGCCTCATTTTGAGGCCATCGTGTGGCCTCGATTTCGCCGCGCTTTGCGCATGCTCTTGGACCACCGAACCAGATGGAAACACTTTGCTGTTCATGTGCTTCACGAAGAGGCTGTGGTAATGCTTCTGTTTCAGATGTCCCTCCAAGTCTTCCCATCTCTCGAATATTTCGGGATTTCATTGTGGAAGGAAGACGACATCAGCCCGGAGGAGGCCGTTTTCGACTTCATGGCCCCAAAGCTCGCTCAAATCCACACCTGTCGCATTGACTTTACACACTTTCAAACCCACGAGAAGCAACATCAATATCATCCTCTCAACAATATTCGGGAGATAATGCTCACAGACAACTGCTTATGCCCCATTCAATTCCTCCGTATGCTCGCGTTAACATCGACAACACTGGAAACCCTAGTTCTATCTCAGATAAGCTTTGGCTTTCCTTCAGAAGATGCTGGGGAACCTCCTTCCTTCATCTCACTACCGCGACTACACACATTGTACCTCGATGAGGTCGTCGACGAGCATGACACAGCGGTCCCCATTACAACTACGGTCTATCGATCTGCGCCGTCAATCTCCAAACTTCGCATGTCAGACCGTTGCGATCTCCTCGCACGTGTCTTGGACGGCCGGGTATCGTTCCCCGCTGTGCGCAGTCTCGAATGCGCATCCTTGTTCACAGAAACCGGCCAGGAACCGAACGGCACGTTCCTCCTATCCTTCCCCGCCATCCACACAGCGTCCCTCGACGAATCGGAGATCATCGTGGGGAAGGTCTTGGGACGTTGACCGTCGGCGAACGTGCCTCCCATAACTTAGCGTCTTTCGTCGAACATCGCGCGCGCCTCGGAAGCCCGTTACAAAGCGTTCACATACTGGCATCACCGCTCGCTCCAGACGAACCTAATACGCAGCGGTTCCAGGAACTGTCCGTCCATCTGCGACCGCAGGTGGTTCGTAGACACGCCCGCATTCCGTTTGTTTCTTGGGACTATGATGCCGACAAGCCGTCCATAATGCCGTGGAACGGCTCTTTTGACGTTCCCGACCAATTCCCTACCGCGTAGCTGTATAGGACTCTCTGCCGATTCTGATGGCCGCACCCATTCTGCGGTATTCCTTCTCATCTCAAGCGACGCTCTTTGGCCTCCATACCGAGAGTACGAAGTGACGTGCACTGGTTCTTTGACGAGTAGCAGCGCCCCCAGGGTGCGCACCTATGCAGCTCCGGATTGTAGCGGTGCTCATTCCTATACTAGGAGGATCCACAGTCGGTTCCTGTGTCCCCGCGACTCAACTACACCTGTCGTACAGCAAGTCCCGGCAGGGTGTTTCTGAGAATTTCGGTGAGCCCTTCAGGCTCCTATGTGATGGGGCTCATTGTAAATGTGCAGAAGCGTATCGATCAGGTTGTCTATAATATCTAGGACAAATATTGAAAACGAAGGCATTTCGAGCCACTTACATAGCCGGACGTGTACTGCGTGCCTGTCGGGCTTTGGACGCTTGTCGGACCGATCGACTGTCTACATGAAGCTCTAGACAGCCCGTGATCTCATCAAGTCAAGTAGTCCTCAGACGCTCGTTCTGACTGGTGCATCCGAGTATAAGTATCCCTAGATTCATGTTGACCGCTGAACTCATCCCCACCTTTGATACCTTTGTCCCTCCCTCGAAGCGGAGACTAACATGTCTCTCCTTCGGCGGCTGACTCCTGCTTTGTTACTCACTGTTTCGGCAGTTCTTCCCCTGGCATATGGTCAGGACTGTAACCCGGAGGATCAAATCTGGGACACCGTACGTCATAGTAGCATTGACCTCTCTGAGACGCCGCTTATAAATAAAACAGCTCACGCCTGGCCCTGTCGGAAACCTTACCTGGCAAACTTGCTACAGTACCAGACTGTGCGCGAAACTCCAAGTACGTCTGTCCACTCTTACCTCCATCTCAGGGTTTGTCTGATATCATTTCAGGTTCCGCTCGATTACAACAAACCTAATGGAACACAGGCCGTCGTCGCACTACTCAAAGTTTCTGCAGCTGTCCCAGCGAACGACACCAGTTACAGAGGGCCTATTTTGTTCAATCCTGGTAGGGGATACTCTTGTATGGCTTTCAGAAGCTCATGTGCTGATAGTATTTGCTAGGCGGGCCCGGAGGCTCGGGAGTGGACGCTATTAATGCCGCTGGTGAGCTAATCCAAGGAATATTCGGAACCGAGTACGACATCGTCGGCTTTGATCCTCGGTACGGTTCCTTTCCCTAAAATACGTAAACATAAAATTAAAAAGAAACCTTTGCAGTGGCGTCGGGCGCACAACTCCTGCTGCAGCCTCGCTCTTTGCTACTCCCGCGGAAGGCCTGATCCGACAACTTCAGGATACGGACAGTCCGCTGCCTTTCATCACCCCGGACGCGGTCGCGCAGCTCTACGATACCAATCTCATTTACAGCGACATCGTCAACGCTAAGGGTCAAAGCTATGCCCCGTTTGTCAGCACAGCGATAACGGCGCGAGACATGCTGGAGATCACTCGCGCGCACGGGCGCGAAAAGCTGCAGTACTGGGGCGTCTCGTGCGTACACGATTCAGAGAATAGTGCTTTGGCTTATTATGCTCAACAGATACGGGAGCCTTCTGGGCACGACATACGCTGCTATACTTCCTAACAACATTGAACGACTCATCGTTGACGGTACGACCATTGATTCATCATAAAGCCACTCTAACATCCAGTGGACAGGTGTTGTCGACGCTGAGGATTACCTGTCTGGCGCGCACGCCAAGAACCTTCTTCGCACCGATGCTGGTCTTAACGCGTTCTACCAGGCCTGCGCCGAAGCCGGGCCTGAAAAGTGTGCAATCCACGAGTCGACCGCTGCGCAAGTCTCTGCGCGAGTCGAGACTATCTTCAACAACCTCAAGCGCCGTCCCGTTCCCGTATTCACCAACGAAACGGGCGGTACAGGCACGTACGGTCTTGTCACCTACAAGATCGCGCAAAACGTCCTATTCAGCTTCCTCTATTCCCCATACCCCACTATCAGCCCCTTGATCGGCGCTGTAAACGCTACGGTTGCCGCCTTTGCACTCAGATCGCTTGAGGAAGGCGACGGCTCTCTGTTCTGGCAAGCCGCAGGTCCCTCTCAAGTCGCCCTTGCGTGCAACAGCACTACCTTCCCACTTCCTCCCATCTTGAGCAGTACTGATGCGTCCATTGCAATCCTGTGCGCCGACGAGGACTTGCACGACGGCACGATCGAGGATCTGGAAACCTATTTCGAGGAGCAGAGGAACATATCTCGATTTGCGGACGTGTGGGCAGGCGCTTCGAATTGCAAGTGAGTGGCCGCTTCGTTCACAGAGTTGCTTATCTCACGAAGTGACTGCAGAGGTTGGAAGACCCAACCCGCAGAGCGATTCAGAGGTACGTCTGAGAATGGGTCAATTTCTCAGTGGCTCACAACCGCCTGCAGGTCCGTTCGAAGCGAACACGTCCTTCCCTATCTTGCTCGTTGGGAACGTGAAGGATCCAGTCTTACCTGTTTCTGGGTACGTCTTCCGAATCATCATCACCCATTCCAGGCTGACTACGTATCATCCAGTGCGATCACAATGTCGAAGGGTTTCCCCGGCTCAGTCGTCCTCACCCAGAACTCGTCCGGCGTACGTAAATTGACCTATGCATCTTATTCCTGACTGCTGAGTTATTCTCACAGCACGTCAGCATTGCAGCGCAGTCAGTTTGCACAGCAACAGCCTTGCGTGACTACATGCGCGATGGCAAACTCCCCGCAGCAGGAACGGTCTGTCAAATCGAGAGCGGATTCTTCGACTCCCCGCTGTCCGTCAACGCTACTTCGGGGAATTCAACTTCCACGAAGAGGGAAGACGCAGAGATTGCGGATACCTGGCGCGCCCTCACGTCTGCTCTGCGCGTGCCGAAGTTTGGCCAATTCTAGGAATCCAAGCTTGAGCTTCGTGAACGTGTACTGTTTCTGATATTGGACGATATATTGTATGGCTTGACGTTGGTTCTCCTGGCCATATACAAGTACTATAAATTCAGACCTTTCCCTGGATGATATCGGTCACTTCATCTGCAACTGGTCCTCCGGCGCATTCCATATGTTGCGTGTACGCTGCCGACAAGCCGTCCATCCCGTGGGACGGCTGTTTTGACGTCTCCGACTAACTCCCTATCGCATAACTCTTGAAGACCTTCCGCCGATTCGTCCATTCTGCGGTATTTTTCCATCTCAAGTGGCATTCTTTGATCTCCATATTTAGAGTACGAGGTGGCGTGCACTGGTTTTTGGCGGCTAACAGCGCCTCCAGGGTGCGCGCCTATGCAACTCCGGATCGCAGCGGTGCTAGCTCACTTGCGCTTTTCTTATACGGAGATTATTCCCCGGCGGTTACTGTGGCTCCGCAGCTCTACAGTCCTCGGGCCCCGGTGTACCTGTGTCGTAGCAACCTCCGGAAAGACATTTACGAGATTTTCGGTGAGACTCTACCAAGCTTGAGACTCCCAATCCGATGGTGCTCATTGTAAATTTGCAGATGCGTAACGAGCACGATGTGTATTTGGGCGAGGTGTGTGCCGAGGCAAGACACTTCCGGTCAGTCTCATAAATGGACACGCGCTGCGGCGAACATGATCTCGTTTACAAATTTGTCGCGTTACCGATCGACTGTTAACATGAAGCTTTGGGTGCTAACCTGCGATCTCATCAAGGGGTGCTGAAACCGAGCCATACCGGATCCAAAGACGCGCGGTTTGCTGTAATTCAGGGCTGCCTCTGAGTATAAGTATCCCCGGAATCATGTCCGACCGCTGAAACCACCCCGCCTTTGTTTCCACCTCGAAGCGGAGACCACTATGTCTCTTCCTCGACGATTGGCACCCGCGCTGTTACTCGCTGCCTCGACAGTTCTACCGCTAGCCTATGCTCAGGACTGTAACCCGGACGATCAAATTTGGGACAACGTACGCCCTAGTGCTGACCTTTCTTTGGCGTTGCTAATAAATAGAAAAGCTCACGCCTGGATCAACTGGAAATTTGACATGGACAACTTGCTACAGTACAAGGCTGTGCGCGAAGCTTCAAGTGCGTTTATTTCTTCCTCATCTATCTCAGACTTTCTCTGACGTCATTTTAGGTCCCGCTCGACTACAGCAAGCCTAATGGAACACAGGCTGTCGTCGCATTGCTCAAGGTTCCTGCAGCTGTCCCAACGAACGACACCAGTTACAGAGGGCCTATCTTGTTCAACCCTGGTAGGGAATATCCTTCGCTTTTCGGAGCTCATGGGCTGAAGTCATCTGCTAGGTGGCCCTGGAAGCTCGGGAGTGGACCTCATCAATGGTGTCGGCGAACTGATGCAAGGAATATTTGGAACGGAGTTTGACATTGTCAGCTTTGATCCTCGGTAAGATTTTTTACAAGCACTGTTGAGTATGAAGTTGATCATCCTTTGTAGTGGCGTCGGACGCACAGTCCCTTCTGCTGCTTCGGTCTTTCCTACTCTCCCGGAAAGCCTGATCCATCAGCTCCAGGACACAGCCGTTCCGCCGCCTCTCCTCACCCCAGACGCAGTCGCACAGCTCTACGACAGTAATCTTATTTACAGTGACCTCACCAACACCAGAGGTCAGGACTACGCCCCATTCGTCAGCACGGCTTTGGTGGCGCGGGACATGCTCGAGATCACGCGTGCGCACGGGCGCGAAAAGATCCAATACTGGGGCATCTCGTACGTCCACGGTTCAAAGAAGGGTGCTTTAACTCATCATGTTCGATAGATACGGGAGTTTGTTGGGCACGACATTCGCTGCCATGTTTCCCAATAATATCGAGCGGCTCATCGTTGACGGTACGACCATTAATTAATATCCTACCAAATCATTCTAATATCACTGGCTATACAGCGGTCGTCGACGCGGAGGATTACCTGTCTGGCGCGCACGCCAAGAACCTTCTTCGCACGGACGCTGGCCTCGACGCATTCTACCAAGCCTGTGTCGAAGCTGGTCCTGCCAAGTGTGCGATTCACGAGCCGACCGCCGCTCAGGTCTCTGCGCGCGTCGATACCATCCTCAGCAACCTCAAGCGCCGTCCCGTCCCCGTGTTTGCCAACCAGTCGGGTCCCACCGGCACGTACGGCCTCGTTACCTACAAGATCGCGCAAAGCGTCCTGTTCAACTACCTGTACTTCCCATACCCCACTCTCAGCCCTGAAATCGGCACCGTCAATGCCACCGTTCTGGCCCAGGGATTCAAGGGTCTCGAAGAAGGCGACGGCTCGATCTTCTGGCAGGCTGAAAGACCTTCTCAAGCCGCGCTCTCATGCAACAGCACTGCCTTCCCAGTTCCTCCCGTTATTAGCACTTCTGATGCGGGAATTTCGATTCTGTGTGCTGATGAGGACCTGCACGACGGCACGATCGAGGATTTGGAAACCTATTTCGAGGAGCAGAGGAACATATCTAAGTTCGCTGACATGTGGATCAGCGCTGCGAATTGCAAGTGAGTAACTGTGTTCATCCATTATGCAACTTGTCTCACATGGCGACTACAGGGGTTGGAAAACTGAGCCCGCAGAGCGGTTCAGGGGTAGGTTATCATCAGCTTTGGATTGGGATCGGTGATTTACACCCATCTTCAGGTCCATTCCAAGCAAACACGTCGTTCCCTATCCTGCTCGTCGGGAACGTAAATGATCCGGTCCTACCTGTTTCTGGGTATGTCTTGCAGAATACTGCCACATATTATAGGCTGCTGACTACATACCACATAGCGCGATCACCATGTCGAAAGGCTTCCCCGGCTCAGCCGTTCTAACTCAGAACTCCTCCGGTGTACGTGACCTCCCCGACATTCCTCGTCCCCGACCGCTGAATTCTCCCCATAGCACGTCAGCATTGCCGCACAGTCAGTCTGCACAGTGACAGCCATGCGCGACTACATGCGTGATGGCAAGCTCCCTGCACCGGGAGCGGTTTGCGAAATTGAGAGTAGGTACTTCGACCCCCCGCTCACTGTCAATGCTACTTCCACCAAGAGGGAAGACGCAGAGGTCGCGAACAACTGGCGTGCCCTCAGCTCTGCTCTGCGCGTGCCGAAGTTTGGCCAATTCTAAGTAGGAATTCGAGTCCTAGCTCCGTGAACAATGCTTCTGATAATGGACAATATATTACAATCCTTTGTGTCGTCTTTCCCGGCCGTGTACGTAGACGATTCAAATCTTTCCTTGAATGATATCGGCAGCTGTGCACCTCGTTAGTGAAAAATATCTCGGTGCAAGAAATTCTATGCACACCTTGCTCCGCGATGGCGTAGACGAGGGCTATGAAAGTACTTTGAGATCAGCGATATTGACATGAAGAGGAACGCTACGGACACTGCGTGTGAGCCGCAATTTGCAGTGGGGCGATGGAGAGGTCGACAATGCGGATGTTGGCTGTACCATGCACCTGAGAGGGCTAATGTGAGTGGAGCTGTTCACTCCGCCGTGAGGCACACGAACCTTGAGCTTGTGGTCCACAACGCCGTTCTTGTCCCTCGGAAGCATCGAACATGTTCCGCAGGAGTCTACTTGCCCGATCAGAGCATTTATGGTGGCAAAAAGTGATAGATCTTACGCCAGGTGGTCGAGAAAGTCTTCTTGAGGTACTCTGTCGATGACGCAACGTCAATTCCGCAGCTCCTTCGAAGAACCCCAAGCGGACTCGACATACCTCGGAGTTCATCATCAGTCTTGACAGATGGTCCAGGAACCGTTTCCTTCTCTGGGAAACCAAACACAGTCAGAAAAATTATAATCGAGCAACAACCAGGTGCGTACCGACTACGTCCTTGAGTGGGGCGAAATCAAGAGGGATCTTCCGAGCAAGCTTCGCCATTTCCAAGGTGATATCCATGTCTACGAGCTGCGTCAGCAAAGCGACAGATCGTTTAACAAAAGAACCATCCTACCCGTGTCACACTCAAAGTAATGAGCATCGATCTCAGGAGATTGGGCGGGGTCCTTAGAGACGATGTGCTGGAGCAAAGTCAACAATTGCCCAGAGACAGAGGTCTGCAACGTGATGACGCACCACAGTGCCTCTCGAGAATGGATGATTGGACGCCCAACACACACCCATGTAAGCCTTGCCCTCTTCAGTAGGGACTGCAAACCCAAACCCTGTCAGCAAAGAGCCGTGAGACAATTCGATAACGTACCTGGACCGGCCGGTCCACTGAGACAGAAGATCTCGCATCCAGGGCCAGATTGGTGTTGCTTGGGCTGCAACCTCTCTAGTTGAATCTTGTACTGGGCTATCAGCCCAGCAGGCGCACCGCGTTTCTCCATATATGAGACCATAGCCTTCGCCTTCTCGTAGATAGCCTGCGCCTTGGGCGTCACTTGGTCCACAGGAAGGAAAGCGACTTTCACCATGCCGAGCGTGAAAAATCCGGGGGTGGGTTCGCTGGAAGATTATCAATCAGCCGAATACACGAGGGAAGGCTTCGAGCTGTGCTCACAAGACAGTCATATTGTTAGGGTCGGTGTTCGCCTTCATGTCGTACGTGAGGAATCGGTGTCCCTCTTTCAACTCTGAAACAACTGTTAACTCAGTCTTACGACTGATAACACGAATCCGTACCAAAAGTGAATCCGCCGAAGCAGTGTTCTTGCATGTTTTCTCCGACGCCAGGGAGCTCGAGTTTGACATCGATGCCGGCTTTCTTGAGCACATCTTGCCGCCCGATGCCAGAGAGCTCGAGTATTTGCGGGGACTGCAGGGCCCTGTCGTACCATGTTAGCTACTCCTGCCAGAACGTCATTGATCTGCATTGTGCCTTACCCTGCTGCGAGAATTGCCTCCTTCTTGACTTTGACGGTATGAGTCTTTCCATTGTGGATGAATTCCACTCCCGTAGCAAGAAGGCTTTCGTCGGATGTCTTCTCGGACACGATGCGTGCGACGAGAGCATCGACAAGTACGGAGAGGTTCTTGCGATCCTTGCACGGAAGGTAATAGTGCTTCGGAATTGTCAAGACGATACCGGTTGCGATTCAAGTGAAGTTTACTCACAGTGAGCGAGTATGCTCGAGTGTCCGTGTCGAAGTCATGGCTCCACATTGGTGTGAAATAACCTGTTGGCTACGATGTCGCCGTCAGGGCGTGATCTCCAGCGCTGCAATAGAACGTACGTCTCCACCAAACTGTGAGAGTGGTCAGAATGCTGCTTGCATGGACAAGAAAACTGATTGAACTGACAGGATGAGGCGCTGCATTGAATCCTGCATTCTTCAAGGTCTGAGAGTAGCAAAGGGTCACTGTCCGATTCTACCATCATACCAACGACACGTACCTCTGTGAAGTAGCGTTCGGAATCTCCGACAATTCTCGGGAACGAAACCGGCAAAGCGCCTGGAAAGACAAATAGTCAGGAGACGCGAAAGTCAACGTCGCTGAGTCGCACAAACCTTGAGTCCCCAAATCGTTCGAGTCGGCACCAATTTTGAATTTCTCGCTGACCATCGGAGGCGGCGGCACATACCTACAAACCCTATCAGTGCGCAATCGTCTCCACGGTAGGCCGAACACACCGCTCTGTCTTAGCGAGGTACTTCTGGAAGTTCTTCCAGTTCCAGCCTGGATTCCCGAGACGCTCGAAGTCTGTGTAGCAAAGCTCCAGCAAGTACGTCAAGAAATGCATGACCGTAACGCACCATCGATTTCCGCAGCGGGGGGCTTCATCCACCCCATGGCGTTGATCGCAGATGAACCTCCGAGACCCTTGCCGCTATCGTAAAGCGAAACGTCAATCCAGCGTCATGAAAGACGAAAACCCGGGTTACCGTGACCAGAGAAGCTGTCGCCCGCCAAGGGTTGACTGCGGTGTCTACAATTTAGTTGATGTGAACGTAATTATGGGCGCGGATAATTGGAGCTCGTACGATGGACATGGCCCAGTCGTAGTCGGGGTTGCCCAAGGTACGACCGAACTCGAGCTTCACTGCGAGTACAGGTCAGTCTCGCAGAGACGCAATAATTTGGGAGCAGACTTGCTGAGATCAGGATCGTTGATGTTAGAGTCTCCGCCCTCGAGAACGCATACAGTGACTGCAGGATTCTCGCTGAGCCTTGCGGCCAAAGTCAATCCAGCGGTGCCACCACCTACAGCCAACATTTAACATATAACAGAGGGTTAGGGCCAGAAAGCTCACCAATAATGACATAGTCGAAGGACTTCTCGACGATGTCTTGGATTGAGACGAGCATGGCGAGGTGTACGAGTAGATGGAAGGTGTCAGGAGGGAAATCAGGATGTAGAGCGCTGTGTAGTGGCAAGGCATTATATATGTATTTCTATGCGAAGAGATGGCAAAGCGGGATAACAATCGCCGTAGTCGGTCTAGCTCCCGCGTCTCCCTCACGTCAGACACAACGTTGTCCGGGAACGCCATAATCTCGATTTGTGCACGAGTTTGAAGGGCAAAGGAGGCATCGAGGCAATGTCGTAAGAATGAAGCTATATCACGAAGCTTCTCCCGTGAAAACCTGTAGAATATGTGTCGTGGTTGGTCGTGGTGGTCAAGAGCAAGCCGCACTTCATTAAATGCGCGCCGTAGAACGAGGCTCCGGTGATTGCCGAGAGGCGCATCATCCGACGCGACCCCCGACTAGATGCGTGACCTGATACGCAGACTGGAATTCTTCAGTTTGCAACTACGATTGCGTCGGTATGTTTTATACCATATCATCCAGTCTCACTCCATGTTCTAAAACATACCAATAGATCGGCGACTCAACACGGCCGCCGCGCAGTTGATACCGGGGCCTCACCTTCACCGCCTTTATCATCCGATAGAGGGTCTTGTCGCGCAAACGACCGCAAACCTTCGAGGCGATGCAATCTTCATATCATCGCAGTGCACAGATCGGTTCAAAAATAGCAACCGGGACTTTGACCAGCGTGCGGCGCAATAGCACGGCGGCCGTGTGACGCTGGGGTCGATCTCACCGCAGCTCGCTGCCGAACGCAAACGCAAGGTTGGTGCGTTGCATATAAACTAGCCCTTCAGGCTGCTTAAGATGCTCATCACCTCCCAGATACCATGATCCTCGACAGCAACGACCCCTTTGCGCAGCACACATCCACCGAGGGCAACGTCCCTCAGGCCCCACCTGCGTACTTTCAGTTTCAACCCCCGCCTGGCGCACCTGCTGCCAACTATTATGCATCCGGTTCTCTTCAGGACCCGGAGAAGAGTTCGGAGAAGGCGCCGCCTTACCCCCAGGATCCACAACCATACCCTACAAACGGAGGATACCTACAAGCATCGTCCTCAAGGCAGGGCCCGTACCCTTCTCCTCCCGCCAGTCAGACAAGCCTAGGGCAGGGTAGCTCCAGTAGCGGCGGCGGCTTCATGAGTCGACTGACGGGCTCCCAGCCCAGCGACTTGTTGAACCCGCCGCCACCATCCTTCTCGCGTCCCCCGCAACAAAACTTCCCCTACACACCATTCCACACGGTCGTTCATATCAGTCTGGGCGCGACGTTAGACAAGGGCTTCCCCATGATGCCTCCACCCGCTGCCGCCGGACAACCACACCCGTTCATGACTCACGACGTGAACGAAGAGGACTGGACGCGCCTTCTCGGTGACCTGAAGAAGGCGGGGACACTCTCGCCAATGAACAAGATCTTGGCTGGCGTCGCACCGATGGTCATACTTCCTGGAATTGGCTTTGTTGGAGGTAGGTCCCATTCGGTGCTGTATACAGGCTGTGAGTTGACGGATCTATCAGGTTTTATGTTGAGCAGACTTTTTGAGAAACGGATGACCACCAAGAAAACAGGCCCTACCTCGCAACTGGTGGACCATTGGAACCATGTATGCTCTGCTATAGAGTTGTTCGAGACGGTCACCTGACGTTCACCTTTATCAGTACTTCTTCCATCCTCGTATGATGGAAGTTAGCCTTTGCCGCGGGCGCAAGAAATATTCTGGGGACGACGACGGCCCCCCGCCTGACATGCCGGTGATGGATCCGCACAACCCGCACCGCGCTCACCAAAGTGGCGGCTACACTTCGGATTCGTCCTCGTCCTCTTCGTCGTCGGCCAATTCGGCGCATGGGAGACATGGAGACAGAAGAGAGCAGCGTCGAGAAAGAAAGGAGGAGCGGCGCAAGCGCAGAGAAGCGAAGCGGGAAAGGCGACGTGAACGGAGGGAGGACAAGCGAGAGAGGCGGAAAGAGAGAAGAGAGGTCAAGGACAAGCCGTGGAGGTTGGTCATCACGTTCAGGCCTCCTTCCGGTGCACCGTTTGCGACGTCCGTCTAGGCGTTGGATAATATTTCCGTCTGGCTGCGTGAGGCCCAAGAGACCACTATTGAGGCCAGATTTATTATTGGGATTGATCATACCTAGTCACACTCATCTAAACCCTCCGTTGGCACGTTAATCCATATTGTGCTGTGTCCTGATCTTGGTAGCTCAGCATCTAGCCTACGTAGACGGAAGACATCCCTGCCTCAAACGATTCACTTGATTTCCTGCCTGCGTCCGCTCACGACACCTCAAAAGCTAATAGGTGTTCTCGCGTCACCGTGTACTGGATCTGACATTTCTACCTCGCCATCCTTCCAAGCGTTGAAGATGTTCACTGCCAATGAACTGCACCTCTGCCAAACGCGTCGTTGTGGGCAGCCAGACTGGTGCGGTTTGGCGCGTAACAGTATCCTGTTCCTGCGTCGCCGATGGCCGTCCTCAACTGAGATGACTTCTGCCACGGCGGATGAGAATTGATGCTCATTGACGCGAGTTAAGGAGATCCTTACCCGCGCCGAGGTCGCCTTGGTGGTGTAGCGGCGATGTTGGCAAACACTGGAACATACCGCACTTGACCCGTGACGCAAGCCATGCCAATGAGAGAGTATGTGCAGAGCACCGATGACGATGCCACGAGTGCAGAGGGCACATGTCGAGCAAAGCTTGCTCATCGTCGGCGTGGTCGTACACCAAGGCGCTCGGTTCCCTAGCGAGCTCTTCTTTGCGCCAAGATCGCATATCGCAGTGGAGAGACATGATGATATATATTCAAGGTAGTAATGTACAAGAGTAGTTGCAGAAGACATCCTATGAGAAAGACGATGAGCATGATGAGCATGTGTGTCGATATTGAGGCGTCAGAAAAGCCGGTATTTTCATTTTTCTCGCCGCGCAAAAAGCCTGCGACACCCAGGCCCACGTTTACCAAAACGGCGCACGCAAGCACAACCTTCGCAAGCGAAGGTAGGGGGCCACAAGCCGCACAACGAGACATTCAACGAATGGATGAACTTGTTGTCTTCCTCTCGGCCAGTTACGGAGGTAAACTCACAAATAGATAACGAACGCTCCGTGAACCAGCCCGACGACTACGTCTTCAAGTTTATACATATCTGATGAGAGGAGGTAAGCCAGGGATGTAAGGGCGGAAGGATGATGAGGTTCAGAATGAGAGTTTTTTGGTACAGATTGTCCACAAGGAGATTGCTCTCTCTTTCGGAAGCAGAACTGATATTGAGATCATCATACAAGGAAAGAAGACCTTGCATGCAAAGAGAGACGGACACTCACCATCTACACGACAGAGGAGGGAGGTAGAGAGCGAAAGTAGAGAGACATGGCAGGAGAAAGAGGCCAAGTGCAACCGCGCGCTCCTTTGATAGACTATACAGCTCGCGGGACTTGCCGAAATATTTCGAAGTCCGACACAGTCAGCGCCTTTACCAATTTTCGCAGTCGCGTTCTTATCCGTGCGCGTTGCTTCTCCCCCTCCTCCTCATCGTACGCCTTAGTCCCACTAATTTATGTGAGTACAATTCTCTTGAAGAGTTTGGCGATGAAGATAGTTTCCATAACATTCCGAGTCGGCGATTACCCATGAGCCATACTCACAACATGCATCACCAACGGAGCCTACTCTTCGACGTATCTCTGAACTTCGCTGACCTCCTTCCCAGATATGTATTCGAAATGATAACACTGTAGCTGAAAGGCACATCGGTGGGTATCTTGGACTGTTGGATGCGTTCCCATCTCGCCTTGTGACGAGAACATCTAGCGGGCGACGGGCTCTACGCGAACCCGATCTGTGGGCCCTCTGCTAGTATCACCACCCCCTGAAGGCCTCCCATACCAGCTGGTATTTTTAGCAAGAAGCTGATCCGTCTACCTGACAGCGAGCGGGGGATGCTGTCGGCTCAAAATGGTGAGCATCGCTTCATTCTGTTCACATCTGTAGTGTTAGCCTTCCTATGATGTTTCAAAAATTTACAAGCATATGTCCGATAGTAAATGAAGGACAACTTATCTTGTCTGAGGATTCCAATCCGTTTTCAACGCTTCACTTTTCAAGTCTTCTGACCCTCTTCCTTTTCAGATGCCACGACCGTCGCGCCCTCTAACTCCGTCTTGTTCGAGGCCTGCACCGTTCCCACCGCACGCAGTAGAATATTCCCTGTATACTTGCACGGCTCTCATGAATACAATACATACCTCCATCATTTCTCGAGTGTGAACGTCTGTCAGACGTTTTGAGTCAGAACCCCGCGCGGCCCATTCGTGCCGGCCAGAAAATCATGATTTCTGACCTTGCTCCGAACCAGCCAATTTTAGGCCAGTTCCCATCGAGTCTCCCCCTCCGACCACCACCACCACCACACTCTATTCTTTATATGACCCTCTAATTCACGACAGCGACGAACAACCAGCGACGAGCGAACACACCGCATTTCACGATGGCGTTGCACACTCTCGAGCCGTCGGAGGACCCCTCCACCGCATACGACAGCGACAGCCGGAGCACGACACCAGACTTATACATGAAACCGAAGGAGAAGGCACCCGTCGCGCAGAGCGAGGGGGAAGGCGTCGTCGACGCCATTGGGCTACTCCCCGACGAGGTCTACGAGCGCACACTCAACCCGTGGCGGTTCGCCCTCCGTAGACTGCTCGTCAGGAGCCTTGCTTGGGAGTCGCGGGTTATCGGGTCTATTCAGGTATGTACACTGATTGTTCATCGTTGGTTGTGACTGACGATGACCGCAGCGGGCGACGCGGACGCCGTTCCTCGACGAGTACTTCGTGCACACCTCATCGCTTGGCACGCATACGTTCTTTATGACTATGCTTCCCGCGTTACTCTTCTTCGGCTACCAGGATGCTACGAGGGCGCTGCTCTTCGTGCTGGCCCTGGGGGTATACGTCTCGTCAGTCCTCAAGGACTTGATGTGTTCCCCAAGACCGTTTGCGCCCCCCGTCACCCGCCTCAGTACGCCTGACACGCTTAAACTCGCATCACGCAGTTTCTGATTCCATTCTACAGCTACCCGCAACACCCACCATATGGAATACGGATTCCCCTCGACGCACTCGACAAACAGTATTTCCATTGCACTGTTCTTCTTCACCATCATCCACCGCCTCCACAACACGCCGTCAACGACGTTCTCGCCCCCGATCATGTCCTCTGATCCCCTCATGCAAAACGCTACGCATATCGCGGAAGACATCCTCCCTGAGATGCAGATATCACTGACCACCTATATCATCTGTGTTTCGACCCTCACATTTTACGTGTTTTCCATCGTCTTCGGGCGCATCTACACAGGCATGCACAGCTTTGTGGATTGTGCCTGTGGGGCTGCTCTAGGCGCGGGTTTGTGGGGTCTGTACGTCCTCGTTGGAGAAGCGGTGGATTCGTGGCTGCGTAACTCAGGGTGGATTGGTAAGTCGCATGCACTCGATCATAAACGATGTTCTGATAACTTGCTAGTCCCAATAATTGTGGTCCCTTTCTGCTTACTGCTTGTTCACCGTCACCCGGAACCTGTCGACGATTGCCCGTGTTTCGAGGACGCCATCGCGTTTATGTCAGTGGTAATGGGCGAGTTCCTGACGCGCTGGTACATGTACCGCAACAACTACGACGAGACGTTCTTCGTTCGCAGCATGCCCGGAAAGGCCAGGGGGTCCTGGGCAGAGATGCAGCTTTGGTGGTCTATCGCGGCTGCGAAGATGGTCGTCGGCATCCTCGCCATCTTCGCATGGCGCATTTTCGCGAAGGCACTCATGCATCGCGTCCTCCCGCCCACCTTCCGACTACTCGCGCGCCTCACCACGCTCCCGCATCGTCGCTACTACACTCCCGCCACGGACTACACCGGTGTTCCATCTGAGAAGGGCCTTCACCCCATTCCGTCCGTATTGGACCTGCCTGGTATGCTCGAGCTCGACTCGGACAGCGTCTCGACCGCACACAAGCCGTACGCACTGAGCTCGCAGGCTATCAAGCTGCGCGCTGGCAAGGGCACAGTGAAGTTCGAGAAGAGCGCCAACATCACTGCCGCTTCGCGCGAGGGCCTGGGGCTTGGCCTGCAGGAGATGGGCGGGAAGCGTGGAGATGTCGTCGCGCATTATGACGCGGATGGTGAGTCACTGCATCATGCCTTTGTGGGTACCGGTAACTGATCCTCCTGCAGTTCTGACGAAGGTGTTTGTATACTGTGGTATTGGTATGCTCGCATCTGGTGTAATGCCGGTCGTGTTTGAGGTCGTCGGCTGGGGCCTTTGAGATAGTTGTGGAGGCTGTTTATCTATTAAACATAGCATTGGATTCGGATACCCTACCGTATAATATTCACGTGTAATCCCTACGAGACGAAGACATATCTACGCCTTTTTGAAGAAGTCAGCTGGGTAGGCCAGAGCCTGGGTTCGCGCAACGTCTACAATGTACATGAGGGTACAAAATGTTGTAAGATTTGGAAGCGCGGAAGCACAACTTATACGTCAATGATGCACTCGCTACGAACTTTGAGCTATATAAATAATGCAGAGAACTACGAGTCGTAACTCCCGTAATGTGAGCGATGAATCATGATTGCCTTGTTTTGAACCAGCAATAATGTCTTGAGGTGAACGGTTGTAGAGTGCGAGTGGAGCCGAAACTGCGTTGGCCGTCTGTAGAGTCGCTAGAAGATAAGACGACAATGTACTCAATCAGAGGCGTCCACAACTTAATCAACAATGCTCGCGTTGCTAATGGGGCACTGTGCCGGAGGAGACTCCTTCAAGTTTGTAATGGGTAGGCGGAAGAGGACATGCTGATACTACTGTAACTAGGCGAAATTGAATTCGTGCCCTGGAGTTGACAAGTATGGTGTAAAACTCCCTGCTTGATGTAACTACAAATCTAAGGGTGAGATAGAAGTTCGAACGTTGCGAGTCTGCATAGCCTGAAGCCGGCGCGGAAACATACCTGTCCATCAATCATGCGGCGAAACCCGAAGGCGGGACGGGTACCGGATTTGGAAAGCGCGCTTTGCCCTGGAGCTTGACGCGAACGACGACGAGCTCGATCATGTCCACATCCACCGATGCCCCCATCGCAGTCCCCAAGCCCGAGCGGCCCCCGCCTGGCGCACGCATGCCGTCGCTGAACCAGCTCGCGGCGCGCATCAACTTGAACAATAACGCGCCCTCGTCCTCATCCTCTATTCGCCCTCGCCTCGCCGCGACGCTCCTGCGCACGGGCTCGCAGGCGTCGATGACTTCTGCCGCGACGTCCGTCGCCGACTCTACTGCAGTACAGGCCCCTTACTCGCGCTCTACCTCGCCCACGACGCTCTCGACGTCACCGCCCCACAGTTCCTCTGCAACGCCGCCCGCGAGCGAGAAGGGCGAGCTGTTGACAACGGAGAATCTCGAGGAGTTGGACAAGGAGAATGAGGAGGAGGCTGAAGAGAAGAAAATTGAAGAGGGGGGCGCGGCGAAAGCGGGCGAGCCGGCGAAGAAGAACAAGTACCCTGTGGGGTATAAGAATATCCCCAGCCTCGACGCTATCACCAAACGTCTGACTGCGAAGGCGAGGACACTCAGTGTCGATGGAACCTCAAAGCCCCCGGAGGCTGAGACCATCGAAGACCCCAAGACGCCTGGTCTGAGAATCAAGGCTCCCGAGCATCCGCTCGAACACCCATGGTATGTCCCCCTCGCATCTGCGTGCGTAGTAACGAAACTTATAAGGTGGCAGGACAATCTTCCATGATTGTAAATCGAAGATGCCATTTACGCCCGCTACGGCGGTCGTGGAGAACCCACCGACGTCGGCGCACATTGCTCCTGACACCGACGAATACGAAGCTGGTCTTACCGTGATCGGCGAGTTCGATACGGTAGAATCCTTCTGCCGCTACTTCAATTGGTTGAAGCCCCCGTCAAAGCTTGAACGCAATTCGAACTATCATCTCTTCAAGTCTGGTATCAAGCCTATGTGGGAAGACGAAGCGAACGCCAACGGCGGGAAGTGGGCGCTTACTATGAAGAACAACCCCCAGCTGCTCGACCGCTGTTGGGGATGGCTCGCCATGGCTCTCGTAGGCGAAGACCTCGACGACGGCGACGAGATTTGTGGTGCGGTCGTCAGCCTTCGTAGCAAGGTGGACCGCATACAACTGTGGACGCGCTCGAAGGATGATGTTGAGAAGATCAACGGCATTGGCAAGAAGATGGTGAAACTTCTCGACATCTCCGAGGCGGATGGTATCGGACTTGAGTTCCAGGTCCGTACAAATCACTTGACATGCGTTTCCGGAAGCTAATTGGCCACGTACAGTACAATACCGAAGACCGCCCAACTCCCAACAAATTCCTCACCATCTCTTCCCTGCCTCAGACCGCGTATCGTGCGTCGTTCCAGAAAGGATTCAGCCCCGTCAGCGCCCCGGGTGAAGGCCCCGGTGTTGCTGCGGGTGCTGCTCCCGGTGCCGCAGGTAGCGCATTTGCCAACTTCGGCGTTGGAGGCGGGGGCGTTCTGGGCGGCTCGGGATGGCGTGGCAAGCGGTAATCTCCTTCACTAGGTGCCAATATTGTAAAGGTCGGAACACATGTACGTATAGGTCGGTCTACTCTCAAGGACGTCCATGCAGCTTGTAGTATAAACATGTAAACCTCAATCCCTGCCTTGTCCGCCGCTGTGGTTCTCTTTTGCTCTGTGTTCGTTCTTGTGAATGTCGCTCAGGATGTGTTTGATATGTCGCTCGGCGGTCGTGCGCTCAATAGTGTAACTTGTAGCCTCAAATACCCTCATCGACTCGTGCTGTGAAGTCTTACATGTATTCTACTCAGATACACCACTCGCAAAGTATATGAAGCACCGAATGCTCGTATCTATTAATTGGCTCTAAAGCAACTGCACGTCAACGTATGAGCAACCAAACGACGCCACCAATCAATAGAGGAAAGCCCAGAGAAACTGCAGCCATCTCGACCAGGACTTCCGTCCACCTCTTGGCCAACGCCTTCCCGCCGACGAAGTCGGGCATCACCTTCTCGGCTTCCTTGACATCTTCCCCCAGTTCACCACCCATAGCATCGGGTTGATCACCAATATCAGTGCGCGGTCGGAACACTGTTCGCCGCATCCCCAAACTCCAGCGCACACTTCGGGGCAGGCCTTCACGCATGACGGCTCGCCGCTTCTCCGACCATCCACGCCGGGGATAGTACCTGCCGAACCATATTGGTATTTTCTGTATGAAGAGTGTCCAGTGGAGTTTGAGTAGCGTGTGGAAGGAGGTTTGTGCGAGTCCGAGGTGGTCTGCGAGTTCGTCGCCGGCGAGATAGCGTGTCACGGCGATGTTGTAGTCGAGAGGTGCGCCTCTGGGTGGGCGATTCGAGACGGCGCGAAGGATAGGGATGGTTGGGAGAGTTGTGGTGTCGATGCCTTGGTCTGATGAGAATAGGTCCAAGACGATTGAAGCGAGAAACTTGTCGGCTGTGGAGGGCTCCTTCAGATATCGCATGAGGATATTAGGCGACACGCCGAGGTAGAAGCCGACATGGCGCCACAGTGCTAAGTACGCTCGTACTTGGGTGGGTTGTGGAGAGAGCCCGAGCCGCTTCAGAGCCCACAACGGTACCGTAGAGAACGAGGCCAGTCTGCGGGACAGAGGGTTTCAACGCTTTGAGCACCAGTTACAAATTCGAATTCACTCACGTCGCACTCATGTCTTCCTGGCTTATCGGCACGCCTGCCGCGTCAGAGATACCATTTTTCTGGAGTCGGTTTCGGACTCTCCGCCGAGCAACGGCGTGGAGCATCCTCACCCGCACGATCGACTTCCACCCTTCTCCACCAGGCATGAGATATAGTGCCGGTCGGATGCACTTCTGATCGTCATCATTTGGTGTAGAGACGATGGACCCCATAACGTCTAGAACAAACTGAAAGGTTTCCAAGAGTCGCGAAAATGTGCGGTCGTCGACTTCATTGGGTTCATACAACGCCTTCGCTGTGCGTGTATTCTGTGGCGGCAGGAGGTAAGATGAGGCGCGTAATGTCCGCACGATCTGAGGGCTTTCGAGTTAGATTAGCGCAGCAGAGAAAATGACCACTGGAATAAGTACCTTGCAAATCCAGCTGCTAAACTGTAATGCAGCAGAGCTTGCATGATTTGGATAGCATAGTCGAGGAAGAATGACTGCGCCTCAATCACATTTGTGTCGGAAACAAGGATTTCCGGAGGGGGAGACTCCAGAATGCAGTCCAGAAAGCTTTGTGCGTGAGAGTTCCCTCCTGCGGCGCACTCTTCAAGGCTTTGCAGAAGATCTTTGCCTACACCGTCACGATGCGGTTCGTCAAAAATAGCCTCTACTGCAGCATCACATAGTGGGTCTCCCACCGCCCTCCAACTGCGAAGCATAAGCCCATGTTCTCCAGAGCAGAGTTCAACATACCGCTGACAGACTTCCTCGGAAACACACTCTACTGAGTTCCACCGTACGGCGTGGCCAAGAAATTCTATGATTTCTCCGTCGCGGATCGTTTGTATTTCAGAAAGGCTGCGGATGTGTTTGACGTTGGAATAATCGTATTCCGCCTGGGTGAGATCACCCACAACAAATATCATCCTGGGGACAAAGGGGGTGTGACAACTCTAGTAATGAGAATGAGTTTGGCTTGTTGTGAGAATAGCAGTGAGTTCAGATCACTGCCAAAAATGGAACTACGGTACGCACAATGTACATTCCCACGGGTCTATCATGCATTGAATCGACTGGAATAGCACGCATTACACCCATTGATGTACAGAATAAATTAGCTAGTATATACGGCTCGTGATACATTGTGTTTCAGTACGATTCTAGGGCGCCTTCGCTCTATACCTCGTTCTCGTCATGTTCTCGTCCCTGTTTACTTGCGTTGCTTTCCACGAGCTGCACATTCTGTGTTTATTCAATTTGCTAGGGATGTTGAGAACAAATTTTATTTTTCGCAAAGTAATGCCCATAGAAACCCATTCATATTACTAGAGTAGTGGATGCCTTCCCGCAGCATTTTGATAAATTGTAGACTTTAAAGCGGGGTCTCAAATGTGTCGAAATGAACCGCGCCGTAGATTTACGAGACCGCAGAGCATCCGAATAAACAGGCAATTACAGTGCGGAGTTTGAATGACCGTGCTTCACCGTCTCGCGCTCTTGCGTTCACATCCTATTCACGTCTGTTACGAGAGCACTTCCACTCAATCCTATGGCATCCGATGACGCATTCCTGGTGCTTCAAGATGACGAAGAGATAGAGGAAGATTCTGAGGTGGTCTGGGATCAGGCAGCAGCGGTTGCAGTCGGTGTGGTAGTGGTGGGTTCGCATCGTGCGCACGCCGCCCAAGTGCGGCGTCGTGAAGGTCATCGAGCTTACCTTCTCCGCGGACAACTGCTCCCCAACCCTCGTGTTGCAACACCATGGCAAGTCCTCCACGAAAGCCGTGTTGACAGCGCCTTTATCGTCACGATGGGCCTTGACGTCCGTGCGTTCGAGCTCATTCTCAATGCGGGTTTTGAGCACGAGTGGTCTTCGCAACCCATTCCTCGGAATGATGTCCCAGATACAGGTGACCCTCGACCGGAACGGCGTTCACTAGATGCTGCTGGCGCTCTCGGCCTTGTCCTCCACTATCTCAACTCTACCATGCGTGAAATCAGCCTCCAGCAGATATTTGCACTCATTCCGACCACTGTTACTCGATACATCGATTTTGGCCTCACTATCCTTCTTAAAACCCTCCAGCACATGCCTGAGGCCGCTATTACTTGGCCGCAAGGTTCCGAGTTTGAAGATTATGCACGGCTAGTCCAGGCCCGTCACAACCTTCTTTTCGGAGCGTTCGGCTCTATCGACGGTTTGAATCTTCCATGTCAGACCTCGGATGATGAGGAGATCGAGAACGCAACATATAACGGGTGGCTTCATGAGCACTTCATCAGCTCAGTGCTTGTCTTCTCACCACGCGGTGCGCTCATTGCCGTAGTTGTATCTGTTCTACGTTCTCATGAATTTGTCATATTAGGCATGATCATCGCTGCCCGTATGAACTGTCCTGGTAGCTGGCACGACTCGCGTGTTGCCTTCCCAATATACGAGAAGCTTCGCACACGCACACCTGAAGGATATTACCTCGTGTCGGATACTGCTTTCCCCCGTGGAACTAGCCAGATCGATGGGCGTATACATGCACCCCGAAAGCAAGGTGAACGGCTTCCACTAGACGCAGCAGAAGCTGCTCGCGTGCTAGCTTTCGATCGGGATCTCCTCTCGTTCCGCCAAACCGCAGAGTGGGGGATGCACGCAATACAAGGCTCCTTTGGTCGCCTCCGCATCCCACTGGAAATTGCACATGATCATCGCCGCGGTGATCTTCTAGAGACGTGTGTGCGTTTGCACAACATCAGGACTTTCGTCGTTGGGATCAATCAGATACGTTCAGTCTATGAACCGTTATGGAGGGAGGATGCGGAGCAGGACAAACTATGGGATACTTTCCCAGATATGTTATTCAAGGAACAGAGGAAGAATGACCGTGTTTCGAAGTTTCACCATGTAATATCATAGCTATTCTTACATTACGGCTAAAGTACGGTACAAGGAGATCTTTTGGGAGTGGGGGATGTTCTTTGTGGGCGAGAAATGGGCGAGAAAGGTGAGTGGGGGTTGTCATTGGTAGTTGGTGATGTCTTTAGTGAGTCGGCGATGGCGACCATTCAGTCGGAGTACAGGCGCTGCGGCCTCGCAGCGATAGCGCACTGATGGCAGCCCGAGGCTGGCCGATATCCCAATTGGCGGGAAGGAGTCGTGAACGAGGTTGCACCTCAGCACTGGATCCCAGTGCGTCGGCGGACAGCCTCATTGTGTAGGGAGAGGCGGGGGCGGGGGTCGTTGATGGAGACAACACTGCGTGCGACGGACCAGGCTGTGGTGATTGCGAAGAAGACCGAGACGAACTGAGACCATGGAAATGATCGGGCCCGCGTGAAGGCGTATCAGTAGTCTCTCGATAGAAGCTCGGAGGGGAAGTGATGACGGGTGCCTCCTCTGGATAACCCCAGTAGCTTCTATGTGTGCCGTCGTGGTAGGTGACTTCGTAGCGTCGGCGTGGAGTCCTACGGTCGCCGGGCGAATGTGAATATGAACGTTTGTGATGTCGGAAATGGGCATTTGGAGATGGGTGATAGCGCAATGGGCCGTGACGGGGTGTGCCGTGGTGGATAGAAGTTGTTGCCTCCTCGAGCATTCGCGCGAGTCGTGTTTCCTGAGCGACACGGTCGGCACGTTGTTCAGCATCACGTTGTCGCTGCTGGGCATCTGAAAGCTGGCTGCGAAGAGTGGTGACCTCCGTGCGGAGATCACGAAGTTCTTGCATCAGCCCCAGCAGTTGGACGTTCTGGAATGATGATGCAGCGCGATCGGAAGCCTGTTGTGCTTGAACGGTGGGGTCGAAGTTGGATGAGATACGATGGAGGAGGTCCAGTCCCGTCGTGGGCTTGGTACGTGTACGCCTTGTGGGCGCTGGAGCAGCGCGAACGCTGGTCTCCTGGACCTTGGCTTTCTTGGGTGGGCGTGCGTCCTGTGGGTCGTCCTCGTCGTCCTCTTCCTCATTGTCGTCCACCACAGCGCCAGCGTCCGAACCATCCGTGGCAAAGTCGTCGTCTACACGATCGTCGATGTCGGCATCATCCAGATCCCGTGTACCAACTTTCTCGTTGATAGCATCCTCGATGACATGCGCCCGCTCGATAGCAGGTGGGCATTCAGCGTCACCGGTAGGCTTGCTAGTCTTGACGAGCTAAATGTACATACATCAGATCACGAACGTCCCGAGGAGTTGACAGAGACGTACCTGCTTATACTTGGACTCAAGGGATTTGTCACTACGTTTGGGAAACCCATGCGACACTGCCCACAGCCGCATCTTCTTGCCAACGTCCGCCCACCCGTTTGAGCCCACAGGGAGCTCAGCCTCGACCAAGTCCAACAGGTGCGTGATTTCCTCATCACGATAGTTTGCTGCACCTTTGGTACGACCTCGCTTGCCTAGAGAGGTATGAACAGCTGTATAGCTATCCTCGGGAGGTGAATACGCTTTCCCCTTCCCTTTGGGGTCGCGCCGTACAGGCCGCCTCGAGCCAGCAACCTTGGGTACTGGCGACGCACGGCGGAGCTGACTGAGCTCAGTGGTATTCTGGGGCGGGAGAGGAAGGAGGCTCGGGTCGATCGGTGGGGTAGCTGCGTGGGTTGAGGGTCCAGCGACTGGAAGACCCTGTTCGATATGATTAGAGGATCTGTCCCATATGATGATGAGCGAACGTACCATGGTGTACGCTGAAGTGTTAGGCGTAGGATCATTAGGGCCTATTGTCGAAGGGAATGGCTAGATAGATCATTCAGCAGGTAACATTTGAGAGCGTAAATATGACATACAGGAGGGTCAGTTGTGACCCATTGCCCTTCCGGGCT
The DNA here is from genome assembly GCA_027924225.1 of Bjerkandera adusta. Taxonomy (NCBI): domain Eukaryota; kingdom Fungi; phylum Basidiomycota; class Agaricomycetes; order Polyporales; family Phanerochaetaceae; genus Bjerkandera; species Bjerkandera adusta. Next base: position 200,067 of record BSCZ01001547.1, on the reverse strand, counting down.
GAGATGTAGCTGGCGTCCATCCGGCGCAAGGTAGATGGACCCAGGGACGAGTTGATGAGCCATCGTCGGTTGGAACTCTGGCGTGCGGTGAGTATAGATTGAGTGCGCACAAGCCAGACATACCACATCGCTTTTATAGTTCCAAGGAGCGAGATTCCACCGCTAGGTAGGTCTGAAAATCAACATCCCGGTCAGCATGTATGTCAGTTGTCAACCTGGACACATCGCACTCACTCTCGGGCTATGGTCTCGTTGGCGTTCCAGATGTTGCCAAGACACAGAATTGCCGGTTTCGAAGGCAATATGTCGCTCTTGGAAGAAGTGGTTCGACCTCTGCATTGTCTCATCGGTGTTTTGCGCAGCACGACACGGCTCGATGGGCCCCGATCCTTGGGAATGCGCGTATCAACGAGATGCTGGATTTCTGGCCGCTCTGAGACTGGTTCTGGGACACAGCAGGTAGCAAAAGATGAGACAGGGACATCCAGACCCGAGAGGATTGGAAGAGAGCACAGTGCGTAGAGGTAGGAAGATACAGCGCGCGACGACCTGGCGTGCCGCCGTCGCGTGATGGGATCGGAATCTGAGCGGAGTTTGAAGTACGTCTGCAAACGTCGAATATAATCTGGAAGGGGGGGGGGACCCCCTCTCTAGACGGTGCATCTACAAACCCCCTTTTGGGCGCCCCAAATAAAATGCCGAGCTGCCGATGCGTTTATTGTGCACATTATATTCTACAACCCGCAATAAACGCCTGCGGGAAGGCATCCAGTATACACTTGGGACAAAGGAAATCAAAAGTGACGGCCATTAATGGCCACGTGGAATGGGCAACCCCGGCCATCACCGGTACAGCGCAATGATCTGGATCATTGTCGATCTGAGATTGGGATTCACTGAATATTCGCCGGCCCTTCAACGCACGGGCCAATCTTTCCTCCCGCCATGTCTGTCGACGGCGACAACACTCCCCGTGTCGTGCGGCGCACCCCAGACGACGGCCACACCACCCCTGCAGACACACTAGCCGCATCCCGGCCACAAGATGCGGCGACCTCGACCCCAGACGACCCCACAACATCACCTATGCCACTTCCGCCTACACTGCTGCTTGAAAACGCTTCTCTGGCGGCGGTCGAGCCAGCACTGGGATCAATTGGAGAAGGAAAGGAGATGGACAGTGCGAGTGCCGCTGCCGCAAGGCCGTTGAACGTAACGGACGCGCTGGGCTACCTGGACTGCGTCAAGCAGCAGTTCCAGAACCAGACGGATGTTTACAACCGTTTTCTGGACATAATGAAGGACTTTAAGAGCCAACAGTGAGTTTCCCTTACTTCTACTTCACTCTTGGCTTATTTCAGTAGGATCGACACGCCAGGCGTTATCGAACGTGTCTCCACTCTCTTCCGCGGGTATCCCAATCTTATACAAGGATTCAATACCTTCCTTCCCGCTGGTTACCGAATCGAGTGCTCTATCGATGAGAACTTGATCACCGTGACCACACCGTCGGGAACAAGGGTACGAGAACTTGAGCGCGCCATCGTCTACGCGGAACTCGTACGGGAGACCCCAACCCTAGTCACCCCTAGCAACAAGGGAGACATTGAACGCGCTTTAACGTACGTTCAAAGTGTCAAGTCGAGGTACGCCGACGACCCCGATAAATACAAGGCTTTCCTGGAGATTCTCTCACCCGGAGACTTTGAGGGGGTGAGTAAGGTTGTCTCCAATACCCCATTCCTCCGCTAAGCCTACATCACTCGATCAGGAGGACGTCATAGCACGCGTACAAAGTCTGTTCAAGGACGATATGGATCTTATGAAGGGCTTCTACCACTTCCTACCAGATAGGGACACTCAAGAGCGTATGGCGGCGCATCTAGACGAGATGGAAGAGACGCGAATTCATGCTACCGAAACAAGAGCGGGGAGAAGGAAGGCGGGCGATGCCGCTGCCGCGACCAAGGGCGCTGCCGGCGCAACTGTGCCACAGAAGCGGAAGCGGAAACCAGCGGAGCGAGACAAGGCGGAGCCCGACCGTGAGAAACACAAGGAGATCGCTCCTAAGCCTGGTCCTAGCAAGGTACGGGTGTATCCTTGCCGCTTACAGGGCGTTGTTCTGATTCTTATGACAGCGGGCAAAACAACAGCATGTTGCTAGTGAAGGGCCTTCGCCTGCTCTTTCACAGATGCACCCTATTCCTCCCTCACCTCGACGAGCTCATGCTCAGCCCTCCAGCCATCACAACGTCCCCATCTCCAACGTCCGCGACCAACCGATGCATGGTGTTATTCCGCCACACGGGCAAGCCGTGCCACATCGCCCCGATGACCAGCAATTTTTCGACAAAGTCAAACGTGCACTGAGCGACAGGGATACGTACAATGAATTCCTGAAGGTCGTGAACCTGTTCACCCAGGATATCATCGACACAGCTCGCCTCATCAAGGAAGCTAGAACCTACCTTGGCGAGACCGAACTTATGGCGCAATTCAAAGATATACTAGGCTGGGACGATCAAAGAGAGCAGGCTATTGCGGCCGACGATGTCTGGACGAGACCGACCGGTGTATTGGATCGACCAAGTCGAAACCAGCTCAATCTCCGGTACGGCAGCTACAGGAAGTTACCCATCAGTGTACGATTTCTTTCTATGCATACGTACTGGTGTCTGACGCTATATACAGGACGTACACGTGGCGTGCTCCGGCAGAGATGACATGTGCAGGTCTCTCCTGAACGACGAGTGGGTGGCTCAGCCGAGCTTCGCGAGCGAAGATGCTGGGTTTCTGGCGCACAAGAAAAACGCGTACGAAGAAGCCCTACATCGTAGTGAAGAGGAGCGACATGAATATGACTTCCACATCGAGGCTATTCAACGAACTATCCAACTCTTCGAGCCCTACAACAACAAGATTAGCCAGCTAACGGCCGAAGAGAAGGCGAACTACAAGTTCAAGCCGAACCTGACGGGTGTAGGCAAAAGCATTCACCAACGAGTCATCAAGAAAGTGTACGGCAAGGAAGCTGGTCAGGAGGTCTACGCAGCTATGTTGGACATTCCGGCCATCGCGATACCGCTGGTAGTTGCCAGGTTAAAGCAGAAGTTGGACGAGTGGAGACGTGCGCAACGAGAGTGGAACAAGGTCTGGAAGGAGGTCGACGCGAGGAATTATTATAAATCCCTCGACCACCAAGGCGTCACCTTCAAGGCTGCTGATAAGAAGGCACTCACTGCGAAGGCGTTCGTCAGCCAGATCGAAGCAGCGAGAGACGAGCAAACTGCAAAGCGCGCGGCTCTTGTGGACCCTCTAGTCACACGCACGCGGCCACGGCACCAGCTCGAATACGTCGTTGATGACTTTGCAGTCTTGCAGGACGCAGTCAAGCTTGTCTGCTCGTTTTTAGATCGTACGCAAGGTCAAATCAACGTCACTGACCGCCGGAAGATCGAGACGTTCCTCCGATCTTTTGTACCACTCTTCTTCATCATCGACCCTACCGTTTTCAACTCTTCCTTCGTCCCACAAGACGCACCAGACGTAGGCGATGCGGATACTACAATGGATGCAGAGGATGGCTCTAGTTCCTCGAAGGGCGCGCGTTCGATCAAGAGCAATGGCAGCGATCTCCGCAAACGTCTGTTGAAGAACGAGCAGGCCAAGCTCAGTCGGCGAACTCGCGCGCAGGATGCCACTTCTCCTACGTCTTCTGGCCCGGTTTCACCAGCCCTTCCCGAGGCGATGCTAGTCGACAGTGATCCTCCGGTTTTGACGAACGGTGACTCGTCGAATACGCCACCCAGCCCAACAGACTCGAAATCCTCTCGTAAAGGCACGTTCTTCACGAACACTCACTTCTACGTACTCGTGCGGCTACTTGAGGTAAATCGTCTTCCCAGTCCATCATTTGTCTCGCGTCTCACTCTTTCCCTTAGGTTTTGTATTCGCGCCTCCGCCTGTTCAAGGATCTAACAGCGTCAGCGGCCAACGCGGAATCCCATAAGCCAAGTTCAGTAGCCAATCACCTCGGACTAACGGACGCCATCTACCAATCCTTGACGGATTCTACCCACTACTACGACCTTCTCCTCACGACCTGCGAGAAGCTGTTTGATAACGAAGTGGACCAGCACACCTTCGAGGAGCAGCTTCGCTTCATGTATGGCACCCAGGTACGCAGAAGCCACAGGTTCTCTACTGGATCGCACTGACGGTCGATTAGCACGCCTACAAGATGTTCACAGTCGACAAGGTTATTGGCTCGATCATCAAACAAGTAAAACGTCATTCCTTAACACTACGCTCAACACTAACACACCTGTCCACAACAGATACAACACATCTTGTCGGATCCCAAGAGTCAAGACTTGTTCGATCTCCTTAGGCGGGAGCGAGAGTTGGCGACCCCCACGACGCAGGATCTGATCAACATGCGTAAGAACACGGAGAAAGTCGTTGGCCCCGATGAAAATCTGTTCAGGATGATCTGGGTACGTATTCTTTCAGCTCTGCCCATATCGATGGTGCTAACAACAATCCATAGCTACCCGATGCGAAGACCATAACAGTCCAGCTACTTGGAAAGGATGACTCAAACTTTGACGATTCTGAAGTAGTCACGGGGCGCTGGCAAGCTTACGTCGACTCCTTTGTCTCGGTACGCCAAATCGCATCGTTTCCGATCTTCACTGACACCTACCACAGCCTGGCGAGACGTCACACCTATCACACCCGCTGACCCGCAAGCCATTCCTCCGACGGTGCGCCCGCTTATCCCGTAACCAACATCACAATCCTGACACCATCAACAGTACCATCGAACGCGCGACCGCTCAAAGCGAAACTCCTGGCGATGTTCATGGCGAAGGTGCACTCGGGCTACGTATCTGCGTACGCACCTACCGTCTCTTTTACGTCGCCGGTACCGAGGATGTCCTCTGGCGTCGTGTGCACCCCGAGCAAACGGAGGATGCTGCACGTCGGCTTACAGCATACATCGACCGCCGGAAGGCGTGGCTCGAAAACTTCCTCGTTCGGGAGAGCGAAAAGGAGAAGGAGAGCGAGCCTGCGGGTGCTTTGGCCACTGCTCGTACGCCTACCCCTGCCAGCGCACCGGAGATACGCAGCCCGCCAGAAGCTCAGCCTTCGGGTAATGCGACTGCCTTGACCCCGATCTCAACGCAAGGTTCATGACGAGCAAGGTTCGGACATTAACTTGTACATCTTCTTCACGCGAGTTTACTTCGCCAACGTATTTCCTAGTAGTAATGTTTTATCCACTTGTTGTATACCACCACATTCCGCCGTCTCTCTCGGGTCCAATGAGGAACAGACTCTATCGCTTGGGACTTAGGGTCATCGGGCGCTTGAAGCCCATTGTCCAAAGCGCTAAAACGGTGCCTTGATGGGATGTTGAGTCCATAAAAGGCAAAGGCTTTGGAATCTAACACGACCAAATAAAGAGCGCGCTCGTGAGCTGTGGCCCAGGGACAATTGATTTGATTCGGCGAAAGCAGCCGTGGATACGTAATTCCTCCGATGTATAGATAACATAACGATTTTGTAGCCGATCGATTCACGCATGTGTGAACGCTTTCACACGTCGGCGTGGTGCCAAATGTGATCAGACTCACCGTCATCGGAGTCCATTTTGTGCAGAGTCTACTCTAGTCTACTGCATTATTGACGGTGCAATCCTGCTGGAAGAAGCCGATGCATCCTCGTACATCATTTTTTATTTTCATCGATTTATCTGACACAAAGGTACTATTTCGATCTATGGAGGGCCGTAATGCCCGAGCCGTTCTGACGCAGAGGGATACGGGGAACTCTAATTCACGGTGTCAATGTGCTTAGTGACGTGGGTACTAATTCATGACAGAATACAGCTATGGGGGCGATACAGACACATGGCTGCCTCGCTTTGCGGCTCCGGAGTATTTATGCCATGCAGGAGTCAGCGGCGGTGCACACAAGGTGAATATCACATCGGCTTGGCCGGTCGCGGCCGACTGTTATTGTCAACGTCACAGCTGAGCTGATTACTGCGTGAGTATAGCTACCGGCGATGTTCCCATGCAACATGTCGGTTGAACAAGCCGTGCAGTGTTCGAACAATGCGCCTCAGCCTTGCGTGGGCCGACCAGTGTGTATGACGCCTCGCAGACAAAATCATCCTCGCGATTTAAATTTATGACTAATGGCTCTAGGCGGTGCGTACTTGCTCAGGCCATATCGATATCGTGGAGATTCGTAGGTCCGAGTCGCTGGCGGCACATGCCACGAACGTTGACTGATGGAAGGAGTTCTAGCTGGGAGTATGTAGCGGAAAATTGCGCAAAATCTAGTGCCTCCTGCACTCTGCTCCGTTTTGCTTGATAAAGACATGCTGTCCCAGTCGTAGGCCAAGAGAGTTGCGTTGGACGACGTTGAAGCGTAATTCTCGCCAGCGGAGAGGGCGCCTATAATGACAATGAGCCACGGCGCCCGTCGGGCAGTCCCGAAATGGGCGTCTAATCATTATTGTCTGGTCTTTCCTTTTTTAGAACTCTCCTATTGTCCCTGCAACAAAAGCGTACCTTCACAATTGTCAAAAGCCATGGCCCTCGTAGCTGTCATTCCGTCTCCTTCACGCTTCTACCACCACCACTACTGCCATGGGGCATCCACCGACGGACCTCACCGTCGACACCGACATGGGCTCACCATCGAGCTCAACCTACAAACTTCCCCTCTCAGCACGCATTTCGACTCAAACACTCGAGGCTACCCCCGCCCCCCAACCACCAAAGCCATCTATCAAACTTCTCTTCTCTTTTCTTTCTCGCCATGACCTCCTCTTCCTCGTACTACCTGCTGTCGGCACCTCCATCCTCTCTGGCGCAGTTGCGCCATTCATGACTCTTGTCATTGGCAAGGTCTTCGACGCGTTTGCGCACTTTTCTCTCTCCCAATCCACGAAGGACGACCAGCATAAGCTTCTCCACGATGTTGGTGTAACCGCACTCGCCCTGGTCGGCCTCGCTTTCGGCGCGCTCGCTCTCAGCAGCCTAACGAGCAGTCTATGGATTTGGACGGGAGAGCGGAATCTCCTCGCAGTGAGGAAGCGCGTTTACGGATCTGTAACGCGTAAGGAGCTTGTCTGGTTTGACACCGAGCTAGGGAAGGATGGGGAGGATGAGCTTGGTGCTGGAGGTCTGATGGCGAAGTTCGCAAGGTACGTTTCCTTAGATCAATCTGTAGGCGTGAGTTGACCCCTTCGCTCAGAGAAACGGACGAAGTGAGAACGGCTACTTCGTTAGCCTGTGGATTGTTCATCCAGTACCTCACGACCACCGTGGTCTGCCTCGCCCTCGGATTCAGTCGTTCATGGGCTCTGACGCTCGTCATACTGTCCGCCGTCCCCGTGCTCACCGTAATCCAAGCCATTTCTCAAGGTCTTGCATCCCCTCGTCTTGAGAGTGAACGCGCCCATACCGCGACTGCAGCGACGTTGGTCGACCGCGCCGTCACAGCCATCGCGACAGTCAAGGCATTCAACGCCCAACCATACGAAGAGCGTACGCTCAACGAGGTCCTCGACAGGCTTGGGGCCGCCGCCAACTCATGTACAACTGTCTGGAGCATCACCTCTAGCCTGTCTCACTTTGCGATGATGGCCATGTTCGTCCAAGGCTTTTGGTTCGGCGCGAAGCTCGTGCGATCCGGGTCGGTCAGTGCTGGAGACGTTATGGCTGTCTTCTGGGCATGCCTCATTGCTACTAGCAACCTCCAGATGTGCATCCCCCAGCTCATCCTCGTTGCCAAGGGCAAGTTTGCTATGGCGTCGCTCCTGTCATTAGTGGACGACTCGGTCTCCCCTTCCTCCGGTCATTCCGGGTCCACACTTTACACGCCATTAAGGACGGTGAAGCAAATCAACCCGCTGCGCAAGATCGTCCCAGAGACCTGCACGGGCGGTGTTGAGTTCTGCGACGTCACCTTCGCCTACCCTTCGCGCCCCTCGGTATCTGTTCTACGCGACGTCAACATCTTCCTGCCCGCTCAGGACACGACCTTCATCGTCGGCGCTTCAGGTTCCGGCAAGTCCACTGTTGCCCAGCTTCTCCTTCGCATGTACGAGTTGCACTCGCACCAAGGCATGATCAAGCTCGATGAACAGGATCTCGCTTTCCTCGACACGAACTGGTCCCGCGAACACATCGCAAGCGTATCCCAGACGTGTATCCTCTTCGACATGACCGTCCACGAGAACGTCGCTATGGGTCTCGCAAGCCCCTGGAGCCACCGGCGCCCGGAGTCTGTCACCCGTCTTGAGGTCGAGGCTGCCTGCCGAGCTGCCCTCATGCACGAGTTCATCAGCGATCTTCCCGAAGGCTACGACACTCGGCTGGGGAATGGTGGAGCCAATCTGTCCGGCGGACAGAAGCAGCGTCTTGCCATTGCCCGGGCTTTGTTGCGCGACCCCACGGTTCTCATTCTCGGTAGGTTTTGTTTACTATCGCACGCCAATTATCTTACTGACCGGTCTTCAGATGAGGCAACGTCAGCTCTTGACGCCACTTCGCGCATCCTCGTATTTGAGGCTGTCAAGCGGTGGAGGATGAACAAGACCAACATCGTCATCACACACGACCTTTCTCAGATCTCCGGCAACGATTTCGTGTACGTCCTCAGGGAAGGCGAAGTTGTTGAACAAGGCTATCGTGAGGACCTCGAGGAAGCGTCGGGTGAATTCGCTCGCATGCTCGCCGTGCAGAGTCTGGCTGGCGGTTTCTCCGAGAAGACCGATGAGGAGCTCGCCGAGGAACACATTCCCGTTGACGCCATCCTGGAGCGCGCCGTCTTTCCAGTGGAGACTCAAGACGATCCTGCTCTAGACCCTGCCCTTGCGCATCAAAGCATCTTCCGCCCTTTGACCACCAGCAACTGGATGTTCGATGTCGTCGCCGATCTTACCCGTCAGCCGATGAGCCCTACCGACCCCACTGCTGAGGCTAGCTTCTCCGCGCCACAACCACCACGACTGACTATCGAGACCCACCAGCTCAACCGCTTCGCGTCTACCGAGGGGTTGTCAGCACACCCACCCACATCCCCTCAACGCCAGTCCCTCCACATCAACATCCCCGCTGTCCGCTCCCCACCACCGGCATATGATTCCTCCAAACGTCTCAGTCTTCAGTTCACCCCCGCCTCTCCTACCACTTTCTCGCAGTCGACCCTCTGTGTTGCTAGCCCTATCATAGAGGATGACATCGAGGAAGAGAAGCGCGCAATCCAGCAGCGGGCAAGGACGTACTCGACGCAGTCCCGAACCAAGCGCGAGCGGAAGCGGTGGGACCAGATTCCCCTGACAGAGCTGGCGGAAATCCAAGTCGAGAAGCCGACTGTGTCAAACGACGACGTTCCTCCCCAGACGTCCTTCATGCGCCTTATCTACGAGACCTGGCCAACTATCCCACTCAAGCCCCTCGTGGTGCTAGGTATCATTGCCAGCATCGCCAGCGGCGCTATGACCCCGATTTTCTCGTTCGTCCTGTCTCGTCTCCAGTTCGAGGTCTCCATTGGCGCCAACAACCTCTCCGCGATCAATGTCTTCGGCGGTATCTCCCTTGCGGTCGCCGCTTCGGATGGTATTCTTATTGGCTTGAAGTTCTTCATCATGGAGTTCGTTGCGATGGAATGGGTCAACAACCTTCGCAAGACATGCTTCAACCTCGTTCTCGCCCAGGACAAGAAGTGGTTCGACAAGACCCAGAACAGCACTGTTCGCCTCGTGCAGATCCTGATCAAGGACGGAGACGATGCGCGCAACCTTCTCGCCACTGTTCTCGCCCAGTCATTGGTAGTCGTCGCAATGCTCGGAGTGGGCCTCATCTGGGCCCTCGCTCGTGGCTGGCAGCTCACGCTCGTCGGTTTCGCCATCGCGCCGGTCTTCATCGTCACCATGGCGGTCCAAACGAACCTGGTCGAGAAGTGCGAATACCGGAACAAGCGGGCCCGCGAGGACATCGCCAAAGGTTACTACGACGTAAGCTGATCTCCACTCGTGCTAGCCACAATTTAGCTCATTATATTTTTAGGCCATCTCGAACGTCCGCGCCATTCGTGCGATGGGCTTTGAGCATGTCTTCCAGGAGAAATACAACAAGTCCGTCGACGACGCGCTCACGAAGGGAGTTCGCGGCGCTTTCGTCGAGGGATGCACGCACGGCGTCGCCAGCGCTCTCATCTACTTGGCAGAGGCTGTCCTCTTCTACGTCAGCGCCGTTCTGGTCGCGAACGGCACCTACGATTACTTGCGCATGGTGCAAGTCCTCAACCTCGTTGTATTTACTGTCACCATCGGATCCCAACTCATGTCTTTCAGTAAGTCGCTGTTCGTTGACAACGTTTACGTATGCTAACCCGCTTCGCAGCGCAACGCATTGCCAAGTCCGTGCAGGCCACACAGGACCTGAACACCCTTCTCAGACTCGACAAGAATACGGATGAGTCTCGTGGCACTCTCCGTCCCCCCATCGCTGGCGATGTCATCTTCAACAACGTATCCTTTGCATACCCCGAACGCTCCAACGTCCCCGTCCTCCGGGATCTGTCTCTCACTATCAGGGACAACGAATGCGTCGCGATCGTCGGCGCCTCTGGTTCAGGCAAGACTACGATCGCCGCCCTTCTTCAACGGCTCTACGAGCCGGACTCGGGATCCATCACGGTCGATGGCGATTCTGTTCAGTCCACCGACATCCACCACCTGCGCGACCACGTCGCGGTCGTCAGCCAGCAGCCCAACCTCTTCGACGCCACTATCGCGGAGAACATCGCGTACGGCAACGAGGGCCTGACGCGCGACGACATCGCGGCTGCCGCGCGCGCTGCGAACGTACACGAGTTCATCCTGTCGCTGCCAAAGGGCTACGACACGATGGTGGGCGAGAACGCGTCACTGATCTCTGGCGGGCAGGCGCAGCGGCTGCAGATTGCGCGCGCGCTGGCGCGGCCGGCCAACATCCTCATCCTCGACGAGTGCACGTCCTCCCTGGACCCCGCCAACCAGCAGGTTGTGATGGAGGCGATCCGGCTGGCGAAGGAGGGCCGCACGACGGTGATGGTCACACACAAGCTGCAGGTCATGCGGATGTGTGACCGCATCGTCGTCGTGCACAACGGCACCGTCGCCGAGGAGGGCACATATGCGCAGCTCATTGCGCGCCGCGGCGTGTTTGCTCAGCTTGCCAGTGGCGGCGAGTGGATGGACTAGACGCTTATTTGCCTCTGTCGTTATTGTTTATTGGTTTTATTATCACCTTCACTCTCACCCTCACCCTCACCGTCGTTTTCCCGTTATTTGTCGCTTTGCACATGGGCAAGAAGTACTCCTACAGCAACTAACTACCCCTTCGCTTTCGTGGATCATGATACCGCCGCATTTGTAACCTTAGCACAATCACTGAACTGTATCTAGTAGATGATGACTTTAATGACCACACACGTACTATTTCGAAACATGCCATGTGCGTTCGATGAAGTGTAATTATCGTTCAAGGCCGTGCAAGCATGGCATAGCCCGATACCGTGGAGAGAAGACCAAACTTACCAGCCGAATGAGAAGAGAGGACAACGACATGTATCTGCTGAAGATAAATGAACTACAATACTATTTAAAGCGGCACTTTACACGCGGCAACGCCGCCGTGCTCAGGCTGCCACCGCCGTGCACTTAGAAATCGTCGCACATGTCGCATTCCGGAAACCCACCGCGGTCAACAATAATATCAATGCTACGCGGCGAGTGAGGAGGTACATGGAAAGGAATTATTTGTGCCGCAATAATTTAGGGCAGGTCGGAACTGCAGCACATGAGCTAGCGCAGTCTGCCTACCAAATATATCGATTTTGCCAGATCTTCTGGTGCGGAAGATCCGTTCACGAGATTGCCCCAAGACCCTCTACCTACGGTATCGGGAATTATACAAAGTCCGAAGTTGCTCGGGACTCATACTGCGTACACTGACAGATTCACTGCCTCTACTTCAAGCTTCAGCATCCTACATCTCGTCTCTCCTGAAATATCTCGATGCAGTGAAAACTGCGCTCTGCGCAATTGTGGCGTCTGCCGCCAGTAAGCATCGTGAAGCGCCGGGCGGGGGCCGGTGCAAGTTAAGCGTTTTGATTTTCCCCAACCACTGCAGGGGTGGTTGATGCGCCTCGCTGCCGAGTCAGCACAGGGCGCAATTAAGAGGACAACTGTGGGCCGAGCCTTCTACTACGTCCACCAAGCTGTACAGGCGAATATGGTAAGTTTGATCGCAGTCCAGAAACTCTTGCGTCGTGTTGACAACATCGGTTAGCACTCTCCGTCAAAGTCCCAAGCTGTCTGCTGTTAGGGACGGCCTGACAAGATGCGGAGAAGATGCACCATGGCAATGATGCTTCATCAGCAAGCTTCGCCACTTACTGCGAATCTTCGAGCCGGCCGAGCGCTGTAGTAGCGAGGGACGCGTATAAAAAGCTCATTGCTGGTGTCCTGTAAAGTAATCACTTCTCCCCGCTACATCTCTCAGACAGGTATGTGGGCCTGCCGGAGCTCGCTCTTTTCCTAGTTGATTTTCCGCCGCAGAGAAGATGTCACCAGGACCTCGCGCGTGGCCGTTTTTGGCCTTCCTAACATACGCTTCGACTTTAATATCCGTTCGTGCCCAAGGATGTACGCCAGCGGATGACCCTGTCTGGGACACGGTTAGTTCTGTCTCATGTTTCTCGGATTAACCACTGACACCGTTGTAGCTACAGCCCAGTACGCCGGATTCCGTCAACTGGGAGCCCTGCTACAGTGGAAACTTCTGTACTAGGCTTACGGTACGATCTTCGGCTATTCGTACCTGCCTCACTCTGAAGTCGGAATCACAGGTCCCTCTGGACTACGCCAACCCCAGTGTGGGAAATGCCAGGATCGCGCTCGTAAAGATCCCAGCTACTGTACCTGCCAATGATACATCCTACAGAGGCCCAATTCTCTTCAACCCCGGAGGACCTGGTGTGCCTGGCATAGCATATGTTGTCGCCAACGGCAAGCATATGCAAGATGTATTCGGTAGCGAGTACGATATCATTGGTTTTGACCCCCGGTGAGGCCTTCCAACGTCCTTCGTCGATTTACTGTTAACTCATGGATGTGTTCAGAGGAGTTGCGCACACGCAGCCCGCGGCCAACTTCTGGCTCTCTGAAGGAGAGAATTTCGTCTATCAGTTAGGCGTCACCAGTGATGGTGCCCCCAATGCTACCTCGGATGCCGTGGGGCGACTTATTGGCAGGAGCCACATCATCAGCACGCTTGCTGAGGCTCGGGGGAAAGATTTCGCTCCGTACATGTCGACCGCATTGGTCGCTCGGGACATGCTCACAATCGTCAATGCACTTGGACAGGAGAAATTGCAGTATTGGGGCATTTCGTGAGTCTCGCGATATCCTGGCTTGTATGGGCCTCCTTTACACCGCTACAGGTATGGAAGTCTCGTCGGGATGACGTTCGCATCGATGTTTCCGGTATGTTTACCTCCACTATATAATACCAATTTACGCTGACACAGTTGACAGGAAAAGATCGAGAGGATGATCGTGGACGGTGTCGTCGATACAGATGACTATTTCTCCGCCACTGTGGCCAATCTCGAAAGGACAGACGCAGGACTTCGACTATTCTTCGAGGCCTGCACATCCGTCGGGCCAGAAAAGTGCGCCCTTTACGAAGACACCGCTGACAAAGTGCAGGCCCGCTATCAGAGAATCCTCGACTCTCTGAAGACAACCCCCCTTGTGGTCTTACCAGAGGACCCTACCAACCCACTAGCGAGCTACGGCCTGATCTCCTATAAGGATGCTCACGCATTCACTTGGGGCTTCATGTACAGTCCGTATTTTGGCACACCAAACTCCACTGAGTTTGCTGCTGCATTCCGGGCGGCTGAGGCAGGGGACGGGTCCGTCATGTGGTCTTTCATCGGAGGGGCCACAGAGTCGATCGACTGCGGGAGCAACTGCACCCAGTTCCCTATACCCCCAATCCTTGCGGCGGACGACGCACAGAAGACCATTCTGTGCACTGACGTTGATCCCTTCGACGAGACGGTGCCGGAGCTGCAGAAGTATTTCACGGACCAGCTTCAGATCTCGCAGTTTGCGGATATTTGGATCGTGCGTTCGTTCTGCGAGTGAGTTGTATGGTTTTGATTTCGGAAGACGGTGGCTGAGCTTTTGTGATCAGGGGATGGAAGGTCAAACCCGTTGAGCGTTTCAGAGGTATGTGGATCGAACAGTTACCCAACATGCAACTCAATGTGATTAGGTCCATTCGCCGCGAACACGTCGTTTCCTCTCTTATTCATCGGTAACACCAACGACGTTGTTCTTCCTGTGCAGAAGTAAGTCGTAACACACCGCCTCAGCCCTCGAAGCGGAACTAACTCGTACTTTCGCAGCGCGATCAAACAGTCCAAAGGATTCCCCGGTTCCGTAGTGCTGACGCAGAACTCAGCCGGAGTATGTCTCCGTGACTTCATCGCTCTTTCACCATTGACTCATTTATGTTCGCAGCATTGCACCATCGCAGCCGTGTCTCAGTGTAGCGCGTCGGCCATGCGGGCGTACATGCGGGATGGCACTCTCCCCCAGAACGGAACCGTGTGCGAAATCGAGAGTCAGTATTTTGAGCAGAAGGCACCGGCGACGACCAAGAGGTCTGAGGATGGGGCGGTGGAGGCTTGGCGAGCTCTAGTCTCTTCTGCTCCAGTTCCTCGCTTCATGGTTTGATCGGGTCGAAATTCGCGTGTCCTGCAATTTTCGTACAGTTGTTGTGCGTCGGTTGGATAGCCTGTACAGGGTCGTTCATTGTCACTCATTTACTGTCGTCACTCGTTAAATAACCTGAAGGGACACACTTATGATTGATCTCCTACTGCTCTGCGCGACCCGAGAGGCATGAGGTATTGTATCAGGACAACACGGCTCCTAGGAAAGCTTGTAGGAGTTTGACTTAGGATGAACTTGTAAGTATTGCAACGAGCATTTATTGCGGCGCTGGCTCGAAGTAAAGTAAGGTCTTATGGGTGCACATTGGGACCTGGGAGGCGTCCGACTCCAGCGAGACGATCACGTTAAGAATGTACTGTAACCGGAGATAGACGGTGTCGGAGATCATTCAGTCCGCCCATTTCTTAAATATCAAGTGTATTTGATTATGCATGGCCACAAGAAATGACACTAAGCATTGTGATATGTATATATATGCGTACTGTCCATTGTCATAACTAATGTCCACGAAGGTCGTCAGGGTCTCTCATAAGTTTACACGCCAAACTTCTGGATGCGTAAAGCAGACGTGAGGGCGTGCCAGGTGTTAGCAATCTCTGTGTCCTCCCTCTTGGTAGAATTGGCGGAGATCGGATCGTCAAAGAACCTGCTCTCAATCTGGCAGACCGTGCCTGGTGCGGGGAGCTTGCCGTCGCGCATGTAGTCCCGCAAGGCCGTTGCTGTGCAGACTGACTCCGCAGAGAAGGTAACGTGCTACGAAACAGTTTCAGCGGTCGGAAAGAAGATATAGTGGGGAAGCGACGTACACCGGACGAATTCTGGGTGAGGACGGCCGAGCCGGGGAAGCCTTTCGACATCGTGATCGCACTAAAGTACACAGTGAGCTCGGGCCACTCTGTGATGTTTCGTAGAACGTACCCAGAAACGGGCAAGACCGGATCATTCACGTTCCCGACAAACAGAATAGGGAACGACGTGTTCGCCACGAACGGACCTGTATACGGGTGTGAATCATCGAGGACAAACAACATATTTGGGGAACCTACCACCGAACCGCTCTACAGACTTGGTTTTCCAACCCCTATGTCGTTCCCCTTGTTAGACAAGTCGCGTAATGAAAGGTAAGCCACTCACTTGCAAGCTGCGCCACTCGTCCACATGTCAGCAAACCGCGATATCTTGCTCTGTTCTTCGTAATAATTTTCCATATCCTCAATTGAGCCGTCAGCCACGTCCAGGTCGGCACAGAAAATCGCAATGACCGCATCAGCGTAGTCGATGATGGGAGGAAGGGGGAAGGCGGTGCTGTTGCATGAGAGCGCGACTTGTGAAGGTTGTGCAGCTTGCCAGAATATCGAACCGTCGCCCTCTTCGATAGACTTGAGCCCAAGGGCGAGGATTGTAGCGTTTACAGAGCCAACTAGGGGGTTAGAGCTAGGGTACGGGGAGTAAAGGAAGGTGAACATGACGCTTTGCGCGATCTTGTAGGTAAGGAGGCCGTATGTGCCTGTGCCGCCCGTTTGGTTGGCGAATACGGGGACGGGGCGACGCTTGAGGTTGTTGAGGATAGTCTCGACGCGCGCAGAGACCTGAGCTACGGTCGGCTCGTAAATCGCGCATTTGATAGGCCCAGCTTCGACACAAGCTTCGTAGACTGCATTCAGCCCGGCGTCTGTGCGAAGAAGGTTCTTGGCGTGTGCGCCGGATAGATAGTCCTCAGCGTCGACAACACCTGTATGCTTGATATTAGAGTAGTTAGGTAGGAAGTAACCGGACATACTATCGACAATGATCCGCTCAACGTTGTCAGGAAGCATAGCGGCGAATGTCTCGCCCAGGAAACTCCCGTATCTGCGAAACGGGATGAGCTGGAGCACCTCCCTTCAATTCGTAAACGTACGAAACACCCCAGTACTGCAATTTTTCGCGCCCGTGCGCACGAGTAATCTCAAGCATGTCCCGCGCCACTAAAGCAGTGCTGACGTATGGGGCGTAGTTCTGACCCCTGGTGTTGACGAGGTCGCTATAAACAAGGTTATTGTCGTAGAGCCGTGCAACCGCGTCTGGGGTGAGGAGAGGCGGCGGAGTATCCGTGTCCTGGAGTAGACGTATCAAGCTTTCCGGGAGACTAGCGAAGAGTGAGGAAGCAGCAGGAGTTGTGCGCCCAACTCCACTGCAGAAGACGATTAATTTCATGTGTAGGCTAGGTAGACGAGAATCGCACCGAGAATCAAACCCGATGATATCGTACTCCGTCCCGAATACTCCTTGAATTAGCTCGCCAGCGGCATTAATAGCGTCCACTCCCGAGACTCCCGGACCACCTGGTGGACAATATCAGTTCACTGCCTTAGGAGGCCATGTAAGACTGGCTCCTACCTGGATTGAACAGAATGGGCCCTCTGTAGCTGGTGTCGTTCATGGGGACGGCTGCGGGAATTTTGAGCAGCGCGATGACAGCCTGCGTTCCATTAGGCTTGCTGTAATCGAGTGGAACCTAAGTCATGATTAGATGAAGCTTGAGATACGCGTGAAAATGAGCGAGCGCACCTGAAGCTTTGCGCACAGCCTGGTACTGTAGCACGTCTGCCAGGTAAGGTTTCCGACTAGTCCTGGTACGAGCTGCTTCATTTATTAGTGCCGTTGTAGAAAGGTTAGTTAAAGGGCGTACGTTGTCCCAAACCTGGTCCTCCGGGTTACAGTCCTGAGCGTGGACCAGTTGAAGAGCTGCTGAGGCAGCGAGTAGTAGTGTGGGAGCCAGCCGCCGAGGAAGAGACATAATGGCTTCGCGATTCAGCGAGCTGCTTCGAGATTATTTGGGATGGGGGTATTCTTAACGGTCGACCACGAATCCGGGGGTACTTATACTCCAATGAGACCATGGATTCAAGTCTGGACTAGCGGCTGCGGACGCGGTGTGGCTCGGTTCTATGCACCCTTTGATGAGATCACAGGTTGCACAGAGCTTCATGTTGATGTTGAGAGTCGATCGGTGACGCGACATGTTTTGTTAAGAAAAAAGAAGGAGCTCACGCATCGCACGTCCTGCCGTACAAATGGCTACGAGTGTCTTCCTTTGAGACCATTCGCCCAAACATCATAGATGAGACTCTTATGACGTTTCTGTGAGTTTATAACGTGCCGTTAACAACGAGCCCCTTCACATAGAAGGCTCAAGACTTCACCGATAGCTTGGAGAATATCTTGACAAAGGTTTCCGCGACACAAGTAGGCTTGGTATACAAATAGTCGAGCTGCGGAGACACATGGACCGACTGTGGATAGCTTAATCACAGTATGAAACGAGCACCGGTACGGGTCGCATAGGCGCGCACGTTGGAGGCGCTGTTGGCCATCACAAAACCAGTGCGTGCCACTTCGTACTCTGAATGCGGAAGTCAAAGAACGTCGTTTGGGATAGAAAGGAAATCCGCACAATGTATGCGGCCGTCAGGACCGGTAGGATGATGGTGTAAAGTTATGCGGAAGAAATTTGGTCGGAGACGTCAAAAGAGTATCGCGGATTATGGACAGCTTGCGACATTGTAGCCTCACAGAGATGGAACAGGCACGCCTAGGAGCCACTTGACATCGCAGGTGGTTGAGAAGCTCCTGAGACCCTGAGACCGCTGTGTAACGTGTTCGTTAGAACAGGAGTCTGAGGCGCGTGCGATGTTCGGCGAAAGAGGCCAATTTGTAGGACAGATTCGCCAATGATTAATGTTTGATGCGCTAGTTATGCAGCGCAGCGTTGTTCTGCGGTATCACCGACGCGTATCGCCTCCTCGAAAAGCTTTCCTGCTCTGATTTGCGACTCCTCGAGGAACGCTGCGCGGACGGTAAGAAAAGGCCGGTCGATTCCTAGGTGGTATTTGTAAACGCGCCATTTCCTCCAGTACTATCGTTGACAAACGCGTATACTGGGTCGTGTCTGAGTCCGTTGATTGTCGTGTCAACCCATCTGTCGGGAGGGCCGACGCAATTTCAAGACGACAAGAACGACTTGGAGGAGGCCTTCTTGGATCACGCACGGTTAAATCCTAAGACAAGGAATAGCCCGTAGACGAAGTCGTTGGAGATGGAGAATAGATATTATGAGGTTCTCACCAGAACTCTGAGCACCCTGTGAAGACAGGCTTGAGCAAGGATGAGCAAGGTCGTCGTCGTCCGTCAAAGCTTGACTCTGAGGGCCGCAGCGCTTCCCAAACGGGTCGTTTGAACGCCTGATCGTGGTCGGCAATTCCCGATCATCGTTGACTCTAACACTCATCGTCAATCCAGACACTAGTTTCGCTTCAAATGGAGAGCACTACGAAGGAACTCATTCAAGAATTCTACACGTCTTTCCAAGTGGCGCGAACTGGTCCGCCGCCGTTTTAGCTTCGTATTCTGCAACGTCCTCAACGATGGTCGGACAGACGTGTCTGCTCGCCTCGACAAACTCAAGGATCAGCCCAATCCTTCCTCCGAAGATGTTGCTCTGCTGGTACAACACGTCGCCAAACTGCGTAAAGAGCTTGTGGATGCAACTGCGTATCTACCATCATATGACCAACGTCAGTACGAACAGGTGTGTTTTCTATAGTGCTGAGTTTCCCCATGTATTAAATTAGTTCCAACAGACTGTGAAAGTGCTAGAAAAGACACTTGATGAGCTGCGCTCTGCGTCGACGCAGAAGCCAAAGTTTTCGTTCAAACGGTCGCAGAAGCCGAAGACAAGTGCGGCTCCTGTGACACCGCAGACGGTAACTCCAACGAGAGAAGCAGTCACCTTGAGCGCGCTGTCTCTGTCGGCCATGTCTCACCAATATCTCACTTGGGCTTCTCTGCCTAAACCGCCTGGACCAACATCAGATCTCAGCTTGTCGGACCTCGATCATTGTATCGTGAATCTCCTGCCCGAGGAGGCCAATGCTACCTCTCCCTGTGCCTTCACCGCCCTACACATCCGCAATGTGACAAACACCATTCTGATCCTACCAATTGTCGACGGGAGCGCGCTCATCCACGACATGACGAATTGCGTCATGGCCTTGGGCTGTCACCAGGTGCGTGCTACCGGCTGTGACGGCGTGCAACGAGGCTGAGCATCATTTTACAGTTCCGCATGCACACGTCCTCGCAGACTGACGTCTATCTTTCGATCGACTCGAATCCAATCATCGAGCACTGTTCTGGCATACGCTTCGCTGAATACCCTCCGAGGTTACTGGAGTATGGAGGTGTGACTGATTCACGAACGGTACGGTATTGTTTGTTGAGATGCAACGGAAGTGCTGAAACACGTTGATACCCACAGACAAGCAAGCACCTGTCCGTGCAAGACTTTTCCCACATCCGCGCCACGCCGTCTCCGAACTGGTCCGCCCTTGCTGCGAAGAATGCACTGGATGGCGAAGACTGGCCGTTGCGGAACGGAGGTTCTGTCGATCCTCTTCTTTCACAATTACTTCCAGGCAACCAAAGCCTGTAATATAAGCTGCTCGTAACACCGTAGTCAACTCTCTGTATCCAACAAATTGTGGCTGTTGCAGCGGTTGACGGCATCATGCGTCATAGCAGAATGTGGGGACGAGATCCTTGTGGCGTCTGCAGGATAAGTCCCGATGCGGAAGACATGCCCGGGTTATCGCTTAGTCAGCGTTGAAACAGGGCTGTTTCCCGGTCGTGCTCTGTTTGCGCCAGACCTCCACGCCGTCCCCTACGGCGGCGACGACCACCGTCCTGTTCCCTGCCTCTCTTTTCGTCCTGCTCTATCTCTCCTAGCCCACCATGAATCGACAGTCCACGCTGGGCATGCACCAGCAGCTGGAAGCTGTCACCGACCTCGCGACCCTCTCCTCCGTCTCAGACGACATCATCGTCGCATGCATTCGCGAACGGTTCATGGCCGACAACATCTACACCAACGTCGGAACCTCTGCCCTCGTTGCCGTCAACCCCCACAAATACGTGTCCAGCAACTCAGACGCTGTACTCCAGAAGTACGCGGCCGAGTATCGGGATACATCGCCGTCCAAGACCCCGCTGCCCCCTCACATCTTCCAACTCGCGAATAATGCGTACTACCATATGCGGAGAACGACCCAGGACCAGTGCATGCTGTTGAGGTTGGCCTTCACCCCGCTTGACCCCTCGAAGCTGGTGTACTCACCTTCATTACAGCGGCGAGACGGGGAGTGGTAAATCGGAGAACCGACGGCTTGCGATCAAGGCTTTGTTGGACCTAAGCGTCAGTAATCCAGGAAAGAAGGGGGCCAAGCTTGCGCAGCAGGTTCCCGCGGCCGACTTCGTCCTCGAATCATTTGGCGGCGCTCGCACGCTTTTTAACACCAACGCGTCGCGGTTTGGTAAATACACCGAACTACAGTTCACTGACCGCGGTCGGCTATGTGGTGTCAAGACCATCGACTACTACCTCGAACGAAGTCGCGTTTCCTCCGTCCCGTCTGGAGAACGGAACTTCCACATATTCTACTACCTCATGGCGGGCGCGACTGCCGAGGAACGACAACACATGCACTTGAACGAGAAGGCGACGTACCGCTATCTTGCGCAGCGCGCGCCTCCAGGGCGGGGTTCGCAAGGCCGTGACGAAGATGCCGTACGCTTTGACCAGCTGAAGGTGGCCCTCAAAAACGTCGGCTTCTCCAAACGTCACGTTGCTCAGACATGCCAACTTATCGCTGCTATTCTTCACCTCGGCAACCTCGACTTCACCATCGACCGAGCTCGGAACGAAGATGCCGCGGTCGTTAGGAATCTCGACGTATTGCAGATCGTCGCAGAGTTCCTCGGCGTACAGCCTGCCGCACTCGAGGTCGCTCTCACGTACCGGACGAGGCTGATGAAGAAGGAGCTATGTACCGTCTTTCTTGATCCGGATGGTGCTGCCGACAACCGGGATGAATTGGCCGTCACGCTTTATTCCCTTTTGTTCACATGGCTCAATGAGCATATCAACCAACGCCTTCACAAGGACGATTTCACCAGCTTCATCGCTCTACTCGACTTGCCGGGCCCTCAGAACTTGACAAGCCGCCCGAACGGTCTCGACCAGTTCTGCGTCAACTTCGCGAATGAACGGCTGCAGAGCTTCATCCAGAAGCGCCTGTTTGAGAGCCATGTGGCCGAGTACAACGCGGAGGGTATCTCTCGTTTCGTCCCCCAGATCCCGTACTTCGACAACACTGAATGTATCCGGCTGTTGCAACACCGCCCAGGTGGTTTGGTTCACATCATGGACGACCAAGCTCGGAGGATGCCACGAAAGACTAACCACACCATGGTTGAGGCGTTCTCCAAGCGATGGGGCAACCACTCCTCCTTCAAGGCCGGAACTGCTGACAGGTCTGGCTTCCCGACGTTCACAGTCAACCACTACACGGGACCTGTCACTTACTCAGCGGAGGGTTTCCTAGAACGTAACCTGGACACCATGAGCCCTGATTTTGTTTCACTCCTCCGTGGAACCAGCGCGGGCGACGGCCCCTCGCCCGATGGCACTGGTTCCATCAACCCCTTCGTCAAGGGCCTCTTTACTTCCAAAGCTGTCGCCACCCAGGTGCATCCGCGTAACGAGGACACCATCATCTCCGCACAACAGCCCGTCAAGCCCATGAGGGCGCCCTCCACTCGTCGCAAGGGTACGATCAAGCGAATGCCCACGCTCAAGGAGAACGATCCGGAGGACAAGGAGGAGGATGAAATCCCTGGCGCGGCGCCGTGTACTACTGGTCAATTCCGAGCGGCTCTTGATACATTATTCGATACTCTCGAGGAGGCGCAGGCTTGGTATGTCTTCTGTATCAACCCGAACGACTCCCAACTTCCCAACCAGCTCGAGGGCCGGTCCGTCAAAGGACAGGTCCGCAGTCTTGGGATGTCAGAGATTGCCCGCCGATGTGCCAACGTCTTCGAGGTAGCAATGACGCCCCCTGAATTCGTGGATCGATACGGCGACACAGTCAGGGCACTCGGCGTTCAGGAAGGCGATCCGCGGGAGCAGGTCGAGCAGACCAGGACTGCGCTCGGGCTCCTAGAGAAAGACGTCGTCCTGGGTATGCGCATGGTACGTCATTTCACGCAATATGTCTTCCCCTCGCTAAAACTCCACTAGGTTTTCTTGTCCCACACCGCGTTCCGTCGGTTGGAGGATGACTTGCGGGCGAAGGATACCGAGGAGCAGAAGCGCAACAGGATACGGGAAGCGGAAGCAGAGGCTGGCCTCGACCCGCGGAACCTCAACGACCCTTACGCCCCGTACGCTACGCCTGGCCAAGAGTCACCATACGACGGAGGCTACAACGACCCATTTGGCCAGTCGAACCAGGCTCTTCCGCTTGTCGCGCATGCCTCCCCCTTCCACAACGAAGATTACGACGACACCAAATCTCTCCGGAGCGATGACTACGATATGCGCAGTGCTCTCACAAGTCATCGCGACGAGTCCGTCTCCAACCTTGGCACCGAATCCTACGCCCCATCGCGCAACATGTTCACGAACGCCGACAAGGGCATGGGTGACAAGGAAGCGCTTGCTGGCGAGATCCAGGAAGGCGAGGTAGCTGAAGAAATCAAGGAGACGTCCGCGCGTCGTCGATGGGTGGCACTCTGCTGGATACTGACATGGTGGATTCCGACTCCGCTCTTGGCTTGGGTTGGTCGCATGAAGCGACCGGATGTTCAACAAGCGTGGCGAGAGAAGCTGGCACTCAACATGATCATCTGGCTCATGTGTGGTGTCGCTATCTTCATCATCGCTGTCGTCGGTCCACTCATCTGTCCTACCGACCACGTGTTCAGCTCCAGTGAACTTGCTTCGCACTCGTTCAACAACAAGCCGAACAACGTATACACGTCTATCCGCGGAGAAGTCTTCGATCTGACCGCCGTTGCCGCCACTCACCAGCGGATCGTGGATATCGTCCCCCAGAAGTCCATCATGAAGTACGGAGGAGTCGCCGCTGATAACATCTTCCCAGTTCAGGTACGTCATATAACTTCTCCCTCGGATATACCGTATTCACGTCGAAATAGGTGAGCGCTGTTTGCAACGGCGTCACCGGTACTGTCAGCCCGTACGTCACCTTGGACTCCAGCAACAACACGGATGTGAACGCGCAGTACCACGATTTCCGCTCGTGGACCACTGATCCTCGCCCCGACTGGTACTTCGAGAGCATGACCCTGATGCGCTGGAACAACCGTGTCGGTTACGTCGGGTACGATCATAAGGCGTTGAAGAACATGGCCAACTCGCAGAAATCTATCGCCGTATACCGTGGTCTTGTCTATGACCTGACATCGTATATCAAGAATGGCCCCGCGATCGCTGCACCCAAAGGACACCAGGCTCCTGGCGGTATCGACCCTCATTTCATGCATCAGTCCATCATCGACGTCTTCCAGTTCCACGCCGGCGAAGATGTCACCAAGAGGATCGACAACTTGAACCTGAACGTGAACATCCTGAACTGGCAGCGCACGTGTTTGCGCAACCTGTTCCTCATCGGCAAGGTCGACAACCGAAACTCCCCCCAGTGTCTCTTCTCGCAGTACATCCTTCTGGCGCTATCGATTTTCATGGTCGCCATCATCGGATTCAAGTTCATCGCGTCTATCAACTTCGGCTCGTCTCGCGCCCCCGAGGACCACGACAAGTTCGTCATCTGCCAAGTCCCCTGTTATACCGAAGGTACCGCGTCGCTCCGCAAGACCATCGACTCCCTTGCCCAGACGAAGTACGACGACAAGCGCAAGCTGTTGTTTGTCATTTGCGACGGTATGGTCGTCGGTTCCGGTAATGATCAGCCTACGCCTCGTCTTGTCCTCGATGTACTCGGTGCCAACCCCAACGTTGATGCGGAGCCTCTCAGCTTCCTCTCACTCGGAGAAGGTGCCAAGCAGCACAACATGGGCAAGGTCTACTCCGGTTTGTACGAGACGTCTGGACACGTCGTTCCATACATTGTCGTCGTCAAATGCGGCAAGCCCGGCGAGAAGCAGCGCCCCGGTAACCGTGGAAAGCGTGATTCGCAATTGTTGCTCATGCATTTCCTCAACAAGGTATGTTTCCGTGTTCTATTCATAAGGCAAGATTTGAACGTCTTCTCCAGGTCCACTTCAACGCGCCCATGAACCCGCTCGAACTCGAGATCTACCACCAAATCAAGAATGTCATCGGTGTCAACCCGACGTTCTACGAGTACTTGTTCATGGTGGATGCCGATACGACGGTCCATCCATTCTCGCTGAACCGTTTGGTTTCTGCGTGAGTTCCCACTCTTCACATGGTCTACGTCATTACTGATTTGCCCTTGTAGCATGATTCACGACAAGAAGCTACTGGGTGTTTGCGGTGAAACAGAGCTGGCCAACGCAAAGCAGTCCATCATCACCATGATGCAGGTCTACGAGTACTTCATCTCGCATCACATGGCGAAGGCCTTCGAAAGCTTGTTTGGCTCCGTTACCTGTTTGCCCGGTTGTTTCACCCTCTATCGCGTTCGCACCCCAGACACGCACAAGCCGCTCATCGTCTCCAACCAACTCATCCAGGACTACTCGGAGAATCGCGTCGATACATTGCACATGAAGAACCTGCTGCATCTCGGTGAAGATCGTTACCTGACAACACTGCTGCTCAAGCACTTCTCGAACCACAAGACGCAGTTTGTGCGGGATGCTCACGCGTACACCGTGGCTCCGGACGATTGGAAGGTCTTGTTGTCGCAGCGTCGGCGTTGGATCAACTCGACTGTGCACAATCTCGGTGAACTCATCTTCTTGGATCAGCTCTGTGGTTTCTGTTGTTTCTCCATGCGCTTCGTCGTCATGATGGATCTACTCTCGACTCTCATCCAACCGGTTACTGTCGCATATGTAAGTCTTGGTTTCATCGATATAATATTCTACCGCTCAACCCGTAATTCAGATCGTCTACCTCATCTACCTCGTTGCCGGAGAGCACAAGGCGATTCCGCAGCTTTCCATCATCATGTTGGCTGCCGTGTACGGTCTGCAAGCATTGGTGTTTGTTATGCGGATGAAGTGGGACATGATTGGCTGGATGGTGTTCTACATCCTTGCTATCCCTATCTTCTCGTTCTTCCTACCGCTCTACTCTTTCTGGCGCATGGACGACTTCTCATGGGGTCAAACGCGTCTCGTCATGGGCGAATCCGGCAAGAAGTTGATCATTCACGTACGTTTTGTCTTGTCACTGTCTCCGCCCACAGTACTGACTCGCATCAATAGGACGAGGGCAAGTTCGACCCCAAGTCCATCCCGCTCAAGTCTTGGAACGACTACGTGAGTCTAGATGATATGACCCGATACCTCTTACTGACGTTGTTCTAGGAAAATGAACTGTGGGATAAGGAGTCGAACCACAGTATCGGCTCGTGGAATCCTCCGCAGAAGTTCCAGAACGACGGCTACGCCGAGTCGCACACCGCGTCGATCTACGGCCGCGAGACCTACTACGAGCCAGCAATGTCTCGCGCATACTCTCCGTCGCCTTCGCAGCACATGATGTATCCACCACCGGGATACCAGTCTGGTCGCAACACGCCAATGTCAACCGGCTACTCTCAAGGCGTTCTGCACCAACCCGTGCCCTCACGCCCTGCGACTTCGTACCTCGACGTGCAAATACCGACGACGCACAGTCCGGAGGACGCCGACCTCGGTCCAGGTGTCCCGACCGACACGGACATCGACCGCGCCGTACAGCACCTTCTTCAACACGCAGACCTGACGGCCGTCACGAAGCGTGAAGTCCGCCGCCAGCTCGAGGACCACTTCGGCATGGAGCTGGGCAACCGGAAGTCGGTGATCAACGGGGCGATCGACCGTGTGCTCCTCTCGCGGGCGTCTTAAGGTCAATAAGTATCCAAAAATGAACCATGTTATCTTGCTCTCTGTGGAACGCCTTTCTTTAGCCCCTTGGACTTGGTCGTAATTACTAGCATCTCTGTCGTATCGTCACTCCACGGACTCTGCATCTCACGTGTGCTTTCTTAACGTAACCCCACAGTACATTCATAGAATATCGGACTGTAATACTGGACACGGACTTAGCGAAAGGCGGTAACGAAATTGATTGGTTCCGTTCATCTCGATGTGCTTAGGTTCCAGTCGTAATTCACGATCTTTACCTTGATAATTCAGGCTCCGAAGTGTGCTCGGTCTGCTTGAGGATAAGTGAAGTGGACACACTGGCAGCACACAGTTATGAATATCGATTCCGACATACAGTGTATTCATGTTGGTACAGGGTAGTGTTACAAGGGTTAGTCATTTCATACTAGTACATGCGCCAGGACGCTCGAATGCCATCGTTTGAATACAGACCTACTTGAAGTACGACTTGACAGCGTCGCGCCACTCCTTCTTGGTCTCCGCATGCGCCGCGCCAGACTCGAAGCGAACCATACGATGCGTCGCCCGCGGCTGCTTCATGAAGTCTTGCGTGTTGATGCGCTCATAGTCGACGAATGTCGCGCCGAGCGTCGCCGTACCGGTCGCGAGCGGCGCCTCCTTGCCAATGACGGAGGCGAGGCCAGGGCCGTGGGCAGAGACGGCGTTGGGGTCTGCGTAGACAGAGACGTTGAGCTTGGCGCCGGCCTTGAACCACCCTGTAGATGTCTTGTCGGCGGGCTGCATCGCGGCCTCCGAGCGCGCGATGCTCAGGAGTAGGCCCTTCTCGAGGTCCGCGGGAGGGAGTGTGCTGTTCAGCTCGAGCTCGACGGGGGCGCACATCTGCGCGTTGGGGGCCTGGAGGAGCATGTGATCGATGAAGTAGTTTGAGCCCTTCCCGTATAGGTAGAAGGGCACGAAGGTCGGCGGGTACCGAGCATCGCGCCAGCGGGAGTCGAGCGGACGGTTCTTAATGACGCGGACGTTTGTCACCTCGACCTGGTCGAAAACGATGTGGTCATCGCTATTTGAAGTTGTTAGTAATTTGAAGTCGTTAGTAACATGAGGCTCTAAAGAGATGGATTTACGCACGCGTCGGTGATCGTTGCGGCGAACGAGGCACCATCCTGGCAAATATCTTCAACATTGACATTTTCCTTGGTAGTGAGCGTCACAACGCCGTCCAACTTGCCGTGAAGGCGGGAGTCAGCGGGAATTACGAGATTGACGGAGAGGACCACTTGGAAGCGGCCGTTGGCGTTATGGAAGTACGGGCGGTAGATCAAGTAAACTGCATCGGTGTCAAGGCCCTGCACGATGAAGCTGTGGCGCTGTGGCTTGATGGTGTTACGCGACACGACATGCTACAGTACGCAAAACGTCAGTGGAATGAATCGAAGTAAGGAGAGATTTACTAACGTGCATCTCCTCTTCCAGGACGGTCTGGAAAATATTCGCAAGACTCTGGACGAAATCGCCCGCAGTCTGGAATGGCGACATCACAACGTTGCGGAGGACGAACAGGTCCTGGTTGGACTCGGTTTCCAGCCCCATACGCTCCCTAAAGTGGGTCGCGCACTCGCCATACTCTTCCATCTTGAACGTTGTCGAAGACAGGAACATGGGGACTGTCTCGGGCCGGACGGCGGGGGTTGTGATGGAGAGGCGCTTGAAGATCGAGTTATTGAGGAAGTTGGCCTCTTCGACGTCGGTGTTGGGCGCGCCATTGATACGGAAGTTGCATGCGAATGCGTTGATGTTGAGGTCCGAGCCTAGCGAGCAGAGGACCTTCAATGCGTCTTCGTTGGCGGCGATAGCCTCGTTGGATTGGCCGAGGATGTTCTCGCGGATGAAAAGCTTCTCTTTCTCTACGGCGGCTGGATCGGGCTCGGAGCTGAGAGCGTTGAAGGGGACGACGATGAACGGATCTGATTCGATGGACATGGCCGACCAATGGGCAGCAATCTAATAAGCGTGATCATGTCAGCGCTGAAGGCCGTCATAAACAAAAGAGCTTACCCTGCGGCAAGACCATGTAGCCTCTCCGAGAAGCGCGCCATGACCCTCATCGTGCAAGCCAATAACAGTATGATGCAGGAAAGCCGCCACACCAGGGGCTCCAGGTTTGCTGGTGGCATCCGGTGAGCGATGAGCAGCGAAATGAGCTTTGTATACTCACCTTCCCTCGACACCGTAGATGCCGATGCTTTCGCCCTCAGAGGATTGCTGAAGGTAAGGAGCACTCCAGGTCACGAGATAGCGCAATCGCCCGTCTTTGTAACACAGCCCTCCGGCAGGGTAGGGGATATAACCGGCCTTGTGAGGGTCGATGGTGATAGAGTCGACGCGTGCTAGAGCATGAAGCTGGTCGATCGTCTCCTGTCTCAGCGTCTGCGAGGGCACAAACTCGCGGTCCGGCTCTGTGCCCTTGCGAGGGCCTCGGAAGAGGGGCTTGTGGCGAATCATGGAGGCGAAGTACCCGCCCCAAGCAGCATCGGCGTGCACAAGGAAGCACAGACCTTTCTTCTCGTACTCGTCGCGGAGGTCGACGATCTTGTCGAGAGGGTCGACGGAGCCCTCTTCGGTGGAGCCGATGATACCGACGACGGCGAAGACGGGTCTTTCGTTCTGAAGAGCGTCGTCGAGGGCCTCACGGAGCTTGTCAATGTTGACACGCGCGTTGTAGTCCACATCGACATCGACCATGTACTCCGAGCCGAGGCCGGCGATGGCTACAAGCAGCAGGTGAGAATTTGTACATTTGAAAAAGGGACAAACATACCAGCGCCTTTCGGCCAAGAGTAGTGCCTCGTCGCGGAGATGAGGTACTGCGGTGAATGCTTCATGCCCCATTCGGACTCGACCGCCTGTTTGCCGCGAGACTGGACAATGTATTTGTTGAGGACAGAATCGAGATACGTCGCGGTGATGCCGAACTCGGAGTAAAGACGCCCCGGGATGTCGAGGATCGTCTTGGAAGGAAGGTTGAGCAGCTGCCACGTGTTGAGCTTCGAGAAGAGCACAGGCGTGTCTGGATCTGTCGGTAGAGAAATCGAGAAAGAGTCGGAGAGACCCTCAAGTTCGTTGCCGGGCTTCATGGCATCGCGCAGGGATAGCGGGTAGTATTTCAGATTGCGCGCTGTGGGGCCTGTCAGGAAAGCCATATTCGGAAGACTCACGGATAATTCAACGTACCGACCCTGTAAATCATGAGTAACGTAACATGCAAATCAACGGCGGCTAGACGTACCAAATAGACTCGAGGTTGGCGACAGTGCCGTCACAGGCAATGTGACCCCAATACAGCGGGTTGCCGTCGTCGTCCCGCTCCTTGTACCCCAGCATCTCACACATCTGCAGGCCGACCTCGAGCTCGATAATGGTGGTGACGGGACTGGCTTCGAACGCGACATTGTTAGGGTTGCAGAGAACTGTCGAGGTCCAGCCAAGGATCCCGGGAAGGCTCTGTTCGAAGCACATGTGCCCAGCATAGCGTTGAGAGAAGAAAGGTACGGAGTAATCGAAGAGAAGTTTCGTCATGCGAGTGTACACGCCCACGAGCTCGTCGCGGTGCTTCTGGAACGTGCTGGATTCACGAATCGCGCTGGTGATAAACGGCTGCATTCCATGTCAGTGATTGTTACACTGGCAGGATCCGTCAATAATCGCTACTTACTCCGTCCTCGGGAAAGTACTCAAGGCGGGAGCTGGCCTGAAGGTTGGCCGTCTCGGCGAAGAGGCCCTTGAGTATGTCAAGGTTCTCTGCCTGTGGGCCGAGGAACCAGGCAGACACGGCCTCATGAAGATTGCCGTTGAGACAGTTGGTGTACGCACGATCGCTGCGAGGCTGAGAGCTGGTCATGGTGTGGAAGATGAGAACGATACGGACGGCTATGGGTATCCACCGCCATCTTATACGCAGTACTGCTGAGAGTCTAGCGCCTTTAGTGACGAGGTTGTTCTTGCGCACAACCGTATTCGTCTATGCCCGAGCACCCGTGGTCATGTTGCAGGTTGTATGTCAAGCAGAATTTGATGCCACCCAACGTTCTGCCATGGTATCCGCCCTCAAGTGGTCTAGATAACAGGGCGAGACCTCCGGTGAAGCAAGAACCAGGTCTTCCCTGCAACAGTGAAAACGCCGATGCCTTCCATGTCGTTCTGAAGAGAACCCATGGCGTCAGGGGTGGCAATATTCTTGGAGCGAAGCCTTCTCAGAATACGAGAATCAGAAGGAAAGAACCGGAGTATACCTCAACTGCCGTATTCTTTCAAGTGCGGGCAACAAAGTCTGCGGGAAGTCAACATGGTCAGCTTTACAAGCATACAACAAGCATGTCATGTGGGTGAATCTTGTGACTGACTCCAACTTCCGAGACATCTGTGTTGTGTCCACTCGAGCCTAGCCAGAAGTTTACGTATACTGTTTGAGACGTTTGGTACGGCACGTTCCTGACCTGGTAAGTTCGGGTCGATAGTTCCTCTTATGATTGCAAAAGGCGAACCGTTAGTGGCAATCTCCTAGGTGGTAATGTCAACCTATGCGTTAATAGGATCAGTGGCCTCAGATAACGACGGAATGGCATTGGTGGCAGCAGACGCACCCAAATATGAAGGAAATCCGGTCGCTTCACTTCGGGAGCTTTGTGTGAAAGGGAAGACATACGCCTAAGCCCTGAAACGTTGCCTCTTTGGAACAACGTCAATACGCACAACACATGCACTTCTCCAGAATATACCTCGCAAGCTTGGCTTACTAGCGGAACTGCGCCCAGTTTCTGCCACCTATTGCGATGAGAGACGGGCCCCGAGGGTGACAAACGCTGCGAGGTTCGCGTTACCCATTCATTTGACTGTGTGGTCCTTTAGTTGTGTTGTTTGGCCAGAACTGAAAGCACGCTGGAAACGAGCTATAGAACGGGGGTTGCTTATCGGAAAAGTGAGACGCGACATTCGAGAAGTCGTGGGAAATTACGTAAGTAATTACCCACGTGGCCTCCACAAAGCTGATGCCTGTTTTGGCTATGGGTCGCTTGTCGTTTGATTTCGTACACTCTGATCCACGATGGATGCTCCTCGCAGTCGTCAAGTATTATTTTTGTTTATCTCTCGTTTCATTAACTGTTCCTTCAACTTGTCACCCTACCCAGTCCCAGTGACCTGAATCAATCGCGCCAACGCTGATTTAAGTTCGCTAACGTTTTCTTCGTTACCTTAAAGCTCAAGCCGACGTTTCGTCAGACATGACTGCCATTGAGGACGGAATGTCGCTCAAGGTGAGGACGATAGTCTTTAAAGGTACGTTCTGTCTTGTTCAGTGTCTCCACAGCACTGACTCGCATTAATAGGACGAGGTAGCACACCGCGTCGATCTACGGCCGCGAGACCTACTACGAGCCAGCAATGTCTCACCCATACTCGCCGCCGCCGTCGCAGCACATGATGTATCCGCAACCCGGATACCAGTCAAGTCGCAACACGCCAACGTCAACCGGCTACTCTCAAGGCGTCCTGCACCAACCCGTGCCCACACGCCCTGCGACTTCGTACTTCGAGGTGCACTGATACCGACGACGCACAGTCTGGAAGACGCCGACCTCGGCCCTGGCGTCCTGACAGACACGGGCATTCACTGCGCTGTGCATCACCTCCTTGAACACGCAGACTTGACGGTCGTTACGAAGCGTCAAGTCCGCCGCCAGCTCGAGGACCATTTCAGGATGGAGCTGGGCAACCGGAAGTCGGCGATCAAGGGGGAGATAGACTGTGTGCTCCTCACGCGGGCGTCGTAAAATCTGGCAGTGTATTCATGCTGGTACAGGGTACATGTCGCAACAGTTGATCATCTCATACAAACACAAGAGAATTCGACGTTTATCCTCTGAACACAAACCTACTTGAAGTACGACTTGACAGTGTCGTACCACTCCTTCTTGGTCTTCGCGTCCGCCGCAACAGACTCGCAGTCGACTATACAAGGCTCGCAGTTGGCTGTACGAGGCTTCACAAGCTGCTGGTTAACGCGCGCGCAATCGACGAATGTCGCGCCGAGCGTCGCTGTACCGGTCGCGAGCGGCGTCTCCTTGCCAATGACGGAGGCGAGGCCGGGGCCGTGGGCGGAGACAACGTTGGGGTCTGCGTAGATCGAGACGTTGAGCTTGGCGCCAGTCGCGAACCATCCTGTAGACGTCTTGTCGGCGGGCTGCATCGCGACCTCCGAGCGCGCGACGCTCAGGAGTAGGCCCTTCTCGAGGTCCGCGGGAGGGAGTGTGCTGTTCAGCTCGAGCTCTACGGAGGCACACATCTGGGCGTTGGGGGCCTGGAGGAGCATGTGGTCGATGAAGTAGCTTGCGCCCTCGCCGTAGAGGTAGAAGGGCACGAAGGTCTGCGGGTACTGATCATCGCGCCAGCGGGAGTCGAGAGGACGCTTCTTGATGACGCGAAGGATTTCCACCTCGACATCAATTGTGCCACTGCTATGAACAGTTGTTGGTATCATACGACATGGAAGAGATGGATATACACACCCGTCAGTGATGAATGCGGAGAATGAGGCGTGCTCCCGGCAAAAATCTTCAATACACAGCGCCTTCGTCGTCTCCATTATAGCGATGTCATTCAACTTGTGGAGGTCGGCACTGGAGCGGATAGTGGCGTATAGAACAGATTGAAAGCGACAGTTGGCCTTATGGAAGTACGGGCGCAATATCAAGAAAGCCTCGCCAGTACCCAAGTATTGCACAATAAAGCTGTGGCACTGGGGCTCGATGGTGTTACGCCATACAACGTTCTATGGAACGCTGGATGTCAGCGATGTGAGTTGCAAAAGAGCGAGCTACGGACCTCCATCTCCTCTTCCAGGGTGCGTTGGAAGATGTCTGCGAGTTTCTGAACGAAGTTGCCCGCAGTCTGGAACGGTGACATCACTACGTTGCGCAGGACGATCAAATCCTGGCGGGACTCGGTCTCCAGACCCATGCGTTTCTTGAAGTGTGTTGCACACTCTTCGTACTGATCCATCGTAAAGGTTGTCGAAGACAGGAACATCGGGATGTCGGGGGGCTCGATCCCGGGAGTCGTTATGGAGAGGCGCTTGAAGACGGAGGTGTTGAGGAAGTTGGCTTCTTCTACATCCGTGTTAGGGACGCCGTTGATGCGGAAGTTGCAGGCGAATGCGTTGATATTGAGGTCCGAGCCTAGCGAGCAAAGGTCCTCCAATGCGTCTTCGTTGGCGACGATAGCCTCGTTGGAGCGGCCGAGAATGTTCTCGCGAATGGAAAGCTTCTTCTCCTCCACGGCAGGTGTGTCAAGTGCTGGCTCGGAGGTGAGACCATTCAAAGGGACCACGATGAACGGATCCGTTTTGACAGACATCGCTGACCAATGAGCAGCGATCTAAGAATCATTGACTCAGCAGTGAGTGGAGCGACATGGATATATGTGCTTACCCTGCGGCTAGACCATGTAACCTCGCCGAGCAGCGCGCCATGTCCCTCATCATGCAAACCAATGATTTCGTGGTGTAGGAATGCCGCGACAGCGGGAGCCCCCGGTTTACTAGTGACATCACATTAGCAGTAGGTGGTATACCTACGTTGCGTACTCACCTTCCCTCTACCCCATAGGTGCCAATGCTCCCTACCTCCGTGGACTGATGGATGTAGGGAGCGTTCCATGTCACGAGGTAGCGCAATCGCCCGTCCCTGTAGCACAACCCTCCGGCAGGGTAGGGGATATATCCAGCCTTGTGTGGGTCGATGGTGATAGAGTCGACGCGTGCTAGAGCATGAAGCTGGTCGATCGTCTCCTGTCTCAGCGTCTGCGAGGGCACAAACTCGCGGTCCGGCTCTGTGCCCTTGCCAGGGCCTCGTAAGAGCGGCTTGTGGCGAATCATGGAGGCGAAGTACCCGCCCCAAGCAGCATCGGCGTGCACAAGGAAGCACAGACCCTTCTTCTCGTACTCGTCGCGGAGGTCGACGATCTTGTCGAGAGGGTCGACGGAGCCCTCTTCGGTGGAGCCGATGATACCGACGACGGCGAAGACGGGCTTTTCGTTCTGGAGGGCATCGTCGAGGGCCTCGCGGAGCTTGTCAATGTTGACACGCGCGTTGTAGTCCACATCGACATCGACCATGTAATCCGAGCCGAGGCCGGCAATTGCTACAAGCAGCAGGTGAGAATTCGCACTTTGGAAAAATGGACAAACATACCAGCGCCTTTCGGCCAGGAGTAGTGCCTCGTCGCGGAAATGAGGTACTGCGGAGAATGCTTCATGCCCCATTCGGACTCGACCGCCTGTTTGCCGCGAGACTGGACAATGTATTTGTTGAGGACAGAATCGAGATACGTCGCAGTAATGCCAAACTCGGAGTAAAGACGCTCCGGGATGTCGAGAATCGTCTTGGAAGGAAGGTTAAGCAGCTGCCATGTGTTGAGCTTCGAGAAGAGCACAGGCGTGTCTGGGTCTGTCGGTAAAGAAATCGAGAAAGAGTCAGAGAGACCCTCGAGTTGGTTGCCGGGCTTCATGGCATCGCGCAGGGAGAGCGGGTAGTATTTCAGATTGCGCGCTGTGGGGGCCGGTCAGGAAAGCCGTACTCGGAAGACCTGACGGATAATTCAACGTACCGACCCTGTAAATCATGAGTAACGTAACATGCAAATCAATGACGGCTAGACGTACCAAATAGACTCAAGATTGGCAACAGTGCCGTCACAGGCAATGTGACCCCAATACAGCGGCTTGCCGTCGTCGCCCCGCTCCTTGTACCCCAGCATCTCGCACATCTGCAGGCCGACCTCGAGCTCGATAATGGTGGTGACGGGGCTAGCCTCGAATGTAACGTTGTTAGGGTTGCAGAGAATGGTCGAGGTCCAGCCAAGGATCCCGGGAAGGCTCTGTTCGAAGCACATGTGCCCAGCATAGCGCTGAGAGAAGAAAGGTACGGAGTATTTGAAGAGAAGATGTGTCATGCGAGTGTACACGTCCACGAGCTTGTCGCGGTGCTTCTGGAACGTGCTGGATTTACGAATCGCGCTGGTGATAAACGGCTGCATTCCATGTCAGTGATTGTTACAGTATCCGTCAATAATGGCTACTTACTCCGTCCTCGGGAAAGTACTCAAGGCGGGAACTGGCCTGAAGGTCGGCAGTCACGGCGAAGAGGCCCTTGAGTATGTCAAGGTTCTCTGCCTGTGGGCCGAGGAACCAGGCAGACACGGCCTCATGAAGATTGCCGTTGAGACAATTGGCGTACGCACGCCCGTCGCAGGGCTGAGAGCTGGTCATGGTGTGAGAGAGAACGATACGGACGACTATGGGTGTCCACCGACCTTTTTATATGCAGTACTGTTGAGAGTCTAGCGCCTTTGGAAACGAGGTCGTTCTTGCCCACATCCATGTTCGTCCATGCCTCAGGACCCATGGTCATGTTGCAGGTCCTATGTCAAACAACATTTGATGCTATCCAACGCTCTGTCACGAGATACGCCCTCAAGTGGTCTAGATAACAGGGCGAGACCTTTTATGAGGGAAGAAATGAGTCTTCCGGACCACAGTGCCAATGCAGATGCCTCTCATGTCATCCTGGAGAGAGCGCATGGCATCAGGGGTGGGCATATTTTTGGAGCGAAGCCTCCACAGAAGACGAGAATTAGAAGGGAAGAATTGAGACCTACCCCAACTGCTATATATTTGCCAATTACGAGCAACAGATTCTGGATGAAGGCAACACGGTCAGCTTTACGAGAACGTCATGCGGATGAATCTCTTTATCAACTCCAGCTTCGAGACATCCGTGTCGTACACGTAACACACCCACTCCGTCCTTGCTTGAAGTTTACGTGTACAGTTTGAGAGGTTTGGTACAGCCCGTTCCTAACATAGTAAGTTCGGGTCGATGATCACTCTCTTGATCGCAAAGGGCGGACCGTTAGTGGTGATCTCCTAAGGGTCGATGAACTCAGATCAAGATAAAGGGACATTGGCGGCGGTAAACATACCCAAATATGATGAAAATCGGACCAGTTTCTGTGGCCTATCGCCATGAGAGTCTTGTCCGCAACCTTAGACGGGCCCGAGGCCCAAGGGTGAC
Source organism: Bjerkandera adusta (assembly GCA_027924225.1). Classification (NCBI taxonomy): domain Eukaryota; kingdom Fungi; phylum Basidiomycota; class Agaricomycetes; order Polyporales; family Phanerochaetaceae; genus Bjerkandera; species Bjerkandera adusta. The sequence continues at coordinate 163,236 of BSCZ01001547.1, read as the reverse complement.
AAACGGTGCGAGGTTCGCGTTGGATTAATTTGGGCTGTATGGATCTGTTATTTAGTTAGAAATGAAAGTACTCGGTAAACGAGCCAGGGGAGGGAGGTTGTTTATTGGAAAGTAACAGTTGAAGAGACACGACATTCAACTTGAAAAAGCCGTGTGAAATTACGTAAGGGAATCTCCACGTGGCCTCCACAAAGCTTTTACCTATTCGGGTTAGAGGTCGCTTGTCCCTTGATTTCATGCACTTTACTCCGTGATGCCCTTCATAGTCGTCAAGTATTTCTCTTGTTCATCTATCGTTTCAGCAACTGTTTCTTCGACACACTCCCAAGCCCAAGTGATCCGATTCCTTGGATCGGAACACCAACGTTGATTTGCAAGTGAGTTGCTAGCGTTCTTTCAGGTACTGCCGTCAATTTCTCACCCACGTTTCGTCAGACATTGCTGCCATTGAAGACGAAATGCCGTTCAAGGTGAGAGAAATGGTATTTAGACCTGTAAGCATCTTCTCTCAGAGACACTGGCGACTCCACCCCTCAACCGATCATCGGGTTGTGAGCATCCACCAAGACGGACATGTTTCTGCGAATGTTGATGCTGCGTGGTTCGTCGGCTGCGTACGTTGTTTCCGTGCGGCACCGGCATTCACCACCGCCTTTAGGGATCATCGATCTTGGGGGCCCCTGAGGAATCTCTGGCGGACTCTCGGCGTGGCTCCTTATTAAAAACATGCCCGACAGTCGGTCTTCGAGGCGCTTCGGGCAACAGATGCCTGTGGACGCGTAACCGCATGCGGCGGCATTGATAAGACCGTAGCCCCGCAGCAGCACCAAACGCCATTTGCTCGATGGTGTTGCAACGAACATCTCTCCACGCACACGCCCGCCTTCGTGCACGTCGGAGCTGGTAGATTTAGGCCCCGAAGTTCGGTGGTGACAAAAGCCGCTCTGTCGTCTTCGGAGCCTTGCTCCGGGGACGTTTTCCTCTAACGTTTTTCCGCTTCCGCCCGAGCCCCAAATTCGCCGAGTCTTATCAACCCTTTTCAGACAAACCGTTGAAAAATCCGAAAAAGGAGAATTTTGCAGGAAAAAATATTGGTGTCAATCGAACGGCCTTCCAGTACTTTCGGGGCAAATTCGTAGAGGGCATGCCGGGCAGAGAGCAGGAGGAGGGCTACAAGGTCTCGGAGCAAACAAGGTCTCGGCGCCAACGTAAACATGACAACGTCAGCCGCGATCATTTGCTTATGATGGCACTCCTCCGGAAAGCACGCGCACTCGAGCGGTCGAGGTGCAGAGCACTATACATACCCCTCGACGCAAATTATGGTCGCTCAGGATAAACGCTGCGCTCCCTTTTTCCTAACCCCCACCCCGCCGCCTTCGTCCGCCCATGGACGCCACGCACAGCGAGCAGCCGCCCGCTCAGGGTGAGCTAAGCGAGAAGACCTCCCCTACCTCCTCTCCTCTCACACCGCACTCCCCATACGCCCTTCACGAGAACCCAAACCACGCAGCCGTCTCGCTTGACGTCCTTGACCCCTCCGGCGTACACGAACTTCGCCGGACCTACACACGCAAATCACAGAAGACCCACCACTCAAATGCCTCTTCGGACCTCACTCTCGCAGACTTTGAGGTTGGGGATGGGCCTTTCGATTTCGAGAAGTTTTTGCGCAATGTCATGAAGGCGTGAGTTTGTTCCTTCCCGCTCCTGCGCGCCTGGGGCCGGCCCCGATCGGTCCTGACCTAACATCGATTGTGCTGTGCAGAGTCGACAAGTCCGAGCATATCCACAAGCGCGAGCTGGGCGTTATGTTTGAAAACTTGCGCGTGGTTGGTGCCGGCGCATCCATCTCGTACCAGCCGACGGTCGCCTCGATCTTCAATCCTCGCACCATACTCGAAGGATTCAAGGAGATGCGGCACCCTGCGACGCGCGACATTCTGTCGGGCTTTGAGGGTGTTGTCCGTCCCGGAGAAATGCTTCGTGAGTACTATTGCAATGGATCAAAGGCTATGCTCTAACAGCAGGTGCAGTCGTTCTTGGTCGGCCAGGAGCGGGCTGTTCCAGCTTCCTCAAGGTCCTCGCCAATCAGCGGTCAGAATACCACGCCATTAACGGTACCGTTAACTACGACGCCCACACTCCGGAAGACATCGATAAACACTATCGTGGCGATGTTCAATATTGCCCTGAAGACGATGTCCACTTCCCGACCCTTTCCGTCGAGCAGACCATCAGCTTCGCTGCGACTACACGTACCCCCGCTACGAGGGTCGAGGGCATGTCGCGCGAGGATTACGTCCGATTGATGACAGAAGTCCTTACCACCGTCTTTGGTCTTCGACATGTCAAAGACACCAAGGTCGGCGATGCCTACGTTCGGGGTGTCAGTGGTGGGCAGAAGAAGCGAGTATCTCTCAGCGAGGCCTTGGCCTCGAGGAGTTTGCTCAACTGCTGGGACAATTCGACCCGTGGTCTCGAGTACGTCTCATTATTCGTTGTTACACTGCAGTCACTTACGCTACGGTTAGTGCTTCGACTGCTCTCGAGTTCGTTCAAGCGCTTCGTATTGCTACCGATGTGTCCCGGATGTCGACGATCGTCTCCATCTACCAGGCCGGAGAGTCCCTCTACGATCTCTTCGACAAGGTTTGCGTCATCAACGAGGGTAAGATGGCATACTTTGGACCTGCCAAGCAAGCGCGCCAATATTTCATCGACCTTGGGTACGAACCCGCCAACCGTCAGACGACTGCAGATTTCCTCGTGGCTGGTATGATTGTTCCCGCTTTCCATTTATTCATCCCGCAATCTGACACATCACATTAGTCACGGACTCTAATGGCCGTATCCCTCGTCCTGGCGTTACGAACCAGCCCCGAACTCCGGAGGAATTTGCCGCGGCTTTCCTCAAGTCTGAGATCGCCGAGATCAACCGCCGCGACATGGCCTCGTACAAGAGCGAGTACATTGACAACACCGAACGAAAGAAGCTGTACCGCCAGAGCGCGAAGATGGAACACGCCAAGGGCACGAGCAAACGTAGCCCGTACTTGATCTCCGTCGCAATGCAGGTCAAGGCGTTGATGAAGCGTCGGGTCCAGATCATGCGCGGCGACAAGCTGACTGTGATTATGAATCTTGTGTAAGTCGATCGTCTAATCTTGTGTGTGTGGGGTTACTGACGGCGAGTTTTCAGTTTGTTTATCTTCCAGGCTATCATCATGGGCACGGTTTTCCTACGTCTCGAGAACTCAACCTCGACGTTTTTCTCACGCGGTGGTATCTTGTTCTTGTGCGTTATTCATGTTTTCGTCGCCGCGTCCCAAGGCTAAGCCATCTCCTCTTAGCGCTATCCTGTTCTCGGCTCTTGCTACGATGTCAGAAATTCCCGCATTGTTCTCGCAACGTCCCATCGTCCTCCGGCATTACAAGGCGGCACTATACCATCCATTCATCGAATCCATGGCCCTCACTCTCGTTGATGTCCCCGTTAGTTTCTTCATTCTGACGTTCTTCAACGTCATCCTGTACTTCCTCGTCGGGTTGCAACAGTCCGCCGGACAGTTCTTGTAAGCAGACATACAGATGCTTTCTGTGGACCACACTAATTCACTCGTTCAGCATCTTCTTCCTGTTTGTCTTCTCCATGACTATCACCATGAAGGCTTGGTTCCGAGGCCTCGCGGCGGCGTTCGGCGACCCAGCACCCGCTCAGACCGTCGCTGGTCTTTCGATCCTCATCCTCACCCTATACACCGGTTACCAGATCCCCAAGCCCACCATGATTGGAGCGCTACGGTGGATTACTTATATCAATGTTCGTGCTGCCCATTATCCGCTCGATTCTACGGTTCTAATGTTGTCGTCCTCTATAGCCCCTCAAGTACGGCTTTGAATCTCTCCTCGTGAACGAGATGCACGACATCCAGGCCGAGTGCGCGACTCTGATCCCGAGCGGTCCCGGTTATGACGGCCAGGTCACTATCGCCAATCAGGTTTGTACCTCTGTCGGCAGTTTGCCCGGTCAGGCAACTGTCAGCGGCAGCCGCTATGTCGAGCTGAGCTACGGTTATACGTACGATCATCTGTGGATGGTAAGTAACTTCCCGTCCCCATATATTTCCACGTGCTGATGGTGTGGTGCGCAGAACTTCGGTATCATTTGCGCATTCGGCATTGCCTTCGTCACTGCCTACTGGATTCTCACCGAGCTCAACACGCGCACTTCTCTCGTTACCAGCGCGACGCTCTTCAAGCGCGGATCCAAGCCCCACGCCCTCCATGGATCTCACTCTGCGGATGAGGAAAAGGGACACACAGACAGCACCGCCACAGCCAACGATGGATCCAGCAACGAGAAGGTCGCCGGCACCCCCGACGAGTCTCGCATGAAGGTCGACGCCGCACCCGCTATGACCGACGTCTTCTCGTGGCAGCACCTCGAGTACACCGTTACGATGCCCGATGGAAGCCAAAGGAGGCTCTTAGACGATATTTCTGGATTCGTTGCCCCTGGAAAGTTGACCGCCCTCATGGGCGAGTCTGGTGCTGGAAAGGTGCGCGCTCACGTCCTGGATAGATCAAACCGCATCGCTAACGATGGATTCACAGACGACTTTGTTGAACGTCCTCGCTCAGCGTACCACCGTTGGTGTCGTCCGTGGCGATCGCTTTGTCAGCGGCCACGAGCTCCCGGCTGACTTCCAGGCTCAAACGTACGTTCTGACTTCGGACTTGCGATCCCTTGAAGCTGACTTCGCATATGTAGCGGTTACTGCCAGCAACAGGACACTCATCTCCCCACTAGCACTGTCCGTGAGGCATTGCTGTTCTCTGCCAAGATGCGTCAACCACCCAGCGTTCCATTGGCTGAGAAGGAGGCCTAGTAAGTCTCGAACTGTGTGGTCTAGCTTCAACATCGAGCTGACCGCGTCTATTTAGCGTTGAGAAGTGTTTGGAGATGTGCGGTCTTGTGGCTTACGCCGATGCTGTGGTTGGAACCCTCAACGTTGAGATGAAGAAGCGTACAACCATCGCCGTCGAGCTCGTCGCCAAGGCAAGTGCTTATCGTGTCTACCTCTATTATATTGCTTACCTTACATCTTTCAGCCCCGCCTCCTTCTCTTCCTTGACGAGCCCACTTCCGGTCTGGATTCGCAGAGTGCCTGGGCTATCGTCGCCTTCCTCCGTGAACTTGCCGACAAGGCTGGCCAAGCCATCCTTTGTACCATTCATCAACCTTCCGGCGAGCTCTTCCAGGTCTTCGACAGACTCTTATTGTTGAAGGTCGGCGGCCAGACGGTCTACTTCGGCGATATCGGCTACAACTCACAGACCATGATCAACTACTTTGAGCGCAACGGCGCGCGGCCGTGCAAGTCTGAAGAAAATCCGTAAGCTTGACTTCGTTTCATTTTGGCGAACGGCTGGGCTGAGACGTATTCTGTAGTGCGGAATATATTCTCCAGGTTATCGGAGCGGGCGCGAGTGCTACCGTCGACAGGGACTGGCACAAAATCTGGAAAGATTCTTCTGAGGCACAGCAACTCCAGGTCGACGTTGAGAGTATTCACGAAGAGGGTCGCAAGAGGCCTGCTGTTGAACAGGCATTCCACTCGGAGTATGCGACCAGCTGGACATACCAGGTGGCAACTCTCTTCGGGCGCGACATCGAAGGTACGCTACACTGCTTCTACCGTCGGCTCAAACCCGTACTTACCTACTCATCCAGCACATTGGCGCGACCCTACGTTCATCATGGCTAAGATCGCACTCAACATCATCTCTGGTCTGTTCATCGGCTTTACCTTCTACCAGAGCAAGGACACGCTCCAGGGTAGTCAAAACAAGCTCTTCGTAAGCATTTCCTCCTTGTCACACGTTCGTCTCTCTTACACCTTTCTCTTAGGCAATCTTCATGGCCACCATCATCAGTGTTCCTCTCGCCCAGCAGCTCCAGATCCCTTTTATCGCCATGCGTGACCTTTACGAAGTCCGCGAGCGACCCAGCAGGATGTACAGCTGGACAGCGCTCATCTCGTCCCAGATTCTGGCTGAGGTCCCGTGGAATATCGTCGGATCTACGCTGTTCTTCCTCTGCTGGTACTGGACCGTCGGCTTCTCTTCTGAAGCTACTCGTGCGGGATACGTCTACCTCTGTTTGGGCTTCTTGTTCCCGTGGTACTATACCACCGTCGGCCAGGTACGCAGTTGTTCTTCAGCGGCTGTCACGACTTGGGTGCTAATTACTTGTACAGGCTATCGCCGCGATGTCGCCTAACGCCGAGATTGCCGCTCTCCTCTTCAGTTTCCTGTTCTCTTTCGTCTTGACTTTGTGAGTCCTGACTCTCTTCGCGCTTGCGGTGACTAACTCGCCTCGTTTACAGCAACGGTGTCATGCAGCCATTCAATGAACTTGGATGGTGGCAATGGATGTACTACCTGTCACCCTACTCGTATCTGATTGAAGGTCTTCTCGGAACGGGTGAGTATCACTAGAATCGATGCTTTGATGTATGCTCACACGATTGTCTAGTCATCGGCCGCACCGAGATCTACTGTTCCGCGGTAGAGTTCGTCCAGCTTGTGCCTCCGGCAGGGCAGAGTTGCTCGTCGTACCTGGACCCCTTCATCAGTGTCGTCGGCGGGTACCTCACCGACCCGAGCGCCACCGAGTCCTGTGCATACTGCCCCTTCCGCACCGCGGACCAGTTCCTGTCCAACACCTTCAGCATCGAGTACTCACACAGGTGGCGGAACGTCGGCATCTTCATCGCCTTCATCTTCTTCAACGTGAGTCAAAGATGCATCTTCTCCGCGACGACTGGGCGCTAACAATCATGACAGATATTCGCAACTTTTGCCCTCACGTACATATTCCGTATCAGCTCCGGCAACCTCTTCGCCAGCATCAAGAAGCGCATCGACCGTTCTCGGGCGCGCAAGTAATCCACTGAAGTCTATTAATATTTTATTCTATCTGAACACATCTAGACTTTGGACATTAACATTGTAACGACTGACAACGACCTCCTCATGCACATGTCTCCTCGTAGACCACCGCTCACATTACATGTGACTTAGATTGTAACCTGTTAGAATTCCCCAGAAATAATGATAATCACCCACGCATTCTTAATTGCGGTCTTCATCACTGGTGTGCATCTGGTCGACCCTTGATCATATTCCAAAAACGTTCCGCCGTACTCCATGCCTCTTGGGATCCCACTCCCCAAAAAGAAATGGTGGCGTCGTGGCGCGCGGGGACCGATCTCGGCGCCTCCATCCTTGTTCCTAACACCTCATCATCTCCCAAAAATACACTCTCGAGGGTCTGCAGGGACCAATCTGGTGGCCATGGGTGATGTCGCGGCAACGAACAAACGTGTTTTCGACAGTCCCACTGCATGTCCCATCTTATCATTCCAACTTACACAGGATCGCCTTTTTCGTCCGGTCATTCCCTCGCTTCGCTATCACGATCCTACCAACGCTGGAGTGAGAGAAACGCGAGGGAACCCGATGACAAGGATGGACTGGCGCAGATGGTGCAGCGTTCAGAAGCTGATTTATCGTGTTGGCAAACGCTAGTGACGCTTCTCGCTCCACCGTGAGTAGTAGGTGAGTGCAATGGGTTGTTTACGTGTCTCCTGACTAATGGGAGGTTATGGCATTTGTTCAAAACCTGTTATCGCCAACAACGACGTCGAATCCTGTTGCCCTATACAATTTGCTGCTGTGACACAGAAATCGTTTCAGACGTCCCCATTCTACTATCGCGAACCGAAAGGATCTGACGACCGGGTACTATTCAGACACCATGGTCCTATCGAAGTGCGTGAGAGCTAATCTCTGACTGACCGAGGAATTGACCGAATCTCTGACCGCAGGCCCATTCAGACAGTGCTCAGACAGATTTCGAGATCATCAAACCAGGCGTTGGGTACATTACTCGAGTGTGAAATCCGCCCTGAGCCAAGAATCCCTCTCCCTACTTTTGGGACCAGCGGCTTTCTTCTGTTGACACCATGGCGACACTTACGACGAGGGCTGCACCGACGCCTGCGCCCGTTATTACTCCCTTTCAGTCCTTGTCTGTGACCGCTGTGGTGTTCTCCGCGTTGAGTGCACTGTACGGTGAGGCAATATACTACGCGTTTACCGTTTCGTTGACGCTGACCTCGAGATAATAGGTGCTTTTTGTGTTCTGTTCGTGCTCGCGATATGGTCTACATACCGCCATCGCAGCAAAGCGTACGCACGCCTCAGAGGCGTTACTGTTGCACTGTAAAGCACCCTTTCGACGCGTACCTGCTGAAACATACAACTCATGACCTACATTAGATTCTTTGTGCTCCTCACTCATTACATATCTCGGGCTCTTCTGTTTGGCGCAGACCGATCCCTTGATAAACAGCCCTCTACCAAAGAATTTGTGATACCACTGGTCTTTGTAGGCGGGTGAGTACCCCCGTCTGTGTCACTCTTCAGTGTGAAGCTGATATTGTGTTCCTTCAGCGTAGCGTCCACTGTAGCTGTGAGTTTTCTCACGGGTTCTGTGCCGTCCCGCGCATGCTGATTATCACAGGGCTTTATAACCGACAGCCTCCTAGTGTGGAGGTTCTACGTTATCTTCGGCCGCGTCAAATGGGCACTCTATTTCCCCGCAGTGGCGGTCATTCTTACCGCACGTACGTGTCCCCTTATTCTCTACACCCTGGAACCCAACATTCGATCTGATATTGTCCAGTTCTCGGCTTCTCAGGGAACTTTCAGAACTTCGCCATCTACCATAACGCAGAATTCTATTTAATCCACATCAAGCAGGTCTCGTACGAAGTGAACGCGATCTGGGGGTGGTGCATGTTCGCCACAAATACCATCCTGACTGGCGCTATCATCGGGAAGATCATGTACGAGCTTTTCATCGCCGCATCGACGCTGAACTGACATTCTCCTTCCCCGCCTGCCTCTTATCCTTTGCATCCATGATATTTCTCACCGTCGTGGCATTCTGTTGACAGATATATCACTCGACGCGCCAAGTCTCACAACGCTGTAGACCATACGCGCGGACACTACCGCATAATTCTGGAAGCGATTGCAGAGTCGTCGTTGGTGACCTGGTTCGGTCTGCTGCTGTACGGTGTGGCGTGTCTCGCGCCTCACGGACACATCACGGTGCGCATCCCCTCCCATTCGCATCGCTTCACCGACAATCTGACGATATATCACGCCGCAGACCAACTGGGACGTCGGATATGTCATGATCTGCATTCTGCCCATCTTCTTCGTGAGTGTATTCGTCCGAGCTGTCGAGGTGTCCAGACTAATTCGATTGTGCAGGGCATCTCGCAGTGTCTCCTGATCGCCCGTCTCGGCTTCGCGACGTCGATGGCCTCGGCGTCGTACTCCTTCACGGAGCCCGAAGACAGAGAAATCAGGATCACGATCCAGAAGGAAACGGAAATCGACACCCACGGAAGCGTCGACGGCCACTCTGAACATGTCAGCGTGAACTTGAAACCAGAGTTTTCCCAGGTCTGAGCGTGGGACTATCGCCCTACACCACAATATACCCTGGAGAGAATCGGCAGTAGATGACAGGTGTTTTCGCGAGATATCCATATGTATGTATGTGTACCCCCTTGAAATTCACAGACGATACCCCCTGCCTACGACCTAACAAAGCATGTGCATGATCAGTACAACAACATCGGATTGCGCTACAAGAAAACGACAGCAAAGCAAAGCGAGGAGCTAATAATATCCAGGAAATACATGAAATCGTGGTGAACGAGTATCTATAACATATGTTTTGAGGCGTGTCATGACGACTTGATGTTGGTACGGGGGCCTGTGAAAGTCTTGTATCCCCAGAAGTACCAGTAGAGCATCGCGATGATCTGGAAGGGACTACGGGAGTATGAGTAAATTAAGAAGTAGACGAATTGGGGCACAGAAAACGTACATGTAAACTGCAACAGCCCAGTTCATGTCTGCTGGTGATGGCATGGGATAGTCGGGGCTGAAGATATCCGGTGAGTATTAACGCAAAGCTGGTGAAATGAAGAACTCACAAGCTAACGAGAGGCATGATGAAGAAGTTCCATGCGACAGCAACCCACCGAATGGTCTTCGACCATCGGCCAAGGTTGTAGGGACCCGGGGTGTAGTCCGGGTTGTCCTCATACAAGCATCTCCCAAGGACCGGGAAGATGTACGAAACCTGCCCCGCCAGCGTGCTGCCAGAGAAGAAAGCCTCGAATGCGGTGTCGGAGCCAATGGAAATTGCACCGAAGGCTACAGAAGACACAAAGACGACGAGCGACGCATTGTTGGGCGTGTGGGTACGTTTGTCGACGACGCTCAGCCAGTCGGAGAACGGGAGTGCCTTATCACGGGAGTAGGCGAAGAAGATGCGGCTAGCAGCGACGAACTGGTCCGGTCAGTCAACTGAGCAGGGCACACAGCATGGAACACTCACGAAAGCTACACCACAGCCGAACTGCGACACAAAGCTAATTGCGAGCAGTGCGACACCCGCTTTGACACCCAAGATGTTGGCGGTCAGCGTACCGATGGGCTGACCGAGGGAGTTCGCCATCAAAGAGTCGATATCCGTGGCGCACAGAGCGAGGGAGATAAGGTAGATGAAACCGAAGGCAGTGCTGCTCCATGTACTCCACACCATGGCGCGCGGAACGGTGATGCTAGCGTGGCTGGTCTCTTCGGCGACGTGAGCCGCGACGTCGTATCCGCTAAGCGTCCAGGTGGCGGAGAGGAACGTCATGCAGAATGCCCATCCTGATGGCCAGCCAGTTTGATTGTATAGCTGCAGAAAGAATGAGTATTGGCCACAACGGTCTTGAATTTAAAAGACATACCTGGGTGAAGATATCCTTGCCACTGTTGAGTTCAGTGGCCTTCGCCGGGAGGAGAATGGTGGAGACCAGCAGAACCACGATACCGAGCATCGACGCCCAGATGTTGAACCAGCTCACATACTTGGTGGGTAGGCATATGATAATGTACGAGAGGAACATCATCGCGCAATAGGCCAAGTAAATGTGCCAGACCGCGGCCTCGTAGTCGGGATGCGCGAGCTGCACGGTCGCTATCAGCATTTGGGCGGCCGAGTACGTGATTGAGCAACACGCGAGCGGTGTCGAGATAATCATGGACCATGCAACGACGTAGCATGATATCTGTTGGATGGTCTTTGAGCGTTGATGTCGCCGAGCCATATGATTGTTTCGCACCTTTTTGTACCTCGGCGCGGCAGTCATGTAGGCCCAATAGTACAGACCACCCGAAGTAGGATAGGCCGAAGATAGCTCAGCCAACGAATAAACCAGAGGCTATCAGGGTGATAAGTGGACAGACGCGCTGAAAAGAACGGACAAACGGACCTGTCCCATGACTGCACCAACAAGCCATCCCCAGGTCATGCCGACCAATCCACTGATAACATGAGCGCTTTCCCCCTCCCAAACATTGGCGAACTCACCAGTATCCCATCGTGTACCTGAGGGGAATGGAGCTCAGGCGGTCGGCTTGGCGCAGAAAAATGCTCGACGTACCAGATCGTCCCAGCCACGCCGGGGAGAACAGCGAGCTCACTCGAGCACAGCGACCAGAGTCCGAGGAACGAGAAGTCGCGCTTGAACTCCTGCTTGTACCCCAGCTGCTCAAGCATAGCATCCTCAGAGTTGTCGTCCCGGATGCTCTCGACATCCTCAAGCTTCGGGCTCTCGAAGCCCTTTTCGTCGACGATGGACATGTGGTTTGCGACCGCAGCGGGGGATGGCGAGGACTATGGCAAGGAGGGGATCTCAGCACACGAGCTGGAACATGGAGGTTGGGGACAAGGGGCGGTGAGTGGAGATCTCAGAGCCATATGCTCCCGCCGCGAAAAATGGTTATTGCATATCAGTATTGGGCTGATAAGAAAGGCCGGGCGGGTTACAACTCCGTACTGATCACGCCATAGCCTTGCGCCCGCGAGGTTGTAACAGCTTTGCTTGAGAGTCGTATTGTCGCGAAAGAGTTATTCGGCGACGACCATGACAGTCTGAAGCAAGGATCAAAGCGTTGATCTGAGACACACGAAATTTGATGATGGCGAGCCGTGAGAAGATTCCCACATATGTTTATCTCGGAATTGCCTTTTGTGGATGTCCTAAACAGAATGCTCTACTGTACAATTTCGATCTATCCAGCGGGGAGTTTAACTGCTGGCATGCTCTAAATTCCGAAAGCCCAACAGTGTGCAGAGGCGCGGGACTTCGGCGAGATTGGTACCCAAGATGGATCTGACCTGGCGGTCGGCGTTGATCTGACTGCTGACCGCCCGACCCAAACCCGGCGGCAGCGGTGCTAACTGCTAACCCGCCGGATATGTCAAAATTGTACAGTACTATGCGGAGAATGCAAAATTGTCCGTCGGGGATCCCCTCGTACTATCCATCTCATCAAAGTCACCATCCAGCCCGGAAGCTGCTGAACTAGCGCCACCCGGGGAGTGTGGCCTAAACACGATGCCCGACCCGTTCAACGCTTCGTTCTCCGCCTTGACATTACTTGGAGTCCCGTAGGTAGGCACCGTTGATGAAAGACTGATGCGGACTATCATGAGACACTGCGAGATTCCCTATTTAAAGACGTTTAGAATCAATGAGAGTAGCAACGTGAATGAAGAGAACTTACGAAGAACATAGGCAGAATGCATGTCATCACGAAGCTCACATCCAGGTTCGTCTACGCATCAGTTCCGTCAGTCGAGGAAGCTCTGCCGTGACTTGGCTCACAATAATGCGCCCGTGCGGCGCTACGTTTGCGATTCCAAAAAGCAGTAGGCCGACCCAGTTGACGAGGGCCGATTCAACTATAGCGGCAATCACGGTGGAATATCTGGAGCGTGGTTCCCCTTGAAAGGGGTCGGCGGGTACGAGACTGGACACACGACTAGCAAGATCCATGAGCTAGATTGTCAGTTAATATCCAGGAGAACACGTACACGATCCGCGCGATAATGAGTCCCGTCAACGCGGTGTTCGTTGCGAACATAGCCCAGCCCCACGCCTCGTAGAGCTGGGATGTTGTTTCGTAAGGGAGTCCCCACCAGCCCGACTGGTCGCTACGCAAAGACAGGAGCTGAAGGGATCCAATGATACCTACCACTGAAAACGATCTGTAAGTTTCCGCAGGCGGACAACTTTCATTGAAAACGGCTAGACATACCCGCGTTCAGAGCCACTGATATCATAGGGATGTAAAGGGCCCTCCGCCTCCGATCGAAGATAATATAGAAGCGCCACGCAAGGAGTCCGTCCGATGCAAAACCCTACGTTCGACGTCATGAAGATTATACACGCGGTAAAAGCGGAGGTCGTACTGCTATGACGGTAGTGAAACTGCAGGTTCGAATTAGCATGTCTCAGTACGAAGAAGGCACGCAGCGTACTCCTCAATGAATAATATGGGAATAGACAGCCTCGGTTGAAAGAAAGGGTAGTCTCTGGGTTGAGAGAGAGACCGGCGCTGCGCAAACATAACGCCTCGCGCGACGTAATGAACGCTCAGCACAACGAATCTATCAAGTCAGTCAGGCGACAATTTCGCTGAGGGCGTCAGAAGAGGGCGGACAGTAAAATTGTAATGGCCCTGAGCCTCTTGTGAGCTTTCGAAGTTTTCTCGAACGTAGACCATAAGGCAATGACGAAGAGGACAGTATACACGCCTGTGTGTCAAATGAGGATGTGTTCAGTATATGATGTCTGCTAGCATTCGTACCTGCCAATGCGCTCAACACAGAGAATGTCACACCCATGATTGACAATCCTTCGAAAGCGGTGTTGCCTTCGGCTTCGGTTAAGTTGTAGGCCATGTCGTGAGCTTGGAGGAGCGGATACCTCAGATCTAAGCCTCACAAGACTCGATCTAGTAGGGCTCTTATACCGGTCGAAGGGCGGGTGTCACCATAGAATATCCTGAGCAGGTCAGAAATCGGAACAGACGAGATGCTGGAGTGATGAATCTAACAATGCTCTCCACACTGCCTGCGCGACAGCATGCTTCTGCTATGTCGGGATCTTGGCTGCGGCTTCGGTGGCGGGGTACCCGGATCCGTATACTGGCGTTTCTTGGATGTACGCTGTCAATGCCCCCGTATCATGGGGAGACGAACGAATTGTTGAACTGAAGTCGAAAATCAACTGTTAACTCAATAGGTTGCGTGAGTTTCAGGGCGTTTCTAAAGGTATTGTGTCACTTACAGTGACTACGAGCAGCTGTCTCCGGAATCCCCGAATTGGTTAATATACGACCAGGAGCTCTCTTCGCTGATGCTTGGAACGGCTTCAAAGTCAACCAGAGATATCCCTTCGCGACCGCTGGTGATTCCCCTTATCCCTGTATCGCGAAGGTTCTCATCACAATGCGCGCAGTAAGCCACTGGATTCGTACGCCCCGGTGGGCTCATGCTATTGGTACAATTCTTTCCGAGCCGCAAGGTCCAGATTTGACGTCCAATTCGCTAGTAGACTCGCTCCCTATCCCCGAGGATGGCTTGGCGTCGGTATGAACCTCGCACTGGATTCGGATCCCCATTTCTTCGTGGCCAAGAGCACTGCCGCCCACCTGTACGCCGAAGTCTGACGCGTAGAACGGAAGGGCGTTCGATGGCGCGAGCTGTACGATCATGAGGCACTGCGAGATCCCCTGAGGTGGTATCATAGGTCATAGTTCTGGAGCAAGTCAGATGTGATACTCACGAAGAAGACTGGGATGATGTTCATCATTATGAAGCCTATATCCATATGCGTCTGCAGAGCATCAATGTCAGCAAAGGAGGGCGAGGTAGGTGAGCGCAGGATGTTCACCGTGATATGCCCGTGAGGAGCTACGTTTGCTATGCCGAGCAGGAGAAGCCCCACCCAAGTGACGAGAGCCGACTCGACCATAGCCGCAACCAACGTCGAGTATTGGTCACCAGCCACTCCGTACGCGTTCGCTGGCCTGAGTTTCGACACGTACCTAGATTTATGATGAGATAGTTGTCCAAAGAGACGGAGAGAGAACCTACAGGATTCTCCCGATGATCATCGCAGTCAATACCGTGTTGGTACCAAGCATTACCCATCCCCAAGCTGCCTTGATCATGAAAGACACCTCTTCGAAATGGGACCAGTACTTCTCCGGATTGCTATAGAAGGTTATGATTTGAAAGTCTCCTGCAAAGCCTAAAACTAAAGAACGACTCTCAGTCTATAATCAGAAGTCCACGCTTGATGGCGAACATACCTCCATTGATGGCCACCGCCAGCATTGGGACATAGGACGTCCATTTTGTCCGACCGAAAATCACGGAGAAGCGCCATGCGAGGAATCCGTCTGTTAGAAGGCCCTAAATCGGTGTCAAGAGGACCTCTCTCGTCGAAGGCGGAGAGCTTACCGCAAGGGTTGTAGTCAGGCTAAAGCGGACGATGAGTAACTATTAGCCCTAGGGAAGTGGAACCTAGGCTGACCTTGCGACGAAGTATCCCGGGATAGAGAACTTCGGAAAGCCGAACGGGGCGTCCGCAGGTTGGAACATGGAGCGCCGTTGGCTATACATGACTCCGCGAGCGATGTAATGCGTCAACAGCACAACGAACCTAGACATTGGATATGAAAAAAACACGTTCCAGGCTTGCGAGAAAAGCACGTACAAGGATATGTTGATGACTCGTAGTCGAGTATTCGGTAGAGACTTATTCTTGAATGTCGCCCACATGGCGATTACAAAGAGGATAGTATATGCACCTGCCTCGATGGTGAGCAACTACCAAGAGATTCGATTATGAAATTTACCGAACAGTGCGCTGAGCGTTGCGAATACCGTGCCTTCTGTAGAAAGTCCTTCAAAGGCGGTTCGAAGCTGAGTGATATCATCTTGACTAGCCATGACCTATAGGGAGCGGATATGGGCTGCTGGGGAGAGACTGAAGACATCTCTGGGACTACTTAAGCCTAGTGAGACGATATCAGTAAGTGGCTGATAGGTAAGTACACGGAGAGCTATGTGGCAGAATGCTCACAACTACTGGTATCATTCACGCAGCCTAAGCTTGTAGCCCAAGGAATTCCTTGTAGAGAGGTCTAGACGCTAGAATAAGATGGAACTATCCATGTTTGTCGCATCACATCGCACGAGGCGGATTTCTGGGTTGAGCGTTATGTTTCAACAACATATGAGTTTCCATAAGCATCTGGGAATTAATCCGTCAAGGTAGATGTACTCAATCGATCACTCACCTCAGCAGATGCAGATGTCTCGAGAGAGCTCGATCATTAGGCGGTGCCCAACTTTGTCGACGGCGAACTATATGATGGCAGGAGGGCAAGACGAAGTCGACAATCCGACAAAACGGAAGTGTGATCGGAATTTTCCGGTTATCTTACAATTCCCGTTTTAGGAAAACCCATCTTGTTCAATCCAGTCATTCGCGCCATGCCCCTCCGACCAGACGACATCGAAGAGGAGCACCGGCAATTCGCCAGCATAATCTCCACATTTCATCAATACGGGGTGTACTCAGTGAGGCGTTTTATAGGGTTCATTGTTCAGTTAATCGCTGAACTAGTAGGGCTGTCAAAGATCGCGGCGAACAACAGGCGACGAAAGGATATCTACAAGCTTTCGCGGGCAGACCAGGAACTATTGGCATCTATAGGATACAAGAAGAAGCTGGCTGAAGTTGACAATGCTATATTTGCCAATGCTGAGTTCCTGAGGGAGGTTGTTGCCGACCCGGCCATCTTCGGGCACGACGGAGGCGAATCGGAATACGAACAGGATGCGGTCAGCGAAGGCGAGGACGCTATACGTGAGAGCCAAGGTGGGAATTTTCGCTTCATTACTTATTACTAGATCGCAGTAGAGAACAGCGATGTTTGATCGCCCACTAGTTTCGTGAGGACCTCACTTCGAATCCGCGCTAACTCCCCGTCCTTCCAGACCACGAACCACACCACGGAACCTCCCATTCTGATGCCCATTCCCACTCTCACCCGCACACCGCTCACGATCATGGCCACTCTCACGCAGACGGCCATTCCCATTCGCATGGGAGCCATGCTGCACCTGGGGCGAAGCCCAGCGACGCCGACATGGAAAAACTACGGAGTACGATCAAGCAGTTCGTGCGCGATTGGAGCGCGGAGGTAAATATCATGTTTCTTGTGGTACTCGGAGAAGCTCAGAATGCGTATTAGGGTAAAGCGGAGCGGGATCTTTGCTATGAACCGATGAAGGAGGCGCTGCTTAGTCATTTTGCGCACGTTCCTACAGAGGATAGGTGTGTTCGTCCGCGACGAACTCGGGAGCAATAGACTCTGACGAATATTGTAGAATAAAACTCAGGGTGTTGGTCCCTGGAGCAGGACTGTGCCGTTTAGCTTGGGATATCGCCTACCTCGGTACGCGTCACGGTACAGCATCCCATACGTCTTCTCACAAATATCCAGGTTTTTCATGCCAAGGAAACGAGTTCTCGCACTTCATGTTATTGGGATCTTACTTCATGCTCAACAGGTACGCTTCCGTATCTCATCATCACAACATAATTACCAACGTACCTCCAGGACGACTGAAGTGAATTCACACGTCATCTACCCCTATATCCATTCATTCTCCAACATCCGCAACTCAGAAGGGCTGCTGCGTGCGATATCCTTACCAGACGTCTCACCAGCCTCACTCCCCGACGGCTCCAACTTCTCCTTGGTCGCTGGTAGGCCCGCTTGCCACACAACACACGCATCGACTCTGACGTTTCCCATAGGCGATTTCGAGGATATCTACGGGCCAGACGAATACGACGGCGACGAGCCTCAGGCAGGACTCTGGGACGCCATCGTCACCTGCTTTTTCATCGACACGGTAAATTCCTTCCACCGCCCCGCCCGTCCCATATGTTCATTGACATTTGCAGGCCAAAAACATCGTCAACTACCTCCGAATCATCCACAGGAAATTAGCTCCGGGGGGTGTCTGGATTAACCTGGGTACGATCGGCTCATACATGATTTGTTATAGGGAATATTGACCGTTGAAAGGTCCGCTGCTATGGCATTGGGAGAACAATTCCTCTAATGAGCCTTCCATCGAGCTCAGTCTCGAAGAGGTCAAGGAACTTGGGAGAAAGATCGGATTCGAAATATCTGTACGCCACTTTCCATTCCGAGTGTTGCTAAGTCATGACGCTGAAATCATTGTAGAACGAGAAAACAATCGAGACAACCTATACCAACAACTCGCAGAGCATGCTCGGCTACATCTACCAAGCCCAATTCTGGACCGCGACCAAGATCACCACAGCTACTTGAGAGCACAAACTATCATGTATTACGGTATCATAAACGCCGTCATTGTAATCGTTACACGTCCATCCAAGATCATAAAAGCAAGCACACAAACAGACAATCCTAGCATGTACAACAGTCATTCAAACTACGCCTTCTCGTTCGCAGCCTTGCTCTCCTGGAGCTTCCTGCGCTTGTCCTCGCGGAGCCGCTGGCTCTTGCGCACGCCGAACCCATCGCGGAAGATCATCTGGACCTCCTCGAGCGAGAGGCCGGCGGTCTCAGGGAAGCAGAACAGGCAGAATAGCCAGCCTAGGAAACAGAGGCCGGCGTAGAAGCCGAAAGCGCCTGCGGGAGTGATCTTGTCCATGAGCGAGAGGTAGGTAGAGCCGATGAGGAGGTTTCCGGCCCAGTTGCAGAATGTTGAGAGCGAGGTGCCGATACCGCGGACTGCAAGGGGCGAGTAGGTTAGCGGCTGTTTACATGAAGGCGGAGGAGTCATGGGAGATAGAAGTTGAGTGGAAGCACGGTGAAGGGCAGAAGTGTGAGCGGGTAAGGGAAGATGGAAGTGGGTAGTGGGAGGGGGGCAGGGACGTCCACGGAAGGAAACCGAGCGTACCTTCCAGCGCAAATAGCTCGCCTTGTTGCCACGGTACGTTTCCGAGACCAGTGGCGTATGATGCGACGTAGACAATCATCGAGAGCAAGACGATAGCAGACCAAGCAGGCGAGTACTTCACGCCGTCGATGAGGTCGCCGCCGGTCTTGAGCGTGAGGACTTGGGAAATAAACAATGATCAGCACACCATAGGGAGAATGACTACAGATGTAGACGTACAATGGAATGAGATGCTGGCAAGCACGAGACCGATGACCATTCCTGGTGCAGAGAAGATCATGATCTTGCGACGACCAATGATGTCAATATACTTGAGCGCTATCAGTGTGAACAGGAAGTTGGTGCCAGAAACAATGAGGCCGACCGCCGTCGGCTGGTCGAACCCGATCTCCTTGAAGAGCGTCGCGCTGTAGTACATGAGCGTGTTGAAACCCGAAAGCTGCTGGAACGCCTGCAGACCGCAGCCAATGACTTTTCCAACTGTTAGCCGAGTGCCTTGTGATGAGTGGGGGTACACGTACTGAGCGCGCGGCGGTTGACAGGGATCCGGAAAGCCATGCCGATACGTTGAAGCAGGGTCGTCGACTCCACAATCTCGATATTCCGTTTTACAGCGGCGCGAAGGGCTTTCACCTTGAGGGAAATCTGCTCGGGTGTAGCATGGGCATAGATCTTGCCCATGACTTGCTCCGCGACATCATATTTCCCGCGGCGTATGAGGATACGCGCTGTCAGAGCACGCGTCAGATGACCGAGCGCGACGATGGGATCATGGTGTTGTACTCACGGGACTCCGGCAGGAAACTCAATAGGCCAGTTTGAATCGCGGCGGGAATAGCTCCGAGTCCGACCATCCATCTCCAGCCGCCGTGCGTTTTCTCAAAGGCAGCACCTGCGCCATAGTTAGAAGATGCGAGGGAGGGATGAAGACGTTACTTACCGATGGCGTAGGCGATGACCTGGCCTCCGGTGATCATAACGACGTTGAGAACGACCATACGGCCACGGAGACGCGTGGGGGACAGCTCCTGGATGTATAATGGGGCGATACACGACGCCAGGCCCACACCGACACCGATGAGGAAACGACATCCAATCTGTAAGGCGCCGTCAGATGCGGAGCGTCATGGGATCGTGCAGACATGCATACCATAGACCAGACAGTGTGGCAGACAGCCATACCAATGGCGCCGCCGATGAAAACAACGTCCGCAATTCCCAGCACGGGTTTGCGGCCCAAAAAGTCGGAGAGCACGCCTGAGACTAGACCGCCAATCAAGGCGCCTAGCGTGGTCGCAGACGTGATAAGTTCCTGATAGACATAAGAGTGACGTCTTCGTGCGATAGGACGGATAACATACTTTCTGGCCGGAGGAGAGTTCTGCTGGACCAAGGTCGTCGCCAATGCTAACGAGGGCACCAGAGATAACACCCGTGTCATAACCTGCGCGAGAGGGCGGTGAGATAGGCCGAGGGAGACATTTTCGCGTCGGACATACCGAAGAGGAATCCGGAAATGCAGGTCGCCGCGACGAGGAGCCATACGAACCATGTAACGCGCTCCTCGCCTTCTGCGACGACGGCGGTCTCGGAGATCTCTCCAACTTCGATGGCGTGCGAGATGTCCTCCGTCACAACAATTCTGCAGCGCGAGTCAGAACATGAAAACTGCATGGAAGACGGCCAAGTGCGAGGGAACATACTCCTCTTTCGAGCCTGTGGACTGGTCGGAGACGAACTCCTTGTCGATGGAGCGGGTCATGGCAACTTCGTGGGGAGAAGCAGGAGGCAAGAAGACAGTGAGACCTGGTTCTCGGAGAGTCTGTGTCTGGGGTAAGACGCCGAGGGAAGCGTCCCTTGCAGCTTGTTGCTTTTATGCGTGCGGGGGACGTCCAATTTCCCGATCAGCGTTGCATGTGGCCGGGTGGGCGTGCTGGGAGAACCCTTTTTCGCCCCGATCCCGCCTTGCCAAGGCCCGCGACGCATCCGCTGCGACGGTCGACCCCTCCATAGCCATTCCACAAAACAAACGCTCGATGGGGACAGGCTGATCAGGCGACGTGCAGTGCTACGGCTCGCTCAGGCTTTGCGGCCCTGACTCCCGGACACATGGCAGCGCCACGAAGCTCGTCCACTTTGCCCACTGCTCGCGCGACGTCGGAACGATTCGTATCCCAGCACTAAAAATTACTCACGGAAGACCGAACGTCATGCGAAGTGGTGGTGGTGGTCAGCGACAGAGTCCCCGAGTCTGCACGAATTTGCTGGAAAATGGCAAAATGGACGACCCACGGAGGCTGATGTAAGCCGCCCAATGAGGGCCGCTTTCGCACGCTTCCCGATGGCATTTGCAACTCAGCCGATTCCCAGGACCCCGAGGATCCATCCTGCAGCCAGTCGATGGAGGAGGGGAATGACGGGGAGAAAATGGGAGAGCGGGGAAAGAAGCCTGAATTCATAGTCGGGAGGACGACCTTTTATACCTGCGCCGGTGCCGCTCGCCGTCCTGCCCTAGACCAAGGGGCGAACTTCGAAAGGGAATAAATCGTGCGAAGAGTCACGGAAGAGGTAAGAAAGGATAGAAAATGTCCGTTTACGGAAGCCAGGAGGGATGATCCGCCACTCGTCGCTGTCTCCTTCGAGCAAAATCGAAGGTGCGTGCTGTCTAACATTTGCGTTCTCTGTCACTTAGCTGTCGCAGATGGTCATCGAATCGCTCGATTTGGCCTGTGAAGGGTACCGGTCAAAAGAAAGGTCTCTAAAATCTGGACTACTGTACCTCCCCAACCAGAGGTTCAGTCACGCGTCACGCCAACCGTGAACTGAACTGATGCCACACGCCATGATAGTGAACTCGTTTCTGGACGTGACATATCCATATCGGGGCGTATGATATGTTTTTTCTCGTCGTCGGGACTTGTGCACTAGGTGACCGTGATTCAAGTGTTACGCGTCACACCTCGTGAACTTCTGGCCGGGGAGGTACAGTATATGGGCGAACTGGGTGCCTTTCCGGAGGATTCTATCGAGGCATCCAGACTAGATTTCGACTCTGAACTATGTCGGCATGTCGGCGCCTGAAAATCCGGGATATACAGACAGAGATCTGGAAGAGGGGTGCCTATCCCCCCCTCTTCCAGATTAAGCTCTACGTTTTCTTTTCTCCAGCAACCTACAGTGCGCGCCTCGACTTCTGTCGACCAAGCGCAAGCCCTCTTCGCAGCAACAACCTCCGCATCACCTGAAATCTGATTTGTTCAATTATATTTGCATCGGACGCCACGGTGTATGGTTCTCAAGAGACCATTGGCGCCCCGTCCGCTGTATACTCTAGAATCTACCGAAAAGGCACGAGAAGGCACCCACTAAACAACTTTGCTTCGTTGGTCCTGTAATGTTGAGGCTATGAAACAACTTCACTTGTGAATGCGTGTACGATGAGGATGCAGAATCGATGTGCGGTCACCGGGGTCCTAACGCATCGGAGTTGCGATTGCCATCACCAGACTCAGCTTGTCTTACATATCGAGGCGGGCGCAATGAGCCAAGCTATGCCACCTCATTGGCCCAGGCGGTTGAAACATCTGGGCGACGGCCTTGCGACTGGCATGGAACTCGGTCCGAACTACTCGAAAGTACAGCAAGTTCACCCAGGTACCGCCAACGCGACGCGAAATTCGGGACGACATCCCGGTCAGTACCCCACAGCGACACAGGAAATCACGTTGAAAGACGATGTATTTCAAGACCAGGTGAGCCAAGAAGCTGTCGTCATCGTGCTACGAACCAATGGGTGAGAATGTGATGTAAGACCGATGTCCGCTTCTTCACGGCTTATTTTTTGCCCACAGAACAACTTGCGTTACCGAGTGTGCTTCACGGTGCACTTCGCTTTGCAACGGATTTTTTCGTCGGCTTACACTGCCGGCGAATAAGTTCGAACTTTTTCGCGAACACCCACGCGGGATGTTCGTGTCAACAGAACATATGATCCCGCAAGTCGCTCTTTCACTCCGCATCCCATCGCCGAGCTCAACTGACCCACGAACGCGCAGCCCACCGCTTCACAGGACACACACAATTTGTCCTCGCTGCATGGCCGAGACTCCAACACCTGGCTCTCTGATCACGACTCGGTCGAAAGCGTCTGGTGGCGTCGCGGAATTCTGCTCGTCCCTCAGGAACTCAGGGCCGATGCTCCGATTGTGGAGACCGTTGACCTCATATATTGGATATCCATAATGAAGTGCATCGCATTCGCTTGTCGGGATGTTGACACGGCGGTGCGAGGGCCGCGGCACGAACGCGATGAACTAGCGGTCCGATTGGCCTCCGGGAAGCCCTCTCTCGCACGACTATGCGGGGGCCATTCTAGACAGCATGCAAATCCGTCTCCAACACCGCTCGACCCTTGCCATCCCAGGGCTCTTTGCACCAAGAGAAACCGACCCCGCCACCAGCCCTCCCAAACACCCCACTCGGTTTACGGGTCAAAATACCCCTGGAAAAAAAAGAAGACGACTGTGCTGTTGGTACACAACAACACCTCGCATGCAAGAATTGCCGCCGCCGCCTCCGTCTCCGCTGCGCCCACTCCCCAAGATCGCCACTAGCGTGCCCCCGCATTCTCGGACCGAACGCCGGTCCTACGTCGTTCGTTGCGGGGTCTGCCCCGCCCCCGCGTCCCCTCGGTCTGGGGTGTGATCGACTGGGTAAATACGCTGATGCGTCCTCGCGTGCCGCAGAATGCTCTTGAACCTGGGGGGCTCTTCTGTCGAATGGACGAGTCCGTGTTTGCTCTCGCGTTAGGATTCGATGTTACCATAAATGGGAATTTAGAGATAGAGAGCGTTATAGCACCAGCACTCCCTGACGCACAGTTTTGTCTCAAATATGCTGTACTCACACGACTATCAGTTCAGGTCACGATCACAATGGGATTGTTCCATCTTCACGGTGGGCTCTCGAAACCAAACATGGCGGTTAACATATGTTGGGTTTCCACAGAAAATACAGGGCGACCTCTACTTCTACTGGCGACAAGGAATAGAACTCTAATAAGAAGATGCGAGCCACGGAAACGATGTTAGGCGAAAATATACACTTCCCGCTGGCCCTCAACTTTTCGGGTGGTTTTCTGGCGGGATTACTGGCAACATTTCACAATGGAATGTAATGTTTTATAAGCCCAAGTCCGGAACATAGTTAATATTGATATTTATACCATGTAACGGTTAACTTAAATTTAGATCGATTACACATCGATATCGCATTACATTTCTACAGGTAAAGTCAACCCGAATTTCCCACCTTGTATGACCCACAGTATCACTAATGCTTCGCAGAAACATATGCTTTCGAGCTTTAGCTAGGGTCATGCGCCACAGCTGACCTTTAAATTATCGTTATTTAACTAGAGTACAGTAGGCTGTACAGCAACGTGCCCCTCTCGCCTTATGAATATGATACGCCCGGCCTTTACATTGCAACATAACATACGTTTGAACAATTTCAGTGTAAGAGAATTACAGAGAAAGCAAGTAGAAACGCTGTTTTGTTCTCGACTAGCGAAAACACTCCTCGACACGCTGTGACTGCCTGTGTGACACCTGGTACGAAGCTATCAGACGGGATCAATTCGCACGGTAAGCCCGTGGTAAGTAAACTGTCACGCTGTCACACCTTGACGTTCTCGGAATGCAATTCCTCATCACAGCTGCTGCACTCTCTTTTCCTTTCAATTCCTACCACCCAGATTACTGTCCTTGAAGCAGGATTTACCACTCTCGTCTGATACCTCAAAGACGGTTTTCCGGATCTCAGCATTTCCAGGCTTTGCCACCTTTCGTCTGGTACCGCAGCGGTTACAGAAGCTATCCAGAAACGGACGTGCGTATGCTGAACCAGAGCGAACAGCCCTTGCGCTGTAACCACCACCACCGCCACCACCCCGCCAACTAGCAGGCCGGCACGCGACCCTGAATCATGTCCTCTATGTCAGCGCAGAATTACGACTCACATCGCCCACGAACGATTGCCGAGCTCGCGGCGGTAGCGCAGCAGAACATCTGGGACCCGAGTCGACCCCTGAAGCACTGGCTACGGACGGCGGAGAAGTCTCGCAAGACCGGTGGCCACTATGTCGAGACCAGGGATTATGAGTCTGCTTTCATTGAATTCGCGCGGGCCGCCACCATCGTGCTCGAGAGACTACCATCGCATAGCGAATACAACACGCTACTTAATGCGGACCAGAGGGCGAACCTTGTCATGGTCAGTTTCATTTCTACTTCTACCATCGTCTGGTGCAGCCCCTACGCCGTTCTCAATCCCCTCATGTCGTGGCCGCAAACATACTGATCGATCTGGAACTTCGACAGAATGGTCAGGACATCCTCGACCACTTGAGCCGGCTGAAGCCGTTACTCGTCGAGCGATACGAGAATTGGCGTGCAAGGTACGGCGACGGAGGCGAATCGTCATCGGCCATGTCGCGTGAGGAGATCGCGCGTCGCAAACGAGAAGAGCAGCAACGCGCGCAAGAGGATGAGAGGTTGAAGCACGCGCGCGAGTCCGCGCAGATGGAAGAAGAGTGGAGACGAGACGAGCAGGCACGGCGGGAGGCGGAGGAACTTGACAGGCGGGTGAAAGACGAGACCGCTTGGGCTCGCCATCGCGAATCTCAGTCACGAGAGTCATCTGAAGCGCGACGTGCTGCGGAGGCGAAGGAGGCTGCAGAGCAGGAGCGGGCATCGAGGATGAGAAGAGACGATGAGCCGTGGCGTCAGCACTCGGATGAGGAGGACAGGATGCGGAGACGACTCGACGAGCGGCGGAGACACGAGCAAGACGGCATCCTGCGTCGGCAGCAGGAGGCAGAGGCTACTGCCAGGGCAGTGCGACGCGAGGTCGCTAACAGCTCCGGCTCGTCCGTCACGATGCCTGTGGCCACGCCTCAGCCGTCGCGACCTCCCTCGCAAAATCGCCAATATAACGACACGTACGTGGCCGGCTCACTACAGACTGTGATAATAATTCTGACGCCGTGTATAGACTTGACCGCAACGTGTCTTGGAATCAGGGACACGGCAATGGCTCATCAAGACAACTTGCACCTGGGTATGTCCAGCAATTCCATGGATGCATTTCCTGTAACTCAATTCCTCCAGATTGATGTATCCGCCACCAATGACAACCACCTCGCCTGCGCCACCAGACTTGGGTGTAATTCGCTACCCGACACTTATGTCTCAGCACCAGCTGAAGCAAGGCTACGTACCGTCGCTGCAGTCCATGTTCTCCCACCCCTCAGAAGAACCCCCACTGAGCTCATCTCTGCTACTCGACACCAAGCCTTCGGGCGCGTTGTATACTAATCTTCTGCCCAAACCTTCCAATCCGCCGATGTCACATATGCCGTCAATGCCCAACCCGTCAATGCCCGTGCCGGACCCACATCAACACTCATATAATTCGCGGCCAGGGAGCCAGCGTCGCCCGTCTCCGTCAAGCGGTCGACCTTTGCCTACTCCAGTGGTTCCGCCACCACCTGTGCCACCACCGCCAAGCGCGTCTCGCATCACCCGTGGGGCGTCGACCGATTCTGAAGTGAAGGAGCTCAAGCCTGTGAGATTGCCGCACGAATGTTTGAACCGTTTCTTGTCCATTGCCAAGATTAACACCGCCAAGAACCGTGAGACTTGTGGTCTGTTGCTCGGGAAGGACAAGGGGAGCAAGTTCATCGTTACCACGCTTCTGATACCCAAGCAACATTCGACGAGTGATACATGTACGATGGACGAGGAGGAGCTTGTCATGCAATTTACGGAGGAGAGACATTTGATTACTTTGGGCTGGGTGAGTGGTATAATTACCCAAACATCGCTAAGCTAACGTCTGATCATGAAAGATCCACACACATCCCACGCAGTCATGTAAGCTTCGATGATTCGTATCTCTGTCGTGTGCTCATAATCTGTTCAGGCTTCATGTCCTCTGTTGACCTCCACACTCACTCCGGATTCCAACGGATGCTTCCGGAGTCATTTGCGGTCGTCTGCGCTCCTACTTCAACTCCTGCGTACGTTCATCACTTTCTTCTGCGCAACTTTCCCCAACGTTGTCCCCCAGGTTCGGTATATTCCGTCTTACAGATCCTGTCGGTCTGACAACAATCCTGGAATGTCGGGCGAAGGAAGCATTCCACCCCCATCCCGAAGTCCCGATCTACACGGTGAGGCAAACACTTCTTCTATCCATGAAAACATTCTGACGGCCGTTATCTTCAGGATTGTGACAACTGCCACGTCCAGATGCGGGACATTTCGCTGGAAATTGTCGACTTGCGCGATTCATGATTCTGTCCGTTGTCCTCCCACATTTTCTCTGCCCAACACTCTGTGCCTCTTAGTTTACATCTCTTTTATCTCTCTGGCTGTATCGACATGCACACATTCGACTCGTCTAAATTATTCGCGAAGATCTCGTTTCCATCCGTCAAAGCCATTCAAGTCAGCAGCGGAGAATACACTGTCACGGATTGATGTTTCCGGAATATGGTTCTCCTACCACAACTTCGCCGCTGACGGTAACTAGTGACAGCGTGACAACTTACTTACCGTCGCTTACCATGCCAATTGATAGAGTCTAGACTTTCTGTTACCGATAACGAATGCTGTAACGATAGTCGTAACACGGCGCGTCGACGACCAGTTCACCCACGACCACCACCTCGAGCACTCCCAACACACTCGCCGGCCCTTACAGGGACCCTGTCACACTCGTTTTCCATCTTGAAGACCCTCTTTCATGATGCATGACGGTATGCCAGGAGGGAAACGCGGGATCATCTTTCTCGTGGCAATATGCGCGGTCTTCATGCAAGCCGGGCTTTGGACTGCACGGAGACGGACAGAGGAGGTCTTCCCCGACGACTCTTTCGTCAAAACACCGAAACTACTGTCTCTCGTTACTGGCGACTCGAGGGACACGGTCACGGAACACCCGATACCGAAGCTCATGGCTGAAGCTGAACAGAAATTCCGTGACGTGCTCACCAGGCAGAGCAAGACCTTCGTGCATGCGGTCGCGGAATACAAGCGACGCTTCGGTCGGGATCCTCCTCGTGGCTTCGACGACTGGTGGAAGTTTGTGCAGGACAACGGCGTGTTGATGGTGGACGAATACAACGCCATATCCGAGGACCTAGAGCCGTTCTGGGATCTATCGCCAGTGGAATTTAGGCTCAGGGCATCTTTGGTGCGTAATGAGTTATATCTTTTGAAGCACAGCGTCGCTGACGTGCCATTTGTAGGCCGGCCATCTACCTTCGGTCGACACGGTCAAGGTTCGTAACGGAGAAAGCACGGCAGTGAACATCAAAGATGGCTTCGACAACACCGAGAGTGTCAGCGCGAGAGCGAAGGGCTTTCTCTTGATGATTGAGAAGTTTCAGGACAAGGTACGCGTCTAGAGAGCGTCGCCGGTGTTTGTGTCAACTTACATGGTACCGTAGCTGCCCAACATGGACTTCCCAATAAATGCGATGGCCGAGGGCCGCATTCTCGTCCCATGGGAGCACCGCAAGTACCCAAACCTGACGGAAGGTGCGTTACCTTGTCGTGCTAGACCCTGTCCATAGCTGAATCGCGTGGACGTTCTAGGCGGGGTCGCTGAACAGCTGAGCGGGCGGTACCACCCAGATTGGAGAGGAGAGGGCAACGTATGGGAGGCCTTCCGGCGTACTTGTGAACCAGGATCACCTGCACGGCACCTATTCAGTTCAACGAGAGCCTCCACCACAGCCCAGGCCCGGCTCAGTCAACGGAACGCTCACCGCGACGAGCTCACGTTTGCGCGAGATGTGCAGGGCAACTTTTCCTATTGCGAGAACCCGTGGGCGCACTACAACCAAGGACACTTCTTCTCCGACTGGCGTACCATACCTGTGCTGTTCCCAATCTTTTCTCCCGCGAAGGCATCTGGCTACCTCGACATCCGCGTCCCCAGTCATTACTACCACGGGCAAACGCGGCGGTACACGTATGGTTGGGATCCGGTGAACCTCGAGTTGCATCCCGTCGACCATATGGAGGCTCCTTGGGAGATGAAGAGTGACAAGATCTTCTGGAGAGGTGCGTCAACTGGCGGGGGGAGCTCTCCCCCGGGCTTTGCAGGGCAGTACCAGCGGCACAGGTGCGTCCCCACATACCCCGGAACTCTAACAACCATGACTCAAACATGCGTACGCAGGCTAGTTCGGATGGCAAGTGACACGTCGGAAACGAACCGGACAATCCTGTTCGCAGACCCACCGGGATCTTCCACATATGTTTATGCCGACGTCCCCACGGGCAAGCTGAACAAGGAGGTGACGAATGTGGCGTTCGTCAAACTCGTGGACTCGTTCAACTTCCCAGGGGGTATTGGGGCCTTGCTACGTGACCACCGGTTCGACGAGAACGGAGTCAATCTAGGCGACCACTGGAAGCACAAGTATCTCCTCGATGTCGACGGCATGGGATATTCGGGACGCTTCTTCTCATTCCTTGAGTCAGACAGTGCGGTGCTGAAAGCCACCGTCTACCGGGAGTTCTTTGAGGAGTGGATCCAGCCATGGTGCGCGTGTCCGTTCTTAACTGTATTGCCTCTCTAAAACGTGCTCCCAGGCTGCACTACATTCCTTTGTCGCCCACCTACCAGGAAATGTACAACATCCACGCGTTCTTCTCCGGCGCTACGGAGTCAACGCTCAAGGCAGCCAACTCGACGGCACTGCAGCTGCCCCGCTCTGAACGGCGCCCTATTGACGGCGACCGGCGTCTGCGGCGCATCGCCCGCGCGGGGAAGCAGTGGAAACGTACCCTCGGGAGAAGGGTGGACATGGAGGGTAAGCTTTCCTGCAGTTAGTGGTGTGTGGCGTACTAACTTTGCGCAGCGTATGTGTATAGGCTCTGCTTGGAATATGCCAGACTGTGGTCTGATGACAGGGACTCCATGAACTTTACCCTCTGATAAGCCGCCGCTGCTTGTGACGAACTCACCGACACTTTGCTATCGTATAGGATGTATTATTCGCTATTTACTCGCTCTAATTTCATAGACGTAGGAATCATCACCCTGCCGCCGGCTGCAGGTCTCTTTTGTTCAACATTGCCTTTTTCTGTCTCGGCAAATTCCGATGGAGTGTGAGAGCGGGTGAGTCCAGACAGCACTCGAAATCTTCCTACGAACTTCACACTCACGTCTCCACTGCTTTCTTCTGCTGTGCCAGCAAGCATCATTTTTTGTGACTGGCGATGATGGTCTCGACAAGTGGAATTTCCGAGAATGCTGTCTCACATTACGTGCAAGAGACTACAAGGATGATGAAGGAACCTGTGACTAGTCGCATGGCCAATTATCCAGGTATCTGTAGTCAAGGGCTGCCGAGCTACAGGCTATCATCGCGAGGAACGCGAGTTTCTCGCGCTTTTCCGCCAAGGTCTTTGTATTTGTGGTCGGCTTCACAGGAGCGGGCCCCTCGCCACGTTGCAAACGCGTGATTGATGCAGCCATTCAGCGCAGCTGAATCATGAGTCGGTGCGTGGTTCTGGGCTATTCACGTCTGCGTCTGTGACCTTTGGGGTGTTTGAAACTAGGCAGGGGGTCCCACCACGATCATCGAGCTATCAGGAACCGCCGGTGGCATACCCCTCTTCCCGTCACAACTGAGGCAGGCTGCCACCGACCCTTGGGAAGCTCTCGTACTATCCTCAGCGTGCTCATGAACAGCGTTAAGCCACGATAGCGGCGGCCTGTGATGCTTATGAGATCTCCGAAACACGCTGCTCGTGCATGGCGAGGCCGATATCAAGTGCCTCTTCCTGGCGGTGCTTCTTCACAGTCCGGCAGTCGTCATAAGACCTCCCGCGTTCGCTCCAGACGCGTTTTGACACCCTGCCCTCCCGCCACTTGGCTCTCTACCAATGCCCTCCGTCATGCCACCATCGACGATGTCCGTCGTCTCCTCCGCCTCCTCCTCATCGAGCCGCAGTTCGGACGGGCTTCCCTTTTCACGAAATCTATCAGATTTCGAGATCGAGCATGCACCCACCAAGGCTCCGTTTTCCCCCACGAAACGCATGCGACGAAGACCGGAATCCGAGTACGATAGCGAAGCAGCGTTCCGCGCAAGCGTAGCGATGCTCATTGCTGCAAAAGCACGGCCGTTCGCAGTCACTGGCAGGATCCCAGTCGACTCGTCGTCGCTGATACTGTTCTTCCGGTCAAAGGTATGCCACTCTTCCTCACGACATACACGAACAAGCTAATCCCCCTCTCCCAGAGTGGCATAACACACTCCCTCGACTTCCCAATTGACATCGACTACGACATGCCACCCTCTATGGAGGTGCTCATCTCGGCGTGTAGACCACAGTCGGTGTCCGGCCTCGAGGACTTCTCTGAACACGAGTCCCTATTCTACCCACCACACCTCCCCCTCACTGCAACCCTCGAACTTGCGAATCATCCCATCCTGGAAGCCGTCCGGAATACGCTCTTCCCGACGCTCCCCACTGGTCATTATCTGACGGCAATCCGCGACAAACTCCAAATATGGCTGAAGGGCAGTGGTATGAGGGCGCCATTGCGTCCGAACGACATGCGGGTGGCGACGATCCTGGTCACACTGCCCGTGCGCTTCCGCGGAGGACACCTGCTTGTACGCAGCCCCGACGGTAATGAAGAACGCTACCACGGACGAGGGGGCAAGGCTGGCGATATCGAATGGACGGCGTTCATGGCGGACTGCGACCACGAGATTGAGCCTGTTACGAAGGGGTGCCGAGTAACGATCTCGTACGCCGTGCACCTCAAGTCGTTCGGGCCCGCCGCGATGCAGCCGGATCCGCTCATCTCGCCGAGCGATCGATTCCTGGACCTGCTCTCCCCCGTCCTCAACCTTTCGCGCGGCCGGAAGATCGCTTTCCACCTTGTTAGCGAGTACGGAGTAAATCCCGGGGAGTCGCTGGCAGAGTCCCTGGTGCCTAACGTGAGTCCGCCTCCGCGTTGAATACACGTTCCTTGACTGATTGCGCTGATTCGCATCGTAGCTCAAGAGCGGGGATTCGGTACTGTACCACGCGTTCAAGCTGTACAAACTTGAGCCTGAACTGCACTGGAGTGCAGGAGGCTACGTTTGGCCCGTCGACCAGACCGTCGACTTCTCCGTCGAGATCCAAGGGAGCCCCGTGCCCGCCGTCCGCTCACCTGTCATGAACGGATCACGGCAGGGCGTGTCCTCTCCGCTCCGGGCGATGCGCAGCGTATCCGAGGCGGGGGACTCGACCGAGGACTTGCGAACCAAAGTCGAGCGCAGCGGCGCCATCCCTCTCAAAGAGGCTGGGATCACCCTCCTTTCGACATCCTCATCACCTGGCGGTGTCGGCAAGGAACGCGTGCCTTTCATACACGGCGGGGAGCTGGAAAAGCTTGTTGTCAATGCCCTTCTCGTCGTGTTCGTGCCTTAATTCCTTCCTTTATCTTCCTTCCTCGTGGGTTGTGTAGCCATCTGACATGTATTACCACTACTGTACGACAACTATACCCTTTAGCTGTAGCTCATGTATTTCATCCCGATTGTAGTGTTTACTCTGCTAGTTAACTTAACCCCCCTAGTACCTAGTTGCCACGGACAATGAAATATCGGTGTCACTTAAACGACTCGGACATGCTTTCAGAACTTGTGCATGTGGGGGCGATAATTGGGCAAATCGAAACTGGCGCCTTAGGTCCAAGGCTGCGATTGGGCTACAAAGTGGCACTCATTTGGTGTATTTTGAGCTATTTCAGCATGTCGTCCAGTTGTCTCTACTCTGCCCCCGGTGTACGGTAGGCCTGAATGATTCTTGTTGGAGAACTGGCACTTGATAATTGGTTTGATCTTTGTGGTACTTCTGTCCAAGGTATGTTCAGGCCAGGTCGAATGTCGTATTTGGCTCAGCATCATTCCTAAACAAGGCAAGTACTCCAGTCTTTTCGCGGCCAATTCAGCAGCCAATCAAATCAATTCCGTTAGGTCCCTGTTGCGTTGAAACTCCGCCCGAATGCGCGTCAAGGGCCCGTTTGGTCATCGGGAGCGACGACGACGACGAAATATTCCCCGGTTCTCTGGCGGTCAGCTCACGGGCGGCCCCGTTTCATAGCTTCTGCCTCTCTCTTCCACTCTCGCTCTCAAGCCATGCTCAGGCTGGTATCGTCGGCGTCGAGACCTGCGTCGACGGGGATACTCGGAGTCGTCTCACCCACTACTTCCACTGCCCGGCGAGGTGCGTGTCTCGGAAAAGTGCTCAGACCATGTCGCCTGGCTCACGCGCACCCTGCAGGTCGCCGGACGTTTACCTCCTCGTCGAGCCGTCAAGCGGACATTACTCTAACCGTCGATGGGAAGGAAGTGACGGTGCCGCAAGGTACGGCTCGGAGGCTCGCTTTGCGGTTTGGACAGTGCTGAGGGAGGATTGTATGGCAGGCTCTGCGTTGATTCAAGCGTGCGAGGCGGCCGGCGCGACAATACCACGGTATGTTCAAACTTTTGACGGCGCAGGGCTCCCGCTAACTTTCGCTTGTAAAGCTTCTGCTACCACGACCGGTACGTATAGGCGTGTATAATTAACGCAGTATTGCTCACTGTACTCTCATGCGTCAGACTCGCAATTGCTGGCAACTGTCGGTGCGTAGGGACCCGAGCTCTTATCTCGCCCATTACTTATAGCCTCTCAGAATGTGCTTGGTCGAAGTCGAGCGTTCACCAAAACCCGTCGCGTCGTGGTACGTGTGAATTCCGTTGCTCATCACTTCCGACCTTCTTACCCGCGTTAGTGCCATGCCCGCCATGCCAGGCTCGAAGGTTTTTACCAACACGCCCCTCGTTCACGAAGCGCGGTGAGTGTACTTCCAGTCCCTGCCGGGCATATTCTGAAACCTCTGCAGCGAGGGTGTTATGGAATTTCTTCTCTCGAACCATCCATTAGACTGTCCCATTTGCGACCAGGGTGGTGAATGCGACCTTCAAGACCAGTCGATGCGGTACGGCGCAGACCGAACGCGGTTCCATGAAATCGTAGGGAAGCGTGCTGTTGAAGACAAGGACCTCGGACCCCTGGTCAAGACCTCCATGAACCGTTGCATTCAATGTACGCGTTGTGTCCGGTTCGCGAATGAGGTCGCGGGTGTAGAAGAGCTTGGTACTACCGGACGTGGGAATGACATGCAAATCGGCATGTACGTGGAGAAGACCATGAACTCCGAACTCTCTGGCAACATCGTCGATCTGTGCCCTGTCGGAGCCCTCACCAGCAAACCCTATGCCTTCCATGCACGGCCGTGGGAGCTCAAGCACACTGATTCCGTGGACGTCATGGACGCTGTCGGTTCTAACATTCGTGTTGACTCCCGAGGAGTGGTTGTAATGCGCGTACAACCCCGACCAAACGACGACGTCAACGAAGAGTGGATTAGCGACAAGACGCGCTACGCGAACGACGGATTGAAGTTCCAGCGACTGACTGTCCCTCTCATCAAGAAGGGCGACAGATTCGTGACTGCGACTTGGGAGGACGCTTTGGCAGCTATCTCCGAAGGTTTGGCACGCACGGGCGCTTCAGGAAACGAGATCAAGGCTGTCGCAGGCCACCTTGCGGACACTGAGGCTCTTGTCGCTCTCAAGGACCTCGTTAACCGCCTTGGTTCGGATAACCTCGCAACCGACGCAGTCGGTGGCCATGCCGCGCCCGTTCACGCAGTCGACGTCAGGTCAAATTACCTCTTCAACTCGACCATCCCAGGTGTCGAGCGCGCCGATGCCATTCTCCTGGTGGGCACAAACCCTCGGCATGAAGCAGCCGTCCTCAACTCCCGCATTCGCAAGAGTTGGTTGCACACTGGTCTGGAAGTTGGCCTGATCGGCGAGCGTGTCGACACTACGTACAGCTACGACTACCTCGGCGAGGGTGCATCAGCTGTAGCCGACTTCATTGCTGGCAAGGGTCCCTTCGCGGAGAAGTTCAAGGCCGCGAAGAACCCATTGATCATCGTTGGAAGCGCTCTCAACGAGCACTCCGATGGCGCGGCAGTGTTCAACGCACTGTCAAAGTACGTTGAACAGAACAAGGACAAGCTTGTCACTCCCGAATGGAATGGCTACAGTGTCCTGCAACGCGTACGTCGTTTCATTTTTGTGCGGGACGTACCACTGAGACTTTGTCTAGGTCGCGTCGAGACCAGCAGCGTATGACATTGGCTTCGTACCATCGAAAAAGGCCTCTGCCGTCAAGCCTAAGTTCATCTACCTGCTCAATGCTGATGAGGTCGACCCCAAGTCCATTCCTCGTGATGCGTTCGTGGTCTACCAGGGACATCATGGTGACTTGGGTGCTCAGCTCGCGGACGTTTGCCTGCCCGGTGCGGCGTACACGGAGAAGTCAACGACATGGGTTAACACTGAGGGTCGCTCACAACTTGGCCGCGCAGCCGTGCCACCACCGGCCGCAGCTCGCGAGGACTGGAAAATCGTTCGGTACGTAACCCTGTCCCTCGCCTGAGCCGGGAGCTAACGCCGCGTTTTAGGGCTCTCTCGGAGGTTCTGGGCTCACCACTGCCGTACGATGACGTCCTGTCACTACGGGATCGCATGTGGGAGATCTCGCCAACATTGGTACGGTACGATACCACCGAACCGACGTCGATAGAGGTTGTCCTTGCCGGCCTCAAGGCTATGGCAGCGGGTACAGCCGGAGCTAAGGTCACGGGCTCACCGTTCAAGAAGCCAATAGAGAACTTCTACCAGACTGACCCCATATCAAGAGCGTACGTAACTTCCCCGCCCCCGCACGGTGATGTTCCTTCTAACGCCGCATACCTCAGATCGGTCACAATGGCACAGTGCACACGCTCGTTTACGAAGGGGGAGAACTACGGGTTCAGTGAACTGTCCAGTGCGTCACAGGCTTCATACGCATAGGAGTATATACGTTGGGACCCTTCAATTGACTATCATTACATCTCATTGCTTTACCTGGGGAGGGATTGCTGTGGTGCGATCGGTGTGTAGCTTCGCAGAACAAAACGCCTCAGCGGCATAGAAGAACCACGAGCGACGCGGCCAAGGTTTTTTCTTTCGCTCGCACTTTCATGTAGAGAACAATAATATTTTAGACCCTTGTATATTTTACAGTACAACGCTATGCATCCCTGAGTATCTCCAAACCTTCACTGGCTGAAGTTCTTGATGCCGCTGAAGTTTGTGATTGCACCCGCTTTTCCACCAGTGACGGAGAGGGCCGACCAGTCCCAGGAGCCTGTCAAACGGTGAGTATTTTTGTAGCATGCACAGATGACTCTGCCTACCGAGACACGACCCCTTGCCGCAGTTCACCGCGACACGCTCTGCGTCGCTGTTGACAGAGATGGTGTTCTTCGTGCCGACGAAGTTGACAGCCTTCAGAGACGTGGCCATGTCAGCTCCAATGCCCCTAGACGTGCCACGGCCGACTCACGGAAATAGGGCAGCCTGTGCCGGGGGTTCCAAGGGTGTCGGGATAGCTCTGGTCGATGATGACACCGAATTGGCGGATGCCAGAGGCCTTGTTGCCCGAGTAGGTCACGTTGGTCACCGACGCGCTGGTCGCGTCCGCCTTGGTCTTGATGCGCAGGGCCTGGTCGTTGTTGATGACGGTGTTGTCCTGGATGGTGATGCCCGACACGGTCGCGTCGCTGCTAATGGAACCCTGCAACGCGACACCGCGTTCGTCAGTCACTGGTCACCAGGGCATGTGGGAGGGAATGGGGCGTACGATGGAGATACCGTGTCCGCCGGAGCAGGTGTTGCGCTGGAAGACGATGTTGCTGCCCTTGTTGATTGCGAGGCAGTCGTCTTGGTTCATGATTGTGCTGTCCTCAATTACGAGATTCGTCGTGCTGCAGTCGAACCCGTCGGTGTTGTGTCCCGCGGCCTTGCCTCCGCTCTTCGAGTTGGGCTGGTCGCCAAGAGCTGGGCGAAGCATTGGTTATGAATTATTGTGTGATTGAGAATGATAGACATACAGTTGTCAATGGTCAACTTCGACATAGTGAGCTGAGCAGGGTTGGAGACGGAGTACACCCGCGCCGGAGAGTTGAGGACCTTGACATTCTATTGCGTACATCGTCATCAGTATTTTGTTGGAGAATTTGGAATCAAGATAGCTCACAGTGAAGGTACCAGAGATTTTGATCCTGTAAGCCTCAGTCAACGTCCACTCAATAAGAGATAATCAAGCACTGCATACTTCATCATGGGTGCGGGCTTCGTGACCCCTCCATTTCCGCCTTGACCATCCTAGAAAAGAAGCGTCAATAAGAAACATCACAATTACTCCGGATGGCTGTCCGTACCCAGTAGAACGGTCCGCCACCGTTGAAAGTGTGCCCGTTGCCGTTGACTATATGAGAGAGTTCTCGTTCATACCGGAAAGCTTGAGCATAATTCCACACGTACACTGGATGTTCTTCCCGCTTCATTTGAAATCATACGTCATTCACTGCGCGAAGCATACTACGTGGAGGAAAACATACCTGACTTGGAATAGTGGACCTGCCCATGTTTTGTTACCGAAGGATACGTCGCCGTCTGGAGGTTATTCAGGTCAATATTGCAAGCGGCAAGGAGACAGCTGGTGGTCATACTCAGGTTGACAGTGGTACCGTCGGCGAGGTCGAGGTTGAAAGTCTCTCCAGCGGGGACGGTGAAAGAGTTGATGTTGACAGTGGTGCACTTGACGGCGGCGGCCACGTCTGACATGGAGGCAATGGTTCCAGTGCAGGCGGGTGCTGCGGCGACCAAAGGGAGGGCGACGGCGAGGAGGACGAAGGAGAGCATGGCGGACATGTTGCTTCAGTTGCCTGAGGTTGGAGTGCCTTGTAGATTCGAACACCGTGAGCGCAGGACATATATGTACTTGGCGAGAATATAGCTCGAGGATTCCAGGGGCCCGAAACGACGCATCATGGCAGTCGAGAACAACACTGTGCGGGTGGTTGCCATCGGCTTCTCTGTGGTCCTCGCATATTGCTGGGAGACGGCCTGACCGATCACAGGCATGGGGCCCGGGCCTTGGAAAAACGATGGGTAAACCTCCTCTGTCAGCAGTGCGCCCAAACTGCTCGAAATGGGCCGTCGTCGCATGGTCTGTAGCATAATTCTACAAGCCGGCGGCGGGTTAGTCCAGATTTGCAAACGGCGTGCGTTGGAGTGGATGAAGGGCGCACGGGAAGCCTGTGCAGCGTGACGCGCTTCCGGCTAAGTTTGAATTGATCTGTGATACGAGGTAGTACTCACCTCGGTCTTCGCTTCGGCACGTCGAGGGCGGTGGGACCGCCAGGTTCATATCAGTGTAGACACGCTGCACCACAGGCTATGCCGGTTGTTTGAAGGACGACGTGACCTTCGCCTTCCTCGGCCCAGGAATAGATCGGTGCAGCATATTCGTGTCATGTGAAACCGGACGCGACTCATTTGATGGGGCGGAAGCTATCACAGCACAGGACCAAATGAGCTTATTGAAAGATGACAGCGGCCCGCCGCGCACGACCGACGGTCCGCGACGACACATCCCTACATATGCTTCCTGGCAGTACCTGTGCATACTCACGCGAAAATAACTGGACAACCGCAATGGAAGGTGCGCAAGCACGCACTTCGGTTCAATATACGGGCCTGTATGGAGGTTTACTCCCGGGTATCTTGCGGCTAGAGGGGCTCTGGAAGGCACAGGGCAACCTTGTGGGACCTAGGAGTTCGAGAAAATTGCCCGATCGAGTCTGGAAGGGTTACCGGCGGTATA
Organism: Bjerkandera adusta; assembly: GCA_027924225.1. Taxonomy (NCBI): domain Eukaryota; kingdom Fungi; phylum Basidiomycota; class Agaricomycetes; order Polyporales; family Phanerochaetaceae; genus Bjerkandera; species Bjerkandera adusta. Next base: position 124,407 of record BSCZ01001547.1, on the reverse strand, counting down.
TTCGTTAGTCGAATTGACAAAGCAGGTACGCGGACTCACAGGTGTTATATTTGGCCCACAATGGAAGCTCGTCAGAGTCGTGACTTATCAGACTTTCAGGAGAATAGTACGTCTGGAGAGCGCAGGAATAGCAACACTTCTCGAGGAGGTCCGGTGAGGCACGGTATGGAATATCACAACAGAAGAGTCGTGGAGCCCGACGAAAATTAAAAGATGGGCATAGCAGGTCATACCACCTCGTACCTCGCGGTTCCGAGGGGCGTCGATACCGAAGCCGGGTATATCGGATAGAGATGCGTGGCATGCATCCTCATCAACGCGGCAGAAAATCGACGACGACCATACATGCTTGAGATGGTACCTTCACCACATGCGGGTAGGCGAATACCGCGAGAAAAGGTGGAGATCAGGGCCTATAGGAAGGTTGCAGAGAGCGTCAGTTCCGATTCCCTGAGAATCGGTAATGTGTACAGATCCTCACAAACCAACCGTTTGATGGCATTGCCACGTGGCTCACTCACGTGCATCTACGTCCTCGTGCTCCGGACAATAGTCGGAGAAACATTGCTAATCACGGTCAAGTTGGTTGCTGATTAATGCCTTAGTAAGAATGTTTGTCATCCTCCTTCGCTGAACGCATAAAAGCAACACCGATCCCCCCGCTACGACCTCCTCCTCCCAATCCCAACCACAGCACCACCGCCATCAACAACAACAACAACAACCACAACATCGACATCACCATGGAGAACGCCGTCCGCGACGCGTCCTCTGTTCTTGTCGTCTTTTGTATGTCGCCGTTTGCTATCTTCATCATAAACTGACTTCACTTCACTCCTTGTTTTAGTTCTAGTCCTCACGTCGAGTTGTATCATCTTGCACTGCTCGCCTATGTCGCGCGAGAGGTACTACTCGTCCGCCGATATCTTCCACCAGGGAGAAGACGGCGGACGAATCTACGATATTCTTGAGTACAACGCCGTCGGTGGTGCCCCGTCGAAGACGGGCATGTTCACCGCGAGTTCGCTAGTCCCCTACCGGGTCGTCTACGGAGATATCACGATTGGTACGAGCCTGCGGTACCTCTCGACGACGTCGACATATCACCGCAACCAGGGGGACGATTTCGTCGGCTGCATCGTACCCCCGTCTTTCTGTATGTCGGGATTGACTGTAAAGCAGTTACTTCCCGTAGTCGCTGCACATGGAATAAAGTTAGCTAGAAATTCTCGTTCGCGTGAAGACTGTGAGCGTGTTCTTTCGACGCATATGTGCAATTCGGCGTGCGACGATGTTGTGACGCATTTCAAAGTCATAAACCCGTCTGGTAACCCTATTCGACACGACACAGCGACGTTTCCTCCAGCGCCGCTGTCTAAAGAAGAAAAAAAAGACATTATATCCGACTGGTGCAACGATATGAGCCCTGATGAAGTCTACGAAAGTCCCTGCGCCGTGTGTGCCAGGCTCACGCCAGTAAGCCGATTGAAGAATATACAAGAACATGAGTACGATTTGAGTGTTTTGTGCAGACCAGACGCCTGTGTTACTCGCGTCGAGCGACAGAGTAACAACGAGGTATCACGGGAGAAATACGGACCGGTATTATACGAACAGAGCGTCAGCACGAAGGACGGAGAGAAATATTTGGACATATGCAAACCATGTAGGGATAGTCTTGCGCGCGGAAATATGAGCCGCCACGCTCTCGCGAACGGACTATGGATTGGGGACGTTCCTAGTCAATTGAAGGACTTGAATTTCGTTGAGAAGCTGCTTGTGGCTAGATACAGACATAACGTGTGCGTAGTACGAGTCGATAAAGGCCAACGGAAAATGTGTGCGAATGCTGTAGTATTTCCCCAGCCAGTGACCAAATTCTATGACATCTTACCCCCGTCCAGAGACGATATTGATTTGTGCCTCGCAGTCCTGTTCACCGGATCTGTTGCCCCAACGGAAGCAGACTATAAACGAACTCCGCTGTTGGTAAGTCATAAGAAGGTGTTGGAAGCACTCCAGTGGTTAAAGATTAACCACAAGGACTACGAGGATGTGACGATATCTGAAGAGAATTTAAGTACATACCCCGAAGATTCGCCACCTGTGAGCGTTCTTCACCGCCCCAACGATGGTACGATGGATGGTGAAATGATGGCAGTATACGAGTTTGATGAGGAACGAGGTATCGACATGTTTGATGAGGAGGTCGGTATGGATACGGGCATGTGTCCGTTCGCAGTACATGGCATTTCCGGCTCCGAACTTGCTGAGATGTCCTACGAAACCAGGGTCGCGACCGCGATTGAGTACTTCAGCTCAGGAGGGTCTGCGCTAGCTTACGGACATGCTTCGGACCCCGCTTCGATGTACCATAACCCATCAATGTTCCCTGGTATGTTCCCGTGGCTGTTTCCTTACGGTCTTGGAGGAATTGGCAACTCCTTGATACGAGTACAGATGGATAGACCTCGACAGGTCCGACAACTTCTTATGTATGGAGATCGGCGATTTCAAACGGACGAGTACTTCTGTTTCGTCGCGTTCAATCAGCAACAAATCATGGACAGCACGAGAGGCGGCTACGTACTTTCAGAGCGTAAGACCGCGCCCATCGTCGCAGACAGAATAATCAATGTGAATCAGGACGCCCTGCGACGAATAATTGACAGAGGTACCAAAGGCGAGTTTTTGAGGCCTGAGGACACTGACGAACGGTCGGTTTTTGAGCTCCTGGGAATCATTGACTATGTTTCGAAACGCGTGCAAGGGTCCTCCTCCACGAGAAAGTTACTACGAAATGAGATACTGTCCTTGATAATAGCGAGAGGCATACCTATCTGGTTTATAACATTTGTTCCTACGGACTTCAAAAGTCCGCTTTGTCTCTACTATTGCGGTGTAAAGATTGACCTTCTCGATCCTCTCAAGGATTGGCCCGACTATCCGCAACGCATGCGAGCGATCGCGGACAATCCTGTCGCATGCGCCCGTTACTTTGACAAAGTCGTCAACACATTCCTGAAAAGAGTGCTTCGGTTTGGGTCTGGAAAGCCTGGTTTGTTTGGCGAGACCGAGACTTACTACGGCACGGTTGAGTCACAAGGCAGGCTGACACTGCATCTGCATCTTCTTTTGTGGATCTCCGGATCATTGTCCCCCCAGGAGATACAAGACAAGGTCTTGAGCGATCCGGCATTCCGAGAGGAATTGATAGCTTACCTCGAGGACTGTCACCAGGGAGGGTATTCAACGGGCGACGCCAATAAAGTTGCGTCTTTGTTAGCAGAAGACGATAAACGAAACCCCACGGAAGAGCTAGCTAGTCATCCGACTGCTTCTGATTCAAATGACGTGAATGCTTGGTGGGATACTACCTGTGCCGACGCGGATTGCGTGGTTCACTTGTCGAACCGGCATAGCTCCAATCATAGCAAAGGCTGTATCCGCGGTGGCTCGCGTCCGTACTGTCGCGGTCGGTTTCCTAGAGAATTGGCGACTGCCACTAAGGTAGACGAGGAAAACGGTGAAATAACCATGAAACATACCGATAGTTGGTTGAATAATTTCAACGTCGTTCTGTCCTTCTTGTTACGAAGTAACAGCGACATTACTTGCCTACTTTCGGGAACACAGGTCAGAGCTGTGGTCGTTTACGTTACCGATTATATCACGAAGGGCTCGCTATCGACCCATGTTATCTTCCAAACCATTAAGGCCGTGCTTGACAAGAACGTAGAAGTTGTTAACGGACCTGATAGTCAAGCCGATCGGGCCAGAAAGGTGATAACAAAAATTGTGAATGCGTTGACCGCTTTGCACGAGTCGCCCGGGCCCATGATCTGCGCGTATTTGTTGGGTCAGCCAGATCATTACACTCCTGAGAAGTTCAAAGTCTTCTATTGGCATTCGTATGTCAAGGAGGTCATCAGGAGTGCGTACCTTGACGATCCGTCGGCCGAGCTTGACGACGGAAAAGACAAAGTCAGGATTTCAGTTGACGACAAAGGTGTCAGAGTGTACGATGATGTGGCTCACTACGTGTATCGCCCAGTCGAGTACGAGACATGGACTCTATACGATTATCTTGTCGCCACATCTGTGAAGCTGATACCTAAACAGAACACAACAGTTTACGTGAGCGAGTCTAATGACGAAGAAGGTATTAGTAGTTCGGATGATAACGAACCTGAGCACGGAGACCTTGAGGACGTCGACTCGTCTGATGAAGTGGATGGCAATATTCTGGCTTCATCGAGTTGCTCTCGGTTTCTACACGGGCACCCGTTGATGAGCACGCACGGTGTATTCCGGATCAGGGACACTCGTGGTTATGTTCTTAACTTCGTTGGTGGGAAGCTGCCTAGAGAGGATAAGGACGACTTTCAGTACTACTGTTGTGTCATGCTTACCTTATTCTATCCTGGCGGTTGGCGTACCGGATCCGACATACGAGCAGACGCGACTCCGTGGAGCACGATCTTCGAAACCACGGAGTTCGATCCATACCATCGTAGGATAATAAAGAACATGAACGCGTTGAACGAATGTGTGAACGCCAAGTATGAATATTCTAAGAGACGTCAGTGTCTCGACGGTGCCTTCGCATCTCAGACAGAATCTGGACATGAAGCAATGCTGAACGATATGGATGGCATGTCAACGGAGCTGATAGGGCAAACCACTGAGGCGGACGCTTACGATGCGGTGTTCACGGAAGAGCCTCAACTGGGAAAGCTTTCGTCGCGGAAGAAAATTCAGATGGAGGAAATGACTGTAAAGATGAATCGTCTGTTAGGCAATTTTACACAAGCGCAAGAGCACAATGTAGAACAAGGTACTATACCTTCATTTCCGCAGCGACCACATTCGCATTGGAAGGACCTGTTAGCGAAATGTAGAGCTTTAGTTATTGAGTCTAAACGTGTTCGAAAACCGGATACCAGTACGAAACCCGTGGGCGAGCAGTCCCGAGCTGGGTGTTGTGTTGTTCCGTACTGGGGTCCAGGCATAGTTCGGATCGTGACGCAAGATTGTATACGCCATTTTGCTGATTTCCGTCAATATGTTGATGACCCCTGTCAGGATGATAACATCAGTTTGTTACATAACGTTATAGAGTCGTTCTCACTAAACGAGGACCAAGAACGGGCATTCGTCATCGCGGCCACATATATGCATCACCGCGACCACGAGAACCTGAGGATGTATTTAGGTGGAATGGCTGGCACGGGCAAATCTCGAGTTGTTAACTCACTCATAACGTTCCTCGAGCGAAGACATGAGAGTCATCGGTTTGTAGTGACGGCACCTACAGGATCTGCGGCTGCGCTGTTAGCAGGCTCGACATACCACTACGTCTTGGGTTTTTCTAAGAACGGGGGACAACCATCTAAAGCCCAGCTTGAGAAGGTACGAGGGCGACTCAATGGGGTAGATTTGATCTTCGTAGATGAGGTCTCGATGGTCTCCTGTCGACAGTTATGTGAGATATCAACTCGTTTGTCAAAAGCGATGAACACGCCAGGGAAATCGTTCGGCGGGCTAGGTGTGATACTTGCAGGCGACTTCGCACAGTTGCCCCCTTCTGGTAGGTCCAGCTATCCGCTGTATTCGCACTCAGTTGGGCTTCTGTCGAAAGGAACAACACCTACTGAACAGGAGAACGCCATTGGAAAGAGCTTGTGGCACTCATTCACAACTGTGGTCATCCTCACGAAGAACATGCGCCAGGTCGGCATATCTGAAAACGACGTCAAATTTAGGACTGCGTTGACGAACATGAGAAACAAAAAATGTACGAAGAAAGACCTGGAGTTGCTCAGCACCCGCGTAGTCAAACATTCTCAGAATGAAGGCGCTTTGTCTGATCCTCGTTTCAAGGACGTCTCCGTGATAACGGCACTAAATGCTCACCGGGATGCGATCAATAATCATTCAGTCAGACGGTTTTCCATAGAAAATTCAGCCCGTCTGGAGTACTTCCACTCTGTGGATGAGTGGGAATCACCGAACGCCAAGACGTCGGGCGACCACGCACGGATACTTGCACGTCTGGTCCCGAATCCTCGGCGTAATAGGGGGGATATAGACATGAACATACGTGAATTATTATGGGGAATACCTCCATCTTTGACGAATAATCACCCCGGCGTGCTAGCGTTGTGCATCGGGATGCCCGTCTTGTTAAAATCGAATGAAGCGACAGAGTTGTGCGCGACAAATGGTGCCGAAGCGAACGTGCATTCGTGGGACTTCTTCTTAGATAGTAGTGGACGCAAAATTCTGAATACATTGTTCGTGAGATTGAAAACCCCTCCGCGTCATGTGAATATCCCGGGCTTACCAGAGGACGTGATACCCCTTACTCGATCGCGCGAGTCTATACCGTGTACCTTGCCGGATGATAGGGTCATGTGGATTTCTAGAGAGCAGGTACACGTACTGCCTAATTTTGCAATGACGGACTTCGCGTCACAAGGTAGAACACGGCCCTTCAACCCATGTCATTTGACGTTCTGTAGAAATCATCAGTCGATATACACTTGCCTATCAAGAAGTTCGTCGCTAGAAGGCACACTCATTATCGACGATTTTGACACCCGAAAGTTGGTGGGAGGACTTACCGGCGCTCTCAGGACTGAGTTCAAAGATCTGGACGTGCTGAACGAGATCACGAAGCTGAAGTATGAGAAGCGCCTTCCGATAAGTGTCGTCGGCACTCACCGCGCGCCTTTGATCAAATCTTATCTAACCGCCCGCGGGACGTCCGGGCTTGCCGCACCCGGAACATCCGGCGTATCCGACCAGCCGCTATCCGGCACAACCACGGCTGTGAACACGGACCGCCCTCTAGCAGACAAGATTCGTCAAAGGTCCAAACGTAAATTCGGTGGGGCGCCATTTTCTTCGGAAAAACGATTGAAATCAATTCATAATATATTCGATCTTACAGTCCCTATTCCACAGTCCCAGCAACGCGAGATCGTACGTGGCCCAGTAGCTGTGTCTGGAGAGTATACAGCGGAGGCAGACCAGGTGCCGATGCAGACACAGCCTATAGGTACGCCTTCGTACCGGTTGTCCCATTCATATCTGCCTTCGGATGCAGTCAATTCGTCGTGCGCATATGATGTACTTGTCGCTTCGTTGTGGGCCATTTCTTGTAGTCGTGGGTCGAGTTGGGTCGCGGATACGGCGCGTTTCAATGCATTCGCTGCACATATCTCCTCCGAGTTTGCTACCGCGGACGGAATGAATCCCGACCTGGTCAGTATTCGCGACTCGCTCCGGGAAATGTTGACGGTGTCTTACCCCCAGCTCTTTTCTGCGACGGGTTCACGGCTCACCTGTTTGGCAGATTTACTCAGTTTCGTATTCAAAAACTGTGGCGAAACGACGTACGGCTCTTCGTACTTGTTTTGCCCCGTCTGCGGAGTACAACCGGGCTCACCCAGTCAGGCCATAGCTGATACCGTATGGGATACCGCGCCGGTGATGGGCCAATTTCGTGGCTACGAAACCGTTGTCTCGCAATCGTTACTGAACGCATTGCTTAACAGGCGCAGCCCATGCATTTGCCACAGTAGCGGATGCGGGTTGTATCCGCTGGTCGTCCATAGATTTGACACCGAGCCTGGTGTCATCATCATCAACCACCGCTTCGATCCTATGAACAAACAGCGCGTAATCGCGCAGCCTTCAGTAAGGGTGCGTGTCAGATCTTTAACGAGAGTATACGCATTGGCTGCTGTGTTTGAGGTCCACGAGGAACACTTCAGTGTCCATGGTCTCCATCCTTGGGGTCAGACTTGGTCATATGATGGCCAGGTCCATAATGGCGGCTTCCGAGAAGGACCTACGGATCCGAGCAACGGCGGTGAGGTCAGCACGACCGCGGGAGACGTATGCAGTATCGTATACGTACCTGTTAGGTGAGTCTTCGTGTTGTAGCCATCATCGCGGGCTTCTAATTCTTTTTCTCCTGCGGAGCAGACTCTTCGACTCGTAGCGTGCATCGTTCCAAGCCTGTTGAAGGTTCGGCGCGGTGCTACTTGTGCGAACGTCGAGACGAGATCGCTGGACGGTCTACCGTTCAAATTGTAAAATAAACTCACTAAAATATAGGCAACATCGCACTTGGAACTGGCTTCCCTATACCCGTGGCGCAGCCATCTAATGCCTACACAGGCGTGTACCGTGGTGTTCGGAGAGAGGATGCAGCGAGAAGGTCGACAAGCCTCTATGCGTCGAGGAGTTGGCGGTGCCCGGGATACCTATGGCTATATCACCAACGCGTCGTCTGGATGGTCCGGGTCTGCGGCGCCGTAGATGAGGGTGGAAGGTGGAAGGCGAGGCGGATAGCTGGCGTGGTGGAGGCTCAACGGTGGTGGGTGGTGGTCAACCCATGAAAAGTAGTGATTCGATGGTAGAGGTTGGAGTAGAGTCGAGATGGCGTTGACGCGGGTTGAGGTGAGTTATTGGTATAATAGATCCTTCGGTCCGGTAGAAGCTGACGGACGTGTTGCTGTTAAGGTAACCCAGATCCTGGGACGGCGTTGACAGGAGCGCATAGAGTTTTGTGTCGGCGTGGGAGCTGGTGTGGGTCGAAGTAAGGGTGTACGCCCGGCAGAAACGCGAGGCACCGTAGCACCAAATCCGGTGCTTAGCCTCGCCTCCTTCGACCGCATCTTACAATCCCACATTATCAAGCATCGGCCGTTGAATTTAACGCACGGCGACGGTTAACCAGCCGTTGTGATTATCGTAAGTGTGTTGTTTAACTGGCTTAACAATTGATCAATATTTCTCAGTGGGATCATCAGCATGTGCGGGGTCTTCGTGCGAACGCCCACGGTTTAAAGTCAACCACATTGTCGCCCACCCTCCTTTCAGCCTTCCCGACCGTGTCCCAGTACCGTCCGTGGTATAATCGGTGGCGTCCCTAGAGGGCGTGACCATATGCGCACTTTGCCAGGCTCCCAGGACATCCTCAGCGCGAAGGTCAGCACGTTCATTGGAACGACCTCTCTTCCGCAACTCGCAGAGGCCTCCCGAGCTGGCACATCCATTGTCGGTACTGGCACCGTCCGACTCCCGTCTCAACGAGCCTACAAGTCTCCTGCCGCTCCTTCTTTCTGTTACAGATTCCCTCAACATCTTTGGTGCGTATATTCCTTGTCGCATAGACGGTTCTAACCGCCACGTCGTCCAGCTTCCCGTCTCTCGCTGGTTCAAGATACACCACTCAGACTACCACGGACCCGGAGGTTCGTCATGCTCGACTGACCGTCTACGAACTAGCGTATTTACTCAACGTATCTTAGGTCCTCGACAACACACATCAAGCCACGCAGTTGCAAGACGGTGTCCGCGCAGCCAAGCATGTTGCAGCTGCACGCCTCGGCCTCCACCGAAGGTTAGTCATGCTTACTCATGCAACGGTTGGTTTTTTTTCTGACGACTATAAAAGGATCACGGTCTGAGAAGATGATTCACCGCCCACCATCACCCTCTTCCAAGGCCGCGGATGCAACACCCTCCATGGCCCTTACCCAGCTATCAACATTACTTTCGCTTTTCTACTCGGATGTCGGAGTATTCGCCCACAACATCGTTACTCAGGTATCGAATATCATCGCTCGCGTCCGAGTCGTCGGCCCTCCTTCCATGCCAGAAACACGTCGTTATGTACACCTCCCACCAGAACTCCACCACATGATCATCGACCACTTATATCCCATCGAGAAGAAGGAACTCGCCTCCTACGCTACTGTCTCGAAGGTCTGGGAGCTCCGGATATCGTTCCTCCTACACAGTGACCTCGTCGTCACTTGCGACGCTGGAAGAACACCGTTCCGTAGTCTGCTCGACTACATCGTCCCGCGCCAGCATCTCTCAGAGAAGGTGCTCAATCTTTCCCTCCGCGGACGAACAGGCACGGTTGTTCGGATTTGTACCTCGGTCATCACCTGTGAGGACATCATCAGCATCGTCGAGCATTTTCCGAACCTCCAGTCCCTATCGCTCTCCACGTTTGCCGTTAAGACAAACTTCTTTACCATCCTCTACCCCGCCTACGATTTTCAACATGTTCGCTTGGATCGCCTCACATCATTCGAACCCGGTTCCAACCCCTACCAAATTCTCAGTCTCTTCGATCACGCGGCGACCATGGAGATCGTCAACGTCCGCCCAGGCTATCTGAGCACGCACGGCAACCACATCCATACAGTCCACCACGAAGTCACGACGGACGACTTCCTTTTTACGTTCCCTTTGTCGTATTCCGTCGATATCGTGGGTCTTCTTCCGGTCATAAGCGGTGCGCGCAAGATCCGCTTCAGGAATGTCTATCACGAATACACGTTTGCTATGGGCTGGATGTTGTTCGATAGTCGGTTGGAAGTGGAGGATCTCGAGATCGAACTCTTGCCGAGGGGATTTGGTGAGTTTATTGTCGATTACACCTGCCTTGCTAATTATCTCTAGGTGAGCTTGACGAGATGCGGTCGTGGAGGATCAGCGGTCTGAGAGACTGCATCAACCTCAAAATCGTAACCATCGTCATTCCCGTCAACAACATCGTCGAACCCGGTGTTCCAGGGGACAAAATGGGGATCGTAGCAAGGATCATCAACCAGCTTCCTTCGACCGTCACGACACTTTCCCTGGTCTTCAACACAAACGACCTTGCCGGAGGCCAGAGCGTCGACTCTGCGATGAACAGCCTCAATTGGTCCGTGCTTCGACGAGGGATCTCGAACATACGCAGGCTTCTGCATGTTCGCGCCGTGCTGAACGACCCCGGTCATAGCCCGTGGCCCGACGATGCATTGCGCGATTCCACGCTGGAGTTGAAGCTTGCTAACAAGGTTGATCTGACATATCGTACGACAGTGTAGTTTTTAACCCGCTCCGCGCATAACGTGTGTTGCCGGATGTCTCGCTTTCTTGTGTCCCCCATATCACTATTTCCCGTTTGTAAAAGGTACTAAGTACGCTTCGCATCAGCTCATTGGCTCCATGTTATCGACCACATTGATAAAGCCTGCATGGATTTATGTCCGAGTATTATCTCTACCTGGGTCTCTATAATGATATTTGCATTTTTCGATTGTACTGGCGGATTGACTCGATAACATAAGTTGCATTCAACATTCGACTAACGTGCGTACGTCGATAACATATTGTACATTGGCTGGTATGATGGCGCGACTTGCGCTTGTGCCATGTAGTTACTTTACAACGACAGGAACGAATTTCGGGGTAATCGGATACAGAGGGCGAAATCGTACAGAACATGCACCACATATTACTTCTCGACTTTGAGCCCAGAGGAGGTAGACTCGATGGGGTTGAAAGGTAGGCTTTCGGAGTCCAAACGGAACCTAATTGCCTTGAAAGAGTGTTAGAAACCTCCACACGACTGTATAGCGCATACGTACCTCTAATTCACTCGCAGTCTGGAGGCGTAAAATGTCTTGAATCGCAAGAGTGACGGTAGTCGTCCGCTTCCCCTTCATGTAGCGAGTGAGGATGTCGAACGTAGCGCCGACGTCAACGAAGTCCCCCGTGCGGATCGCCAGATGGTTGCATCCCTTTCTAGACCCATCCTCTCCCTGCAAAGCGTAGCCGATCCTATGATCCACCAGCCACTGCTTTTCCACCTTCTTAGCCAATCCGTCCGGATCGTCGCCTCGTTCAAGTGCGGAGTATAATCCGACGTGGATGGGGCGAACCTGGCCAAATAATCAATAGTGTGAACATGATCATAATGAGCGACTCTGTTTACCTTGGTGAAGACGCGTCGCTCGAACACCAAATTGTCCGAATTCTCGCTCAAACCAGCTCCTTTGGGCGCCCTTGAACGAAGTGCGCGATATATGAAGGTCTTGATATTGTCGATCGCGCTGGTCTGAATGGTAAACACGCCATCGTCCAAGTTTCCGTTGAGCGTCAGCTTCTGAGCTGCGCGAGGACACCCAGTAGACAATCTGCGAACGGTGCCGTCATTGCGAGGTTAACGACAGACTGATTGTTCTCACCCGTTCCAGTCGCCGAGGGGGGCAATCCGACTGGAGTGTACCGTACCCTGTAGGCGCAGACATACTTCACAGAGTTTGTTCTCGTTGTCCAGCCGCTTCTTGTACACGAGACGGTGTCGATTTGCTCCTGTAGTGTCCTTACCAGCGCTGACGATCTCAACAGCGTCGCAGATTCCGTCGAACGTGACGGGTATCAGCTGCCATTCTTCAAGCTCTTCCATACCACATAGTTCGTCGATGGGCCTGCCTAACAGGCGAGGCCACAAGTCTCTTGCCATGTTATCTTCGACTGCATACAACGGGTGAGATCCTTGACAATAAATAGCGGGATACGTACTGGTGAGGAAGGACATAATGCGTTGGGTGTTTGGAGATGGAGGTTGTTCGATTCGATGAAGGATGTGCGCGAGCTACCGACAGAGACGCGAGGATTCACGCCTTTATGCCATACGAGTTCCGGACCTATTACGCTTTGGTGCAAAAGCACTCGAGATTCCTGAAAATATATTAGCATCTCTGTTTTGTGCTCCAAAGAGCCCTTGTGCTCGCCCTCGGGATGCACCTGGTTGCATGGTTTACGCCCTTGGAATACGTTGCATCCGAGTGCGCGTGTACTTACAGAATAATAGCTGGATGTCATATGTCCGGTCACGCGCTTTGCTAAGCTTGTGGAATGTCGCCTATATTCCGATATCCTGCGACCGTACTCCGCGGGTGCGTTTAGTTACATAGCCCAGGGTGTGTCGGATATCGGCTGCAAGGTGCTGTCGGGCCGGTCTCCCAAGGGATTTGTCACCATTCTAATTGTGATTCATGCTCACGCGCCTCGGGGTTCCGAGGGGTAGCACATCCCGTCCAGCCTATGGAAGTTTCTGCGATGAGGCGAACACTGTAAAAACGTACCAAAGCGTAATTTTGCATGAACGTTGCTATCGGACGAGTTGGAGCTCGTAAGTAAGAATATGCGGTGCTCGTATACTTTGAGTTTGGTGTTAGGATCAATATGTGTGAGGAAACACACCTTTTGCTTTGCATGAAGAAGTTGCTAGAAGAACCATCGTCGAATAAGGATGCACCAAATAGCGCTGGCTTTGTGCCGTTAACGCACGTGGTATTAACGCCGAAGATTTTGACCTGGCGAAGGCGCTTGATCCACACGTCGCAATCTTATCACGACAATAACTCTATTGTTCGGGCTAATCGTCCTACCATCCCTCGCGTTCCGCTGGATCGCTTGTCCGCATGTCCCATCACCCGCGCGTTCCGTTGGGCTTTTGTCCAGCCGGCCCGTATCCGAGCGTCGCCTCGACAATCCTCAGGAATCCTGGTCAGACTGGTCAGGCCACCGCGGGAGCACGGTATACACGCATGGAGCTGAGGCGAAATTCTGCAGGAATGGACAGCCCTGTCTACGTATAAATACTCTGTGAGTTCGTCGAGTTAGAGCATCCAAGAACCTCTTGCAATTTCCCAACTCAATCCTCCTCTCAACTCCTCTCTCGTCTCTCATATATCCACTGAAATGGCTGCCTCCAACGCCACGAAGAACTCGTGAGTCGTCAAACTCGTCGATGAAACCATGTTCTAATATGTACAACCCACAGCAAAGCTCGCGCTGCTAAGCGCGCCGCGACTTCTCCCAGCGATGCTAGCAAGAAGTCTAAGAAGAATCGTGCGGCAGAGGATGAAAACGCCGTTGTTAAGAAGCCCTTTTTCGATGACATTACGTCGTGCGTAAATTATTTCAACGTCGCATTCACACCTAATTATCGCAATAATTGCTACAGCTCCTCCGAGGAGGATGTCTTGACTAAATACCCGAGCGCTAGCCCTGTCCGCTTCCCCAAGTCCCCGTCCGTCCCCAAGGATGATTTCGCTATTGACCCTAGCCTTCTCTTTTCTTCGGACCTGAAGACCTTTCAGGAGGCGCTTTCTAAGCGCATCCGCGCAAACTCTAGCCCGGTCATGGTTAAGAAGTGAGTTCTCCGTTTATGCTACGACATACCTGCTAATAAAATATTCGCTCAGTTACTTCAGTACGGATGAACCTTTCGTTCGCCCGGGCACGCCAATGCCTCCTCGTTCTCCTGTCAGTATGACCTACTCGGACATGCCTCCCCTGGAGCTGGCATACCCGGAAGCCGTCGCCACCCAGCCCTGCACCCCTGCCAAGAGTAAGGCTCTGGTTCGCGAAGATGCCGTCATGGACATCGGTCTGGGTATAGCGTTTTGTTTCATTTGGTCGACTTATCATCTCCTGACGGCGAATAAACCTAGATGCTCGTGCTCGCATGTACAACGCTCGCTTCCCTCGATCCACTGTCGAAGAAAGTGCTCAGAAGCTACCTGCCGTCGGAAAGGTCGAACCGGCTCTGTCTACGATCAATCGTTCTACGAATTTTGGTAAGTGTTCATATATTGTTATACGATCGAAGACTAATGTGCTTTTAGTGAAATACACTCCTCTTACCGGGTCTAACGTTGTCAAGGACGACCCCAAGAGCTGGGTTGCAGGTCTTGGTAAGCATCATGTCGTAGCCCAGACGTATGACTTAAGTCCTTCCCAGCACCTCCCAATGATAACAACACGGCGAAGGATGAAAATTCTCGCGTAAAGGCAGCACTGGATACCAAAGAATATATGTCTTCACTCCTTCGTGAACCCCGGAGACGTGACAGCCGACGCTATGAGGTACGGATGAGAAACACCGACTAGTACCTTTGTTGATCTCGCTTTTCCTAGGCGTATTGTTACGCTGGCGCAGCGCGACAACCCTATCGCATACCGTTACACGATGACTAACCTCCCCTTGTCCGCCAACTGGGGCGGCATCACCCCGGAGGGTGAAGACTTCTCGAAGTATCTTTGCGTCAACAATCATCCTATCCGTGTCACCGTGGTCGGCAAGGTCGTTAGTAGCTTCTTTTTCAGCTCTACTGGCGAGCCGCACGCCAGAGTCAACATCGGCATAGTGCCTCTCCGTAAGGCAGACTACAGGGCCTACGACGCACTTTTGAATGATAAGGCCAGTCCGAAACGTAAGTTCATCATGCATCATTCATCAGTGAAGCACTTCTAACCAGTGGAGCCACAGTCACTGAAGATCGTGAAGTCATTTATGCTGGACGTTTCCAGACGGAACGTGTGAGGGGAATGACCGCTCAAAAGGTTCGTAACTACCATCCTTCGACAATACTATTCACTGATATTTACATCATGGGAACAGTGCCAGCCGTACAACCGCGTCTTTGACATGCAGGCCGGATCCACTGTGAAGAGGCAGCCTCAGTCTGCTGCAATGATTGCCAACGGCGATATTGTCATGCTCGAGTGCAATGTCTATCGCTTCAAACCCGCCAGCGGTCCTGGAACCCGCCGCTCCACTCGCTCCTGGGAGAGCTGGGTTGTCCTGTTGGAGCTCCAGGACATCATCTATCTCTACCAGTCCCCTGATGGTGAGGGAGCTCCGGTCGATGAACTCGGCGCCGACGGCGAAGAGTATTAGCCGCGAAGTAATTTTTTAAATTCTGTACAACAAACTGAACTTGTGAACGCGTATCCTGTATCATAGCTTCGTTCGGAATTTGACTGGAACGCGATATAATTACAGAAGGAGATATACAACAAGAAAAACAGATGGACGGTAAAACAAGCAAGTACGTGCGACTCCGACTTTACCGACGAAATTGTGCAATATTGTTGCCATGCGACCATGACACAGACTCAGGCAATGTCCTTCGAGGCCCTTGACATAACGGTGTTCGTCGCATCGCTCTGATATGTGCTATAGCCCGCGCTGCTTGGCTACTGCTGCATCAGACTACAGGAAACATATCCGCACTCTTCTGGCTACTCACATCGTATGGTTCGCGGCTACGCGTCTTGATGTATGTTTCGATCATGCTAACGCGACTTTCGAGCTGAAGATGGTTTTGGACACTGCGAGGAACAAACTCGTCGATTCTGGTCTTCAATGCCGAGCACGATGCCACGGCTTTCAACGAATGCGACGAAAGAAACATAGAATATTGGTTGACTTTGTTTAGGGCGGCCATGGCGTCCTCGTATTTCTTGTGCATCTCGATGAGGTCCTCACGCATAGAGGCGATGGCGGCGACGTTGACTTGTTTGTGTCAGACACAGTCAATCATGGTATATAAAACTGGCTCACGTCGTTCGCAAGGCGTATGCGCTTCGGCACACAGTTTGCATGTTCTGCCTTTGCCTTTTCGAACGCACGGAACGTTCATGCGCTGGCATCGGGTACATTTGTCTTCGTCTTGGAACTTCATTCTCGTCAGAGTAACGCGCAGTCATCCACCACAGGTGAACGTACCTCGTGTGTCAGTTTCTGGCGCTTGGAGTTGGCAGGCTGATCCTGGCTGGACGTGTCGTCTTCCTTTAGTCCGGTATGAGCCATTCCAATACTCCGTTGAGACGATCGGTGTTGCGCACCGTTTCTGCACGAGGCTGAGAAAGCTGGTTGTCTTCCAGGGCTTGGTAGGGCCTAATATTCATCCCAGTAGGACGAGCATTGTCGAAGGTGTATTGTTTACTGGTCGTTCCCTCGCGCGCTTGAATGCTTCTCTTCCGCAAGAATTCGTCAAGCTTAGCTTGAGCGCGACGAGTATACTCTTGCACGCCAGCGTATTCAGATACGCCTTCAGGCCATGCCGCCAGCGTGTTCTTGAGGTCGAGCTACACGGGTTGGTCAGATATGAACACCCCGAAGCCAAATTCGTGGAACATACCGAATAGCGCATCATTCGCGCGACGGCATCAGTCGGGTCCTGAACATTGCCTAGCTCCACGTAGACGTCCATGATCTTATGCACGATAAAGTCGCAATTCTTCTTTGCGTTGATACCTTCCGAGGTCGTTGGCAGTGGCATCCTAGCGGTGCGGTTGATGAACGTAGGCCGAGAGGGTGACGATCGAGACAATGGACATTCGATCAGACCGAGATCTTATCTAATCAACGCATGCAGATAGTCGTAAAATTCAAGCGTGACATTAAACCCAGGTTTCCAATGCATCTTTAGTTACAACATATAACGATTGGTAACCAGAGCAGTCAGCCGAACAAGGAGAACCGCCGTGCTTCCACTCCACATTGTACCGCATCAACCTCACCTTCTCCCCGTGAAATCGAAGTAGGCAACACCTCACGTCTCGCATGCTTCGTAAAGCCCTCGGACACATTGGACTAGACCTGCATGCGTCTGCGCATACTTCCGTCCGGATATCGTAACCATTTCCCCTATCATTCTCGATGCCGACGCGATCCGCTCCGTCGAGAACTCGAGATGTCACGATGCCGCGACCAGCCAGTGTGAGGGCCGGGTATGCGATGCAGATGTGATCGAATGAAGCGTAGTTCATGAGGAGCGTATGGCGAAAGAAAGCGATGGGATAGACGGCCGATCGATTTGCTGATCGATAGACTTTGACGAAGCCCGAATGCGAAGTAGCGAATACTGCGCAACCTACTGTGCCAATCCGACTGCACAGACCACGGGTGTGGATAGGACGATACCCAGCCTCGATCATGTCTTGAACGACGAACGACCAGTGGGAGTTGGAGGCGTAAACCTCGGTTATGTTGGTGTCCCATGACGAGAAATAGTCGAGAGCTTTCAATACGACCATCCCCGAAAACACCGCATGGTTAACCTGAATGTAATTGAGAGCCCGGTCGTGCTCAGAATGATGCAGTCTGCGCACCTCTATTATTCTCAAAAGCCCGTCCGGATCACCTATGGATTTCGACAACTGGGTGACCAGTCTCGCCTTGAATATGATGTAACACAGCTTCCTGTTGACCGTGCTCGTTTGTCCAAGGTTTATTAAGGACTGCGTGTCAAGTTGGACCGCGCACTGAACCCACACGATGAGAGGAAGCCTAGCCAAGTAACGTGAGTGCCATGTACTTCGTGTTGAATATGACGACCAACCCAACTGTCGATGTGTTCCGAAGGGGCTGGCGCGTGTTATGGACGGTGAAAGTCATGGTGTCAATGCGGAGAGGTTGAAGGATGGTGTTGCAATAGAATCCGAAGAGTCAGTATTAACCCTCACGTAACTCGAATAACAATAACGTACGCTTGACTCATGCTAAAACATGTGCAAACGTTCCGGTTCATCGTGCCGTATTGTCTTGGAGTCCATGTGCAATGGATACTTGTCCCTTTTGTTGTCGCGTTGTGACCATGCGCTACAGGAACCGGGAGTGTGGCGGACGGTGTTGTTCTGTTTGTTCGTATCGATGGCCTTACTAGTTCTGTCCTGTGTCACACATGCTTGGAGCGGGTAAATGTGCCTCCACCGAGAGGATGACGGTGTGGCTGTACCTCGCTTTGTAATCCGCTTAGTGAGCAGCTACAGAAACAATAACACTAAACAACAAAGTGAGGTATAAGAGACCAGAATCCGAGCTGGGTTCCATACCGCACCTTTCTGATTATACTTCATCTCGATCACTCTACTTCGACATGGCTTCCGAAGGCATCGTGCTTGTGGCCTCGACCCCTGCCAAGAATCAGACAATTACTCAGTTCTATCAATGCGTGCGGGTGACCAACTATATCAAACAGTTCAACAAGGACCCCTTGCGCCTGTCTAACGAGCGCATCTTGTGGGATGAATGCGAATGGGTTGCCAGCGGGCCGAACCATGTGCTCGCTCGCAAGGAACGTGGACCTGGTGGTAAAGCTGTCCCGGCTGAGGTGCGCCTCATAGGAGAGATCGATGAGGACAAATTTAGATTGTACGCCGACGGTGGATGGGACGGCCGTTTCGACGATGGCCTTGAGAAGGCTAAAGCTTCCGCGAAGCTAGCGTGCGGTCGTATTCCCGAAGTCAGCGTGTTGTGGAAATCCTTCCTCGACACGTTGGATGAGATAGTCATGGCGAGGGGTCCTACTCGTGTAGGGCGAAAGTTTCCTATCGTGGAAAACGCCCGAGTCAAGATTCGTTACAAGATTTTCGAGGTACGTGCCTCGCTTTCATCCTGGCCACGCGGAAGAGGACACACGGGTTCGTTAGCTCGCGCGTACTCAAGGATCGAGCACAAGGAAGATCGAGCGAGGCCTGGGCCCTGTGCCTAGCTTCGATCTCAAGCCGGAAGAAACTAGCACGCCTGTCAGCAAGATGAAGAGACTTCATGACGACGACAACGGTGAGGGCGCTCACCATGATAATGCTCCATTTAACATGCATGTATTAAGGTGTTGGCGTAGCGTTGGAAGAGGAAGGCAACCAATATGATTTTGTACAGGTCGAATTCGAGATGCCGGACCCGAATGCCGAGGAATCAGTCGAAGCTCATGCGAACAAAAAGGATGTAGTCGGGCGCGGGTGTTCGCCCGCCGACTCTGTCACGAGCTTCGCGTTCAGCAACGACGACGTGCTAGAGTCATTTGATGATTCTGTGCATGACGATGACACTGTCTCATCTAGTGGTAAGTATACCTCTTCGACGCATGACATGTAGCTGCTTACCCACCACTTTAGACGAGACCGCGTCAGAATTCGACCCCGTTAACTGGCCTTGCCAGACGTCGAAGGCTAAGGAGGAGTTAACCAGGATCCTCAGCGTCGGAGATTACATCGCACGCCCCATTCCCGTGTTCACCTTGGACGGCGAACGTGTTCCACCCAGCGAGTATGAAAGTAGACTCAAGGGAGCACTCGTCGACGTGACCTTGACGATTACCAACGTAACGTACAGGCAGTGGGGGTTCTTCGGAGATATCGTGTCCATCGTCATCATCTCCCCCCCGGGTTACGGTCCAGACGAGGAAGTAATGACCACTCGTGGCAAGAAACGCATTTCCAAACCTCCGCATTTGAAGAGATTCCTCAGGAGCGAGAAGAAGATGCTGGGATGACGTAACCATTGTATCATGTTTGTTTGTATAAGGTGTGTCGGCTGGTGATTCTATATGCAGTGGTTCATAAATGTGGTGCTTATATCTGGGTAGTGCTTGTATCAGTGAACGAACCAACAATATTCGAAGAGTACGCGGTAGTGGCCGTCCCTTACACTTTAACATCGCGTTTTCCTATCATAACAACCTCGAGAATGTACTATTAGCTATACGAAAGGACTTTGTGAATGCCATGACGTTGACTTATCTGTGTACGCGTGAACAGCTACGACAAGGACGAGCAGTTTGATGGTAGAGGACAGAAGAAGTAATTAAACGCCCGATATCGGAACAGACGCGGTCCGGACGGACGCGCAGAACATCCCAAATAATTGCATTTCCAACAATCGTTATCTTCATTCAAGGGAATCGGACTGGCGTGCGTAAGCATCGCCGCTCACCGCACGTTGGTTGCCAACGACGAACATCGCGCGACGGAAGCTTTGTGGCACGTGGCTCTCACATGGCCGCCACGAAGATGGCGCCTATCACCCTCTCGCGCTGAGAACGGGTTGTTCCTACCCACGACGCCGAAGTATCACTCAATCCGGTCCAAGCACTGTAGCGCGTCCAAATACTTACCATGTCACCAATTTGGTCTCGTTACTGGTATCTCCGTGGGATACCATTAGATTGTTCACGGCAGATATCATCTGACACGTTTTGTTGCTGGGAACGAGCACACTGCCCAGCGAACCCACAGATCGGGTCAGTCTCCTTTCAAGGTAGGATTTTCTCAAGTCATTCTTGACAGCTGCCGGTGGGGCATTTATTTTGCAGAAGGTGTGTTCACAGCCTTTGACGATGGCTGACAAATGCTTTCATAGTTTGACCTTTTGCAGGTCGACGGTTTGCTCCTCGATCCCCGGTCAACATTGAGGAACATCATGAAAAATTACATAGTTGCTTGGCCGCTGTCATCGGTCATTGCCTAACCTCGTGGACCCAGCGAGAAAGCGACATTGGAGACGCCTCAGCCCCTTCATTAGGACCTCGATGACAGCAACAGAGAGGTGAAGACATTATACCCCGTTACTTCAAATGAAATCTGCAACAATGGACGGCCCAGAGAACGCAGACAGTGGTTTCACAAACCTCTCAATCGTCTCTGTCACCTTTTCTGCTCTAAGCGCACTCTTTGGTTTGTCTTTCGATATAGCCTGTGGAGAGTTTCACTGACATATTCACAGGCTGTTATTTTATTTTATTCATCCTTGCTATCTGGTCAACCTACCAGAAGGATACTGTTGCTGCACGCCGTCTAAGGATTGTGACGATTCTGCTGTGAGCGATTCTTCTGCGTGGTTGGGGGGGGGTCAAAGTTGTGATTATTGCGCTTCTAGGTTCATTGTTCTGAGTACACACTATACTGTGCGGGCTCTCATGTTCTCCCAAGCACGGCTTTTAGTACAGCCGAAGAATGAGGTTTCAGCATGGCAGATCCCTCTGATTTTTGTTGGCTGGTACGCCACTGCGTCATGACGTGAGCGCACTTGAGCTGACAATCCTGCTCACAGTATCACATCAACGCTCTCTGTAAGTTCTCTTCGACAATCATAGCTTTGATGGTGCGCTTATCGACCCGTCAGGGCCTCATTGCAGATGGACTGCTAGCGTGGCGGTTCATGGTTATATTTGGTCGTGCAAAATGGGCTTTGTACGTTCCAGTAACCGCGGTCGCCATTAACGCTCGTGAGTAGACCATCCTGTTACATCAGCTACACGCTCACACTCTTTTTCAATGCTAGGTTTCTCCGGGGACTTCCAGATCTTCACATTCTACGGGAACGTTGCATCATTCTACAGCCACATATATGACATAGAATTTAAGATCAACGCGGCTTGGGGCTGGACAATATTTGCAACCAACTCCATGTTTACTGGACTGATTATTGCTCGGATCGTGTGCGTATTTTGGAATATTGTTTGGTCATGTCGAGTGCTCACGTTTCTCCTACCACAGATATGTATCGAACCAGTTCCCCTCTGAGCAGATTCCTCGTGTTCGCAATGTCCACTATGCAACCTTGATAGCGGCCATCGTAGAATCTGGACTCGTCACCTGGATTGGCCTCCTACTGTACGGCATCACGTCTGTCGCTCCTACCGGACATATCACCGTAAGCCCCTCTGCTTCTTGTACACTACTCGTGAACCTGGCTGAATTCTCACGTCAGACCAACATGGATGTGGGCTTCGTCATGATATGCATCGTGCCCGTCTTCTTCGTAAGCCACAAGTGTATACCCTCGACATAAGCCTCAGCCTTATCATTTTGTCAGGGAATCTCGCAGTGCCTCATGATCGTACGCCTGAGTCTCTCGAACACCGTTCCAACTTACGCGGCACCTTCGGTGGTGAAGAATTGCGGCAACGGTAGCAAGCCCGAGGAGTTGGGGATCAGGATCCGATGCGACACCAACATCGATGCTGGATCCACTTCCTCCGTCGACGGATCTCTGGAGGAATTAGATATCGAGAGGGGATTAGGAAGCACAGAGAAGACTACACCGTGCGTTTGACACCTCCTTTCCAGATCGCGGACTCTTATTTATAAATTTGTAACGTTCTTGCTCTTCGCTTTGTGTGCATTAATATGCTGTTTAAGACACGAGTAGCAATAGTTCGCTACCCTGCGCTTCCTCTAGTCAATATCGGTGGCGTTGGTGGTGGGCGTCCCAGCGCTTTGCACACGTGGCCATCACGAAGACGTCGCTCAGCGCCGAACCAGTCCGACTACAAGTTGCCCCCGATCCTTCGTCCAACGTTAGCTAGGCACTATCCAGGCTATTACACGCACGACGAACCAATCAAATCTTCTTCATGATCGTAATGTGGGTCGCTCGGCACTCCTCCACGCGCGAGTATCAGATTAATAACCGCAGAACAGATAGCATCCCACCTGTATTGTTGCTGGGAACGTGCACACCGCAGGGGAAAACACGCGGATTCCCTTTCAAGAGCGAACTCTCCCGTATATACTAGGTTTTGGAGCGTATTGCAGAGCCATCGCGATGGCGTCCTGGATCTGAGCCGGTGCGTTCACCGCCGGCGACAAGCTTTCGTGATGCGCTGACAGTGCCTACTTGATTGCGCCCTTACCAGGCTATCGGCACGCAGCTCTACTCATCGGGGTAACATATTGGCATGATGCTAACTGTCAAAATGGTGCGACCACTGTTCTCGGTCCTAATGAGCATTTATGAGCCCAGGAGTCGAGCACGTAGCCGCCATCGGAGGCGTCTCGAAGTCCTCATTAAAGGCTTGGAGCCTCGTTTGTGTAAGTACGAGGGAAGACACACCCTACGGCAACCTTTCAAGAACTCTTCATGGCCTCAAACACTACCGAAGCTGTGGTCACCAGCTTCAACAGTCTGTCGATCGTCGCC
Source organism: Bjerkandera adusta (assembly GCA_027924225.1). NCBI lineage: Eukaryota > Fungi > Basidiomycota > Agaricomycetes > Polyporales > Phanerochaetaceae > Bjerkandera > Bjerkandera adusta. The sequence continues at coordinate 101,042 of BSCZ01001547.1, read as the reverse complement.
GTCGTGTTCTCTTCTCTGAGCGCACTTTTTGGTTTGTTCTATGATTCAGTTCGCAGGGGGCGTAGCTGACGTTATCCATAGGCTGCTATTTTGTTCTGTTCATTCTCGCTTTATGGTCGACGTACAGACAAAACTCGGTCGCGTCCGTCCGTTTGAGGACAGTCACGGTGCTACTGCAAGTGACTTTGCTGTACGAGCTGCGTTCCCAGAGTCTGATCTCGCTTTCACATTTATCGTTCTGAGTATACACTATATTGTGCGATGCCTCATGTTTGCACAGGCGCGACTTCTCGTTCAACCAGCGAATGAAGAGTTGGCTTGGCAGATACCTATCATCTTTATCGGAAGGTTCGTCCCCACATTTCTTCGCGACGTCCTGACGCTAACTCCTCTTTTGCAGCATTACATCAACGCTTGCGGTGCGTATTCTGGGACATCACTTTCCAACACGGCGGGTGAGCTCATGAGCGTGTTCAGGGTCTGATAGCGGATGGCCTGCTTGCATGGCGTTTCTACGTCATTTACGGACAGGCCCGTTGGGCTCTTTACTTGCCCACTACAGCTATTGTCGTGAATGCCCGTAAGTTTCTGAGTAATATTCTTCGAGCTTGATCCTCAGGTATTATGTCTAGTATTGGGTTTCTCCGGGGACTTTCAACACTTGTCCATCTACAGGGACATGAACCTCTACATGGACCATCTGGAACAGGTGACATTCCAGGTCAACGCCGCGTGGGGCTGGTTCATGTTTGCGACAAACACTCTTTTAACGGGATCGATTATTGGGAGAATAATGTGCGTGACTTCTCATCGATACGAGTTGTTTTCTCCGTCACTGACGCAAGGGCGTATCCTAGATATATGTCCCGCGATACGGCTTCACAGATGGTCTTCGGCGGCGCTATCCGGGGATACTCTACTATAATTGCCGCAATTGTAGAGTCAGCCTTGGTGACATGGGTCGGCCTTCTGCTCTACGGAGTCGCAACGGTGGCGCCTCAAGGACACATCACAGTGGGCCGTTCTCTTGGAAGCATCACGAACTGAAGACTAACGAAAGTTCTTAGACTCATTTGGATGTTGGATTCGTCATGATATGCACCGTTCCCATCTTCTTTGTAAGTTTACTCCTCTCCTGGCTCGGCTCTAGACTTAACGACTGCTATTAGGGAATTTCCCAATGCCTCATCATTGTACATCTTGGTCTGAGCAAGACAGCGACTATGTATTCTACCAAAACCGGGGATAAGAATACTGCGGACCATGCGATACATAGCGACGAGGAGATAGCTGTGAAGATACAACGGGAAATCCACATCGATGCCGACTCGATGCGTGGGGAGGTCAGTTCGCTCGAGGATTTGGAAAAGATCACGGGTATAAACCTGGCGTGAACTACCCAAAAACTCTGTACCATACCTACTGTACGTTTGGGACAATATTGCTATTGCCTACTAGAACAATGCCCGACGGCTCCCTTTCTCGGAAATCGTCGGCAGGCGCATCATCCGATTAGCGCCTTGAGATGAAGCCGCCGATTAGGTCATACCAGGCTTGACTGGTCTCTTCCATCTCCTTCTCACTTGCAACTCAACACGGACTCTTCGACACATGTCTTTTCAACCACCACGCAAAGCGATTCTTACACCAAGCCAGCTCGCCTACTTTCAAACATCTAAGACGTACCAGGACATCGTTGGCTTCATCGAAGGCCTTAATGAGCGCGTCGTCGGCGTGAAGCTCACAGATGAATGCGCTCAGTCTCCCGTATGTGAGTACGATCTGGTACTGAGAGCTCGGCTCTGATTGTCCAGGGGTAGGGTGTCCTTGCGATCCTGCAGGTACTTGACAAGGTAGAGGAAACCGCCAAGGGAATTCCGCCGGTGGACAACAAGGCTTCCAGGTTCGGCAACCCCGCATTCAGGACATTCTACGACAAGTTGTCCGAGGTGAGCATCATTTGAAGCTTATTACCTTGTTCAATCAACCGAGATGGTCACAGTCGTCGGAAGACTTTCATAAGACTCTCCCAAATCTACCCGTCGAAGCTATTCCGGAGGTATCGGCCTATTTCTGCGAGTCATGGGGAAACAGACTGCGGATAGATTACGGGAGCGGGATGGAGCTAAACTTTCTATGTTGGATGTGCGTTTCTCATTTCGCGTCCCGCTATGGGCTGAGCGGGCTTGATGTTGACCATGAAGTTCAGGATGTGCTTGGAGCGTTTGGGCGTCGTGACGAAAGAGGACCATGTTGCCTTGGTGGTCCGAGTGTTTTGGAGGTACGTTTTCTGTCTTGACTAAGTGCCAAACCTCATCGGCAATCGACTCAGGTACATACAAGTCATGCGTATCCTCCAATCAACGTATTGGCTTGAGCCTGCCGGCTCGCATGGAGTATGGGGGCTGGACGACTACCATTTCCTCCCGTTCTTGTTCGGGTCTGCACAGCTTCGAGGTGCGTTTATCCTCGCCCTCATAGCTAGGGCCGTTCCTGACGTGTATTCAGGGCACAAATACCTCCGTCCAAAGTCCATACATGACGAGGAAGTAGTGGCTGAGTTTTCCAAAGACTACATGTACTTTGCCTGCATAGGGTTTATCAATTCTGTGCGTATCCCTTTGTACGATCTGTCGCCAATCTTTGCTCACCATTCAAAAGATCAAATCGGCCTCACTGCGCTGGCACTCACCCATGTTGGACGATATCTCCGCCGTTAGTACCTGTCATCTCATTTCGTCGCCCTTATCTCACTCCTACCAGGTTAAGACTTGGGATAAAGTTAACTCTGGCATGTTGAAGATGTATAGCGCAGAGGTTCTCGGAAAGCTCCCTGTCATCCAACACTTTCTCTTTGGTTCCATTCTTCCTTGGGATGGCCCTCTCCCGCCGGTGCCTGTGGAAGACGACGCGTGTGGTCATGATCATTCGCACAGTCGTGACCTAGGTGCGGCCGGCCAGAGAGAGGTCGGATGGGGGGACTGTTGCGGTATTCCCGTCCCCAGCGTTTTCGGCGCTGCGCTGGCTGAGAAGGAGGGTCACAAGCCTGCTGCGAGGTTATCTGGACCGAACATCCGCCCTGTACCTTTCGACTGAAGCAGGCACTTTGACGGTACGCCGACCCGCCGCAGCGCTGCTGGTGTAGATACTCGCTGATCTTTTGTACACAAACCAATGTATAATTATCGCCACCTCCGTGGTTCTCGGAGACTAGATTGCACTGTTCGACCGCCAGCGCTTTCCTTTGAAACACCGGAATACGGCGAAGGTGCCCTGAAGATGCCTGGAAGATATACTCACATTCGATCTTCGTTTTGCAAGGGCCCTCCCACGATATGCTCATGAGAGCGAACTTCAATATCGGCTTTCTCCGCAGGCAAGGTCGTGCACGCAGCATCAACGCAGCTCGACAGTATCAACGCGACTCGACAGTACTTGCCACCTGCAATCATACTCTGATCGCGGACCAATAGGAATGCCGAGATTACGGACGCCATACGTATTCCTGGCACGCCGCCCTGGCTGTTCGCGGGTTAGACTGCTGACATATACAGCGTCTTGCGTTGACCGAACGGATAGTGTCTCCCCGAGGCACAACACGCGTTTTGACTGCAGTGCCCGCGTTTCACTGTGGTCTGTTCAGGCGTGTACGCGGACATTATATAGTGCGGAACGGCCAAGGCATCGAGCAGACACTTTGTGCTTTGTGATTCGAACCCAACGTCGACGACACTTCTCAACATGCCGATGCCCAGCGACCCCTTTGCCGTCCCTCACTGGAACATGGTGCAGGGTACGTCGGCGCGGGATTTTGCTGTGACGTGAAACGCGTTCTGACCTCTCCATAGCACACCAAACGTTCAAAGTAGGGTATGACAATATCGCGCGGTTACTCGAGGATCCGCCCATGAACGACCTGAACAATTTCTTGGGTTATTGCGAAGCGTGGGCGCTCTCGATCGGCGGGCACCATGATACTGAGGTATCATCTTCGTTTTCTCCTCAATCGGACCGGATTTGATTCGGCGACCAACAGGAACATGTTGTTTTCCCCTTCCTAAACCAGAAGATGGATTTCTCAGGAGAGATAGAACAGCACAAGGGCATCCATGCGGCACTGGACCGCCTCGTGGAGACCATTCACAGCGCACAGGTCGACCCAAGCAAGTTCGACGCTGTGGCTATGCAGCAGCTTATGAAGGACTTCCGTGAACCACTGGTAATATACACTCGCGATTCGTCTGGTATCCGATTACTTACGGAACGCAGTTCACCCATCTGGATGAAGAGGTCGAGCATCTCCTGCCGGCGAAGATTCGAGCGGCAGGCTTCACGGAAGCCGAGGTCACGCAGAACAGTGCTGACATGTTGGCGTTCGCCAAGGGTCACGGAGATCCCTTTATGAACGTGCCATTTATGGTCAGGTGGGCGATCTTCTCTTGCTTGTTTTATGCTTGTTGTTGACCCTGTGTTATCAGCCACACGGCACCTGAGCACAAGGCAGAATGGCCTGGAATTCCGTGGGCAGTTAGGAAAGGAATCATCCCATACGTACTGGCGATGCGACACCGAGGGTGGGTACAACGTTCAGAAATAACATTCAGAGATTCTCACGGGCCAACAGATACTGGAAATACTCACCTTATGCTCTGTCATAATTGCTTGCAGCAATGCTGTTGTCGTGGGCAATGTTTTTCTTATTCTAAGCTCTAAGTTATGCTTGCAGAACGCCTTATAACACCGCAGCGGGTTTCTGAAGAATGCAGGACGTCAATTCTGCTCTTGAAAGGGAATTCTGTGATGGTTGTTTTGCAGTGCCTGCATCCATCGTCCATGGCCCGGGACCGAGAGCGTGGGTGTCGAGCATCTCCTCAATCCAACTTCCGCATCGCGTCGGCTCCGACGCTACACGCCCTAGGATCAGCCACTCCCATCTCCAAGCGTTTCTATACTTTGATTCTCCGACAGGTATGGAGCTAAGGTTCTCAGCCGCTCACAAACCGCTCACAGCTATAACCCTCCAGGTATACGCTCCCTCCGCCGAGGGGGTCTTGTATCGCCACCACAAGAATTAGGGGCGGTTATCTCTTGAAACGGATGCGGGATCCCACACACGGGCTCTGAAACAAGGAACCATCACCACTGTATGGGCGGTAAGGTTTCTTCAGACTGTTACAGTTCTGAGTGTGACCTAGTTGTGTTGATGAAGCGGCCTCCAGTGGCTAGTCCGAGCGTTCACTATGGCACAGGGTCAGGCTTAAGTACGCATAGCTCTCACTCGGCTGCCCCTCCCTGAGGGGCTCGCCATATTGCCATTCCGCCCGCACCTCCACCATGGCCGATCTGAGCAACGCCGAACTTCGCGTCGCCTTCGAAGGGCTTTCAATTATCGGCACTGTGTTCGCCTCACTCAGTGCATTATTCGGTGCGTACCGAGCGGTAGACCATATCTGCGGTGTTCTCATGAGCGTTTTAGGAGTTTATGTGGTCCTTTTCGTCCTTGCGTTGTGGTCGACGTACATGAACAAGTCAACGGCCCTCGTAAGACTCAGGATGATCACCATCTCGCTGTGAGTTTTCTGCTGTGGCATTTTGTGAAATATGGGCGTACTAATCATTTGGCAGTTTCGTCGTGTTGACGATTCATTATATCGCCCGCTGCGTGATGTACGCCGAACGACGCTCCATGGTCCAACCTGGGGATGCACCTTATCAACATCCGCACTTCTCCATACCACTGGAATTTATCGCCAGGTGTGTGCTGTTTCTATAGACGCCACTTATTAGCTAAACCCTTGTCGAAGTATCACGACGACTGTTGCAGTGAGTCGGGGTTCTTCATGGAAAGAATGAAATTGACGTGGACACAGGGACTCATCGCAGACGGTCTGCTCGCATGGCGATTCTACGTGATCTATGGTCGAAGCCGATGGTCTCTGTATGTTCCTGTTGCCGCCGTTGTCATCAACTCTCGTGAGCTCGTCGTGCCAGGTTCTCTGTTTGCGTTACTGAATTTGGCCGCAGTGCTGGGCTTCGCCGGAGACTTCCAGTACCTGGCTTTCTACAAGGACACCGATCTGTGGAGGTCCCGCATCCAACTAGTGACATGCCAGATAACAGTGACGTGGGGATGGACGATGTTCGTCACCAACACCGTCTTGACCGGACTCATCATCGGAAAGATCATGTAAGTTTCTTCCAAATCGTTGTCCTAACAGATGATTCATTTGTGTGTGAAGACATATATCGAGCCACATGCCATCCGGCAGCGTCCACGGCCTAGGCCAAGGACGCTATTCCGCTCTTGTTGCGGCCATCGTCGAATCTGCCCTCGTCACTTGGTTTGGCCTGTTACTTTTTGGCATCGCGAACGTAGCGCCGCATGGGCGCATTACTGTGAGTTTGCCTATTCATCACCACAAACGCTACCGCCAACACGCTCGTTTCGCAGACCCACGTAGATGTGGGATTCGTCATGGCTTGCATCCTCCCCATATTTTTTGTGAGTCTTTATGTATCTTATACGTACCAGCCGGACTAATACGTTACTCCAGGGAATATCGCAGTGCCTCATGATCGTGCGCCTCAGCTTGTCGACAGCCACACAATTCTACACCAATGGCGACTCCAAGGACACTCCCAATTCGAAGCTGGACGTGCGAATTCATCGCGATGTTCTGACCGACGCAGCGTCTCCGTCTTCCACCGCTAAAGAACTTTCACAAAATAGTGTTTCGGATTTCAAACTCAAGTCTGGCTCGGATGGGATCGGGTCGGTTGTATGATTCACAGTGTCACCCCCTTAATTCACGGACCCAAATATCGTACTCTCGGCTTGGAATGTAACTTGTACAGTATGAATCAGTGTCCAGTATCTCATGTTCTCTTCTAATATGAATCATCCTTTGAGGAAAGCGGCTTGGGATCATTCGAACTTGCCAAATACGGATGCGCGGCAAGTTCCGTCCAAGACGCGCTTCCGACTCGAACCTCAACCTGCTTGCACCATCCAGTCTTGTACTCATCCTAGGTGTCGAATCGTACTCGGTGCTAGAACAAAGTCATCGAATTTATTCTGACAACGCTCATTGTTGACTTTGACAGACACGCACGCGCTTCGTAGGCACCAAGACGATACTGGCCACTGGCCAGCTCACTGGGCTACGACACTCCCAAAGGACGCGCAAGCAACCATGTACACGAAGGTTGAGACCGACGAAGTTGCTGCCATTAACAAGCTTGACGAAGACCTCCTACGCCTGATATTCATCATCTATTGCAATGTCGAGGACCCGAGGGTTGCAATCCGATGCGCAGTCCGTATATCCCGCGTTTGCTCGTACTGGAGGGCCGTTGCGCTGGGCGAGACCGCTCTATGGGCACGCCTCGATATTCTCAACACAAACAGAGATCTGATACAAGTCGCCCTCGAGCGTAGTGGGAGCCGTCCGGTGGCCATTTACTACCCATGCACTCGCAGACCATCCCGAAGAGTTCGTCCTCTAGATGTGGATCTTCTGCGACAGCAGTGGAGTCGCATCCAGGAATTGCATGTCTCCGTACAAGACACCGGGCATGATCTGCTCAACAAACTTTGTGCAGAAGTCACCGTCGCCCCCGAGCTACGCGTCATATCTCTCCAATCCACCCCTGGGAGGTTCGGCAGCTCTCCTACCAAACTGAATTATGGATCACTTATCAATATGGCCCCAACTCTCCGTCGCATCACTTTCGTGGGTTACAACCAACTCTCTTTAGGGGAATCGCTCGGTTGCACGAACCTCACAAGCATCAAATTCCATTCGATACTACAGATCTTACCCTCCTCGTTTCACGAACTGTGTCGACTGATCCGTGCTTCGCCTCTATTAGTTAACGTTGACGTTCACTGCAAGAGAGGTACAGAAGGCACAGAAGGCACAGACGCATCCCGATCTACAATAGGAAACAATCCGATACATCTACCATATCTACGGTCATTCAAAGTCGACGTTTACCCCCCGAGTTACGCGAACACTATTCTTAAGGCTGTTGTCCTCCCTGCTTCCATAAACAAAGTACGAATAAGCCTCGGAGGTGATGGTAATCTTTCTCCACCAAAACCCCATCCGATGGAGGCTATCATCGACCAACGTCTACTCCCTCCTACACTATTTACGGGTAGCGAACATCTCACTATCGATCTAAACCTCAGCCTTGGCGAGATAAAGACTTCGCTGCGCTGGGCCGGAAAGCGTGATGATTCGGAATTTGTCACCGAAATCGCATGGCATGGGTACCGCCCTGATGTTTTCGCAGACGTCCTCACAATGCTCGACGCTACTCAGTCCATCTCTGGTGTCCACGACGTCACAATCTCTTGTCGCACGCAATCCTATCATCCCTTGAACCACATGTTCTGGGGTCGATTAATCATAGGACTGGAATTCCTTGCTCGACTCCCCGCGCTGTCCACGCTGTCCTTCCAGAATTGGCACGTTCCGTTCGCCTTCCTCGACCGTATGGTGGAAATCCAGCGTCAATACGAACGACCGATTTGGGGCCAACTCAAGCACGTTTCGTTCAATGTTAGAAGTTTCAACCGAGACAACTTCAACGTCTGGGTGGACACCGTGTCTAATCTGATCCAAATTCTTCCCGCTCTGCGATGTCTGGCAGCTAGAGTTGAAGATTCGTGGCATTCTATCCTAATGTCGGCCTTGTTCGATCGGATTAAACATATCCACCCTCACGTTAATTACCGTGTACGTAGCCAGCCATTCGTTGGTAGCTTTGATCCTGACAACCTTTCAGGTGCGCCAAGTACATTCGAGTTAGAAGGTGGTATATCATGGGGTAGCAATAGGCTGAGTCCTGCCTCTTATCGCCGTGATAGCGGGTAGAGGTAGGGTAAAGGGAAACTATAGTAATACTGTTATACATGGGGTGCAGTAATCTTTTCAGTGCTCCGAGAAGCTAGCCCGACGTTGAGCTCCCGATTCGGCAAGGGTGGAAGAGGTATACGCATTGAATCCTCGATTATATCGCTATGAATATGAATGGTGTTTTGCAGTGTGTCATTCGAGTCTGGATTCATGTGGGGACGAGTTGTGTAGGGCAGTGTGCTCGTCGAGAGGCCAAGCCGCACAATGAGGAGGCACTGCGAGATACCCTGGACCCCGGCATCAGCGAACATTGTCAAACGGCCACAGAGGAAGGCACGCACGAAGAAGATAGGAATGATGCATTCCATAACAAACCCTACGTCCAGATGGGTCTGTGCGACAACTCTTCAATCACGGAGAAGTGCGGAGAGCCAACGTACTTACAGTGATATGTCCGTGCGGCGCCACGTTCGCAATGCCATACAAGAGAAGGCCGACCCAGGTGACGAAGGCCGACTCAACGAGAGCAGCGGTGAGAGTCGAGTACTGACTATGACCGAGTCCGGACACCTTCTCAGATGGGATATTCCTCGACGCGTGTCTAGAATTCGACGTGAGTTGCAAGCTCGCTGGCCAAATAATCGAATATGCGTACACGATCTTGCCAATGATGAGTCCAGTCAGCAGTGTATTCGTCCCGAGCATGGTCCAGCCCCAGGCGGCGTTGATCCTGAATTGTGTTCCTTCGAAATGGTTGTAGAACAAGTCCGCGTCTTTGTAGAAGGTCAGCACTAGGAGGTCGCCGGTGAAGCCCAATACTACAAAGTCCGGGTCAGTCTAGAGTTCGAATCCACCAATGACAATATGCATACCAAAATTCGCGAAGATTGCAAGGGAAGGAACATAAAGAGCCCACTTGCTAGAATAAATAATGTAGAAGCGCCAAACGAGAATACCATCTGCAATGAGTCCCTGAATAGTGAATTTAATATGACATATCCGGATAAAAGAGCGCGAGGCACGTACAGCTATGGTCGAAGTGATACTATGGTAGAAAAGGTCGTCAGTAAACGCAACATCATCCACGGGTAAGGCACTAACGAGGTGATGAAACGGAGAGGGATGGAGAAGCCGTCGCGGTAGAGCTCGCTGCCAGATATGTAGACGGAGCGTCTCTGGCCAAACGTCACCGCGCGGGACAAGTAATGTACAGTCAACGCTATGAACCTGGACATCCATCAGCCACGAGAGGCTCGATCAGAGAAGTGCGGCGATACTCACAATACAATGGTGATAACCCTCAAACGACTGTTTTCCCGACTCTGCCTCTTGAACGTCGCCCATAGAGCTATCACAAATAACACAAAGTAGACACCTGCACACAGGTTAATACAATTCGTGAGGAATGTTTGGCGAGAACGCACCAAACAAGGCGCTCAGCGAAGTGAACACCACGCCGAGTATGGAGAGGCCGTCGAAGGCAGTCTGGAGTTGAGCGTTCGTGAAAGTAGTTGGCATGGTCGACAAAGAAATTAGTGTGACACGATGGGATGGGAGAGGTTGGCCGCACGATCTCGGTCTTATACTTGGTCCAGGATCCCTGGCTGTACCTTGGCGCTTTGACTTGCTTTTCCGAGTCCACCGCATCGACGTGATCTCGAACACACAACTCTAACGCAAACTTGACAAGGTGACAACCAGTACCTGCCAGAAACCACCCAGCCACCAGGTACGAAAACCTATTCCTCTTGATCGGTACGAGGGTCGCAGGTCCGCGATGGGGACTACAGTACCTTTGGGGTTTCTGTTCAACTGCTGGTCTGGATTTCCGTACCGCTGGTTCCTGCGCAGTGATTTGATCGGTATACCAGCTCTCACACAGCGACATATGCGGTGGTCGATAGTTTGCCAAGTCGTCATAAGAAGATCGGGGTCAAAGTTGGTGAGAGGATATCGAGGAGGCGCAGACAGGGCGGGCGCGGTGCTTGATTGATAACCCGGTAACAGGATTTCCGTATTCCTAGTACAGCAACGGTACCGGCCCGAACTACCTTCCGTGCTGTGTGGAGGGAGTTTGTCGTCTGGAAATGACTCTGGACAAGTCCTCGAGAGATACGGCGCACTGAATACTACGGGCGGCGATATGTGGTTTTCTGGGAACGAAAGAAATCAATTATGTCGACAGGACAACAAGCTGTATCCCTGCATAGGTGGTAAGTCGTCAGCACGACGTCCCAGAAATACGGGCAATTTCTACGCACCTACAACAGGCTCGATCGAGAGCAAACTAGGACTCGCATCGAACTCGACCCTGCACCCACGTCCAGCACACGCCGCCTCCACAACAAGAGGCTGGCTGAGACAGCTGAAAGGCTTGCTCGTAGAGTTTTGCCCAAACTGCGCTACCACCTTCGCTAGTGGGGCGGGGCCGGGACGCAAGCGGTTGTTCCATGTCAACGTAGACCAGCCCTGCTGTGTAGGGACGACGAAGAACTCGACAATGGGGGACGCAGTCGGGTTGTCCGGGTTGTCTGTCTCGAGCGTGACGAGTTTGTCGCGTAGCGAGCGACGCGGAGGAAAGACGGCTTTAAAGGCGCATGAGCGACCCTCCAGGGCAGCGAACTCCAGAGTCGTGTGATCCTACGAATACGTTTTGGTGTCAGTGAGTGTCACTTAGGCGTTGGTGCAGACGTACATGCTCCGTGAGGAACACCCAATTATCGTGCTCGAGTACATCGGTGGGGTACATCGAGTTCACTCGAGCTAGCACCCTCGGCCAACCCAAGGGAGGCGCAGCAGTAGACTCTTCCGGCGCATTCGAATGCGGAGCAGTATGTCCATGGGCCAAGCGTAGTTCCTGGACGCGCTCGAGTCCGAGGTACAGGCTTGGCCGACGAAGCTTCGCGACATCGATCCTGGGCTGTGGACGGGGGTGTTGTTTGTCGATGTTGAGGGCTATAATGTTCCAGGTGAGGCTGAGGAGCGAGACGACGCTTGCGAGAAGAAGGAGGATGGATCCCGTTGAACGAGCGCATACGCGGGGATGCTCTTTGCTCGACGCTGATCCGAAACCGTCGTCGGCGTTGTGGTGGGCATCGTTCTGCGCAATTAGGGGGATGTCCTCCTGGCTTTGAGTCAGTGCCATGCTGGCTTGAGGTCGCAGACCAGCATTGAATACACGTACAGTTTGTATGAATGCAAAGTTATCCAATTCGCGTGCGTCTCACTCAAGCCGGTGTGATCAAGAGCTTGGTTTGGATAGTGGTCTGATCTCTCTGGGACCCCGGATACTCTTCAGCGTCCCGCTCAGAGAGCTGCATCCTAAAGACAGCAACACGTCCGTCTGGTTTGCGACAATTCTGCAATGAGCACATATGAATATAGGGATGACAATACACCAGATAGCTATGACTTCCGGACCTGATAGAATACACAATATGACCACGTCTAGGTAGATACAGTAAATCACTTAAGCTGCGTTACTCGTTCGTTCGTTCATTCATTCGTTCATCACTCCTCCAATGCTGCCACCAGACCGTAGGCCGCTGCAGCAGCGGCACCACCCACTAAGAGGGTGCTGATAGCACCCCAAACGTAACCCCCGATGCCGCGACCCGCGGCGCCGGTTATGCGAGCCTTGACTACGCCAAAGATGAGAAGAACGATGCCGGTGACGATGCAAGAGTAGATTAGTGCCACACGGGCGCGGGGAACTACAAGTCCAGCGGTCAGAGATGTTTCCACATTGAAGTACTGAGAAATTGAACGTACTAAAGAAATAGGGGAGTAGAGGAATGAACCCGCCGAGGAGGTAGCCCATGCCGATGGTGAAGGCGGAGACGTACATGCGGCGGGTGGTGACTTCTTCCATACCCTCGCCGAACTTCAGCAGGAAGGCGGTGAGACCGACGGACTTGCTCCACCGGAGCGCGGCACCGTCTTCGACGCGGGTGCTGGTGCTGCCGGAATCGCTGCTGCCCTCACCTCCAGAGTCGATTTCGACGTCGCGGAGGTTCTGGGCGACAAGCTTGCTCGTTTGCTCGTTTACGCCGATTGGGCCGAGCACGCCATAGACTTCACGCTCCATCTCACCGTCACAGCTCCGTATGACGCGAGCGGCGGTCTGCTTCTGGAGGTAGCGGTAGTGGTCGCGTTCGGCTTGGGAAGCGAGGAAGCCGCCGATACCCATGGAGATAGCTCCGGCGATGAGTTCTGCGAAACCGCCGAGGATGACGAGCTTCGATTCGCCCAGGGATGAGAGGCCAGCGGTCAGCGCGAATGGCACTGTGAGACCGTCGGAGAGACCAATCACGCTTTGTGAGAGTCAGTGCGAGTAGAAAAATTGCTATCCGAAGCCACGCACACATCGCGGACGACGTCTGGGTCGATGAGGGTTCGGTCGTCGTCGTCCTTGAGTTCCTTGCAGCATACGCCGGACCTATGGGGCTCGTGTCTGTCGCATTTCGCGGGGAGCGGCGCGGGGCTGGCGTCAGGGGCGCGCTCGCTAATGCTCCAGACGGGTGGCTTGCGGCCGACGGTTGAATCTGAGCGGTCTCGCTGCGGGAGGGGTACAGACGGAGCGGTGTTTCGTGGCGAAGACATTGTTTACACGGGGGAGGGTTGGAGGGGGGAGACACGGGAAACGAGGGACGAGCGGGGAAAGGGTGGTGGGCCTGGCGAGGGCGAGGTGGTGGTAGAAAAGAGAATTCTTCAGGCTCAAAACCCAAAGACCACCCGCGTCCAGCACCCGGCACGTGCCTGGCGCATATTGCGCGAATCTCAGATCTCGTGGAGCGCGGCCGCCGCCAGCCAATCGGCGGCCATATCGCGTCACCGCCAGGCTAGGCGCCAAGGCAGCGCCGTATTTTTATCGCGCACGTCCTTCTCGCCGCGGGTTCGAATCCGCCTCGGACTCGCATTCGACGCCCCCCCACGTCTTCTCGAGGCCCTGCTGCAAATCCCCGGCGGGCCCATATGACGGGCGTGCAGTCCGCTGACCCCGAGCTCGGCAGCTGAGCCAGCGTGGCAGTCGTTCGCAGGCCCTGTCGAAGTCAGCACGGCTGATACAGAAGCCCAAGGGACATCGCCCGGTGCGACCCACACGTTCCAGCCGGTCTCTCGCGTGTGAAGGAACAGAGCAAACAGGCTGAGCTACCGACCGCAGTGTCAGGCGGATCCCGACGTCCGACATACATACGGCACGCCCCCGTCCTAGCACTCGCGATGTTACATAAATCGACGCTTCTCACTGGCTGTGAGCAATCCGCCTCCTTTGATTGCACAACGTTATCGGCGATATACCCGTTTGGATGCTTGGTTTCGACCCGTGCCTCGCTCGCGCTCAGAGCTTATGCCGATCGAGAGGGGTCCGTGCGCGCGAACCTTGCTCGGGCCTATCAGCGTGAGTCTATTGCGCAACCGGTGTTCTTACCAATTCCTCGACACACTTTGGTCATCTCCGTGCATACGTCTCTCAATTTCCTTTGCAGCACGCTGAACACAACGTGCTGCGGGAGAAATTTGACTGCGCAGCATTAGACTCTACAAGAACCTAACATTCAATCTGGGCAGGGGACATCGCCAATAATATTGTAGCAAATGAGTAACAGCAAGAGCCTTGCTGAGAGAAACGATGTATGCCACTGAGAGGACCATATAAAACATTTATAAACTACGGATAGCATTCAAGAGATCCAGGTTTGTGGCACGGCGGGGACAAACGAAAACCTGGCATGTGGCGGCGTCGTTCGCTGAGGGGTATCCGGGGTCCTACAGGGATATGGCCCCAGCTCTCGGTCTCTACGTTCCAAAATGTAAGAAGACGTTGGTGTAAATCTATGTTCAACTCCATGCTCTCCTCAACTTCGGGTTTCAAGACTTTTGCGCTAGTTCTGAGTTGGATCGTGTAACGAACTCCCGAGACTCAGAGGCCTGCCAGTCCTCAGCAGTTAGTATTGACGACACATTGGACTTGCATAGTAATATTACGACTTCCCTTTCATTGCTGTCGTCGGCGAAGCGTCGAGTACGTTGAGTGCGGTACGTGGCTTGAGACTGACGAGGAGGAACGAGTGGGTGGAAGGTCGGTGCATTGTCACCGCATTCGTGTTAATTCAAACGGCGGAAAAACTCGAGAACTCTCCACATTATTCTGCGCTTATTTCCAGGATGTACTTGCCCCAACTATCATGTAAAACGCAGAGCAAGGCACAAAAAAACGTAAGAGCCTAAAAAATGGACACTGGGAGGATTGAACTCCCGACCTCACGCAATGATTACGAAACGTAATGCGAAGCGTGCGCGCTACCACTGTGCCAAGTGCCCACGAGATTGTAACGCTTTCGTCGTGTTGCAGATAGTTTGGCGCTCGAGTACTCAGACTCTCGCTCGACTTTCGCGCAATTACTGCTTCGTATCACAAACCGTCAAAATGGTGAGTACTGTCTTCCCTCTATCGACAAGCGAACTCGTTCTGAATGCCATGGCGTAGGCTCGTAATGAGGAAAAGGCCCAGTCTATGCTCTACCGGTTCCGCGAGGCCCAGGCGGCGGAGCTGGGGCTGGGGACGCGGAGCGACCGCAGGCCGCGCATGGCGAGTGCGTGCAAGAGTCTGCGCGAATGCGAGCGGTGGCGAGGCGAGATTCTGCGCGAGATTAGTCGGAAGGTGTCGAAGATCCAGGACTGTGCGTCGCTCCTTGCCTGTTGTGTTCGACCTCGACCTGTGCTCATGCGTGCGGTTTCGTGTAGCTGGTCTGACGGACTATGAGACTCGTGATCTCAACGACGAGATCAACAAGCTGTTGAGGGAGAAGAGGCACTGGGAGAACCAGATTGTCGCGCTTGGGGGCGCGAATTATAGGCGGAATGTCGCTATGATGGATGACGACGGGAAGGAGGTGCCGGGGACGAAGGGATACAAGTGCGTGGCCGAAACTCGTAACGCAGTCGCGTGTGCTAAAGGAGACCTCCATTCGCAGATACTTTGGACGTGCCAAAGAGCTTCCTGGTGTAAAAGAACTCTTCCAGAGCAAGAAGAAAGAGGAAGAGGAGGTGAACCAAGCAGAAGCCTATTACCGGAAGTTTACCAACCAGGGGCCCGCGTACTTTGGTGATTTGGACGAGACGGACGGCAAGCTAGTAGAGTACGAGCAGCAGGCAGAAGAGGAAGGTACGCCGTCATAACGTTCACTCTTCCCTTCTTGCGTGCCAACCACGCGTTCCAGAGTGGGAAGATGCCTACGCGCACCTCCGAAAGGCACTTGGAATCCCCACCGACCAACCAACACCAAAGCTACCGCGACCGTCCGCGACAGCAGCAGTTACAACATCGGATGACCAGTCTCCACACGCAGACGCGAAACGGAAAGCGCCAGACGGAGACGTCGAAATGTCGAATGGCACTGACAGCGCCGAACCACCCGAGGCCTCCAAACGGCAACGAACAAACGGCGCATCTCATCAAAACGGGAACGGTGCCACAAATGGTTCATCACCAGAAGAGGTCGCCCTGGCCCACGCGCGCGCAGCAACACTGTACATTCCGTTCCTATCGCCAGAAAACGTCCTGCCGCCGAAAATGCCGACACACGAAGAGATGGAGCAGTTCCTGCTGGGCCTCAGGAAGAAGGCGTTGGTCGAAGAGTACTTTGGAGAGTCATAGGATCGCTCGTGCGCTTGTATTTCTATTTCTTCGTCTAATTTATCGTCTTTTTCTGCAGATCGACCTGCACTAATGTTGATCTCATGCGTGCGCTCCGATGATATCAAGATACCCGCCCCGTCCATCCCGGTCCGACTTGGGGGACAGAGTGTGATATAGCATGTCTTCACTGGCGTTTCATGAAGCGCAGCACCGTTACAGTCGCTGGTAGCGTTGAAGTCCGCAGAACTCTCAGCGCGTACGCGCGAGTCATTCCATCGGCGTCTCATGCACTTCCACCACGTACACGCTGTCGTGTATCGCAGCTCCGGAGCCGCGGCTATCTAGGTTTCGCGTTTATAACGCGCCTCGAGAGAGCTTGACGTTATACAAACCCCGCAATCCCTTGACAGACGACTACCATGCCTTCAAGCTCTTCCGACCAGCCGAAGGAGCCTCCGCGTTCTCTCAATAGCTACCACGTCGGCGTTTTCAAAGTCGTCTTTGAACGTCCTATCACCAGATGGTCCGAATCTCTACGGGTGTTCCAGGCTCCAGAGCTTTTCGTAATATGGAAAGAAAACCGGACGTACATGGTCAAATTCTTGACTGACCTTTACTTCCTCGCTCCCATACTGTTTCCTCTTTATGTATGCACGCACCTTTTGGGGGGCGTGGATCAGGCGCTGCGTCTGTTCTTCTCCAACGAGCTGTTCCGTTCGGTGAGTGCTGCCACACCGTAGACTGGACTTCACGTTCTCTGATCTTCGACTGGTCAAGTTGGAGGATTGGACCAAGAGCGGCACGGTGGGTAGCCGCAATGTTGTGCTCGCTCTGCTCCTGCGTGTAATCGCCGGGATGTCATATGCGCTGCGAAAATGGGGCGAGTGAGTCCACTCACGCTTTTGTTTCTCCTCGCTCCTGACGATATCTTCCCGTAGCGTGAACATTGGACCTTTACTGAAAACTAAGATTGCGATACTCTGTAGACAGCGGGTGATTCGGGCACATCTCCGGGTCGACCTCTTATCCGCAAACAGTGTGTACTCAATGGGTTCTCTTTCGATGTAGGCTGATTCCCGGTCGTCCAGACGCCAGCGATTTGCCTGACGGAAGGCTGCCACAGCTGGCGGAAAGAGCTATGGTGTCCATATTCTCGGTCGTATTCATTCTGGTATCCAGCGTCTCCCAGCTGTACTGTGCGTACAGCTTGATGAAGGCGCAGGAAAACGGGCTGCTCTTGGTGCTCCTCTGCCTTGTGCGTCCCGCGCTATCGAGCACTCGGGACTCTGGGGTGCTCCGATACGGTACTATGGGGCGTTTCTTTCTCTGCGACTGACACGCTCATGAGTTTGTAGTGGCGATCGTGTTCGTTGATAACCTGATTTATCGGCGTATGCTGTCGTTGTACGAGGCGGCTACCAATGCGTCCCACAAACAAGAGGTGATCAGCGGTGGTCTCCAGAATTATATTTCATCGGGTACGTGTCTCCATCCCAGCCTTGCATTTTTCATTCTAAACGGCGCGATTGACTAGAATACGATAGAGCTGCCTCACAATTGGGCACCACTTCGGACAGCCTTCAACAAGCCTTCATGGGTGACCAGGGCTCCCTTCCCACCCACATGTTGGATGTCATCCTGAAAGAACTACCATGGGTTCGCCTTCGTATGAATTTATCAAGATGAGTGACTGAAAAACAATTCAGGTGTTCTACGTCCTTCAAGCACTGCGGGATCCTTCGACTTTCTCCCTTGCCTCGCTCGCTACGTTGCAGCAGTTGAATATGCGCTTGTCAAGCATCTTCTCTGAATTGACCATGGTGACGGTCATCAATACAGATATCATGTGTCTCAGGTCTTTGTACGCCGACTATGGTGCTAATACGCGACGCGAGGGAGGAAAGTTGTATCCTCCGGCTGAAAGTGGAACGCCCGAGGGGATGGCAGTAGAGCTCAGGTAAGTCGTGTATTTGTTTTCCATAAAACGTCGGCGCACTCGCTACTACCTTCGCGCAGAAACGTAACCTTCAAGTACCCCGGAAGCAAAGACGGACAGCTCGCCCTCCAGAACGTATCCTTCACCATAGCCCCTTCCTCACTCGTCGTCATCGTCGGAGAGAACGGTAGCGGCAAGTCCACCATCGTCAAACTTCTCGCACAACTCTACCGACCGACGGACGGGACAATCATTATCGACGGCGCCAATGCCCAGACGTTCAGCCCCGACGATCTCTACAACGCCACCGCGCTCCTCAACCAAGAGCACTCGATCTTTCCCTTCAGCATCGCCGAAAACATCGGCATCGGCGACCCCGCCGATGTGGACAACATGAAGAAGGTGCACGAGGCTGCGAAGTTGGGCGGTGCGGCGGGATTCATTGGGAAGCTGCCGCTGGGATATGAAGAGGTGCTGCATCCGATGCGGACCCACAGGTTGACGAGGCAGCCGCCGCCGGACGGACCGTTGAAGCGCTTTGCGCAGGGCATCGAGCAGACGAAGGAAATTTCGGGCGGTGAGAAGCAGAGGCTTGCGGCGTATGTTCTATTCAACTCTCTAAATGCCAAGTTTTAATCATGGGCTTTCAATTTCTCCAGAGCGCGCACTTTCATGAGACTTATGTCGTCCAGGACGAAGCTGGTGATCGCGGACGAGCCCACGTCGGCGATGGACCCTTCGGGCGAGTACGAGCTGTTCGAAAGGCTGCGTGCGATGCGCGCTGGGAAGACGATGGTATTTGTTACGCATCGCTTTGGACATCTGACCAAACATGCGGACCTCGTGCTGTACGTCAATTCTTTTCGCCTATGTTCCCATGCTCACGGGAAGGATAGATGCATGAAGGAAGGCGTTTTGGTGGAATCGGGTACGCACCAGGCACTCATGGAGATGAGCGGCGAGTACGCGAGATTGTATGAGGTCCAGGCGAAGGCGTTCACAGAGGAGTGAACCACAGCATATTTTACATGACTGCTATTACAGGCTACAACTCTACACATTGTACATTTGACGCTTCCACAAGATATAGGACGATAGTGCGTCGCTATCATGCACTTCCTTCAATCTTCTCTAGTAAGTTTGGGTGGCGCATTCCGAGAATGATGGCGCTTTACAGGATACATGCGATGTCCATCTGAGATGTCCCGTTGAACAAATTCATGGCTAACTCAAAGCTGCTTACGGTGCTGCCAGTACAGCCCGGCCCGTAAGGTACTTGGGCGGAACTCTCGCGGCAGGCCTTATCAGTGGCATTGCTACGGCGAGTCATTGGAGAACCAAGTTAACGGATTTCGTCGTGATAGCAGACATGTCGTGGGACGACGCATGTTGACAAACGTTGCAGTTATCGAGTCAAATCGCGGCACGGGGCCTCGACTTGGTTCTGGTCGCATGTCTAGGCTGTGACTGGACAGATGGGTGGTGAAAGAGGCGGGACCGTGTGATAGATATTAACTTGCTATGTTGTGTGCGGCTCCGGCGTATAAACGTGTTACCATGAGTGGTTTTCCGCCGGTTTCAGTGCAGACTAGGAGGGTGTGCCCCTGTGCCTATATCGCGGGAAGTTAGCAGAGCCTTCTCTAGAAATCACCCTGCGAGGCCAGCAGTCGCACAGATATCGTTGACAGGATCGAGAAGTGAAGGGTACCCGAGCCTATTGGCCTCCAGACAGATAGCCATGCTCTACTCGTCAGGTGTCAAGTTCAGGACATGATTCGAAATCGCGCGGCTGCTCTCTTCGAAGGAGTCGATTATGAGGTTCAGTCGCTCTATTTGATATTCTGAACAGACGTCGTTACACACAGGCTTGAACATTATCCAAACAGTCTAACTTCATTTCCACGATGTCTAGCTCCTCGAGGGAGCTGTCGGGAGAGGGGGTCAATTTGGCATCAGTGTGAATATCACACTGGATCTGAATTCCCAACTCCTTCGAATGATATCTGCTGGTACGCGCCTCCTCCCTCGAGTTCGCCGCACAAACAGACATGGCTGTGGAGAGACTGATGTGTACAATTATGAGGCATTGCGAGATACCCTGAACGCGGTGAGGGCATGCTGAGGGGTATGATGATACGACTCACGAAGAATATAGGTATGATGCAGATCATAACGAAGCCTATATTGTATTCCATCTAAAAGCGGGGCCTGTCAGGGCTTGAAATCACGACTTAAGAGTCGAGAAGCTCACAGTGACGTGTCCGGTGGGTGCGATGGTTGCGATACCATAGAGGAGGAGACCAATCCATGTGACAAGTCCGGACTCGACGATTCCTGTGATCAGCATAGGGTAACGTCCGCCATGGATGTCCCTTGTCTTCCCAGAAGGAAGCTGGTTCGAGATGTATCTTATTCCAAGAGCATGAGCATCCGACACAATTTCGATAATCATGATACATACACGATCCGGGCTATAATCAGCCCAGTCAAAACCGTGTTGATGGTGAACATCATCCAGCCCCAGGCCGCGTTGATCTGGAACCCCACCCAGTACAAACGGTTGTACGATGCGAGGTTCTCGTAAAACGTGAATATCTGGAAGTCGCTGGACAGGCCTAGCACTGGACAGCGATATCAGATGACGATCCCCATCCACAAAATCGAGACAGCCCACTCACGAGCATTGACGATGACCGCGGTCGCTGGAACATACAAGGCCCATTTGGAATGACCGAAGATGACCCAGAAGCGCCATACTAAAATTCCGTCCGCAAGGAGACCCTGAAACAGTATCAAAATCAAGCATATTGGATTAAACGGAGACCTAACTGTAACCGTAGTCGCAAAGCTTATGCAAATATGTCAGCGATAGAGAGTACAACCTGCGGAAAACCGTGACAACATACCTTCCAACGAAAAGGGCAGGGACAGAGAACGCAGGGACGAACGGGGAATCTTGCGGTTGGAAAGTAGATTGTCGCTGGGCATATATCACGCAGCGAGAGATGTAGTGAGCGCTTTCGAATATGAACCTGACAAGATCGTATAAAACGCCGTTCCACACAATCGTAGAACTTGACTGACAACATGACGGTGATAATACGGAGCTTGTTGTTTGCCGTCGTTCTGTTCTTGAAGGTCACCCATACGGCTAGCACAAATAGGACAATATATACACCTGAAGGCCACTGTAAATGCGAGAATAATTCACAGGACCTGCAAGGAGAACACTTACCAAACAGTGCACTCAACGCGGAGAACAGCGTTCCTGCAACGGAAAGCCCGATGAAAGCCGTCTGAAGCTCGACGTTGGTCAAATTGGTTGCCATATGTTACGGGCTATGGGCGAGAGCGAACGAGGTAGAGGACCGTGTGTTTCGAGCTGAGTAAAGGGGTCAGTCGAGTGCTTAGTTATACCTGGACAGACGGCCGTCGAGCCGCCCTCTGTTCTGACACCCCACGAATCTCGGCGCGGTGCATAATGGCATGCAACTGATAGCGGAACACCATGGACCTTGGAAGGTATGTTCAAGCCCTAAGTTAGAGTGTGATAATCCCAAATACAGGCACGCAGATGCATCCGAGAGCTAGAATAATGCATCTAGAACCCCTGCGAAAATTGCATGTCAGGGTTGGGGATGCATTAAGATGGGATGTCCACCTATTTGTAAAGGCGTCACCAAAAAGAATTGAGGAAAATATCGAGCACAAAGTAGGCTCTCCAGGTCGGAGGTATTCTGCCAACGTTGTTGATTGTTCCAGGTTACGTTGAAGTCGCACGACCCTTCGGAACCACTGAGCGAGACTCCCACGCTCGGCAGATAGATGTAATCTAGACGGGAGATGGGAGATTCTGCAATAGAGAGGCGTTGCTGCGCAAGATTACTTCTTGGAGGAGTTGATAAGTAATAGTAGCTTTGCGGGAACGCAGTGTACCTGAGGGAGTATTCGCGCGAGATTCCTCCGCAGCCCTATCTTGAAATCTCTCGTCAAGATCAAGATGGAAGCAAACGACGAGATTGTTGAGGGACACCGTCTAGCACGGTCCGTTACCCCCAGGGGGATTTCCTCTCATTGTAAACGTCGCCGCTTGTAATCGGTATCTGGATACAACACCGAAAATACTCTGAACCAAAGTAGGGATTCGCCGTAACGCCTCATATTAGAATGACAGATCTTGGGTCGTTTGTAGATGCCATTTGTGGTGGTACGGGCCTCTATCTGCGTGACATGTTACGAGGTCGAATTCTAGAGATGATAGCTTTATGGAGGGTGCAAACCTCATAGATCGCCACCGTATCCCCCGAGTTGGATACATACCACGCCAAAGGTTGGGTGATATCGACATTTCGTGCGCCTTTGCATGTAGGTCGTTCAGGAGCTACTATGTAGGCCCAAAAAGATGTATAAGTGACGATTTGAATAGCGGATCACCGTGCTACGGATTCATTGATGCATGCACTGAATGCACTCGTTGTGTAGCTGAGTAGACCCGATAGAGCTACGGGCAAATTTTGACAGTCCATACGATGGAGGCAATAAAATGAGGCTGCTCGATGATTCCGGTAATCGCCGTGATTCCGCATTTGGAAGGAGTGTACGGGGTCCTTGTGGGGCGTCTAGAATACACTGCACTTCATATTCGCTGCCGACCACCATCAAGCCTATCCTCTGTAGCTACAAACAGCCTTCGCAAACCACAATGATAACACCAGGTTTGCGAGAAGAAGTGAACCGCCGGCTGACTGCTCCCGATGTATCATCCCCCGCACCCTTCGACGAGTCTCTCGAGCAGCTGCGACGCCAATTGCTGGACGGCATCGCCTTACAATGGTCTCAGGGAACGAGGTATGCGAGTTCAATGAAATATCTTTTATGAGTGAGGTTCGTCTAAACTATCACCAGGGTTTTGGACTGCCCCTCCAACGATACGTCGCGGCAGTTGTATCTTGAAGCATGTAAACGCGCGCTGTCTCGAGTAGCGGACTATGCTTGGTCGCTGCAGGAGGACATCGAGACCTTGTACGGGAGGCTTGCACGACATAGCAACATGCAAGCTCCGATCAACAAGCTTCCCGACGATATCCTGCGCATGGTATTCAACCTTTGCTGCGAGAACGTGCCCCACGGGGACGCGGTGGCACGCGCCAAGGATCTCACCCAGGTGTGCACTCGCTGGTGCATAGTCGCGAAGGACAACATAGCCATCTGGAGTCGTTTCGATCTCACAGACGCTACCGACGAAGAAGCCCGGACGTTCTTCCGGCTCAGCCGCGGCCACAAGAAGAGGATCATGTACAGAAACCTGGAAGTGCGCAATAGTATCGTTTAATTACTCAACCAGCATATGGATTCCGTGGCCGAATTGGATTTGACGGCTAAGGATGAGGCTTCGTGCGTCTCCTGGATCAAAGACCGCATCCCCTCTGCGCCAGTCCTCCGCGCCTTCTCCCTTCGCCTCGCCGACTATGCCAGCACCTACCAGCAACGCCTTATTCCTGATTTCCCCGAGTTCACGAGCAAGACACCCAGCCTTCGTCACCTCACCCTCGAAAGGTTGCGTGCGCCATGGAGGAAGGAGTGCTATCGTAATCTCACGACTCTCCGACTCTCCAAGTGTGCCCTAGACCCACATTCTCTCGACGAAGATATCTTCGTTGTACTCGAAAGATCTCCGGGACTCCAGGAGCTTCAACTGGATATGTTCTGCCTTGTCGGTTGGCATCCTAAGACCGACAGGCTAATGAATCAGGAGAAGATCGGTGGCCGCAAACTCGCTCTAAAAGCATTGCGCATTTTGCGCCTATCGCTCCCCCACCCGTATCTCTTCTATGTTCTACGCGGACTCGATATTTCGCAGCACCTCCGGCTTCTTCATCTCGACGTTGTTGATTATGATAACCATGATTACACGGCCGCTCTATTGCGAATGTTCCATCCAAAAGTCATGCATTGCGACATCCCGGCTGGTGCTCGTTCAGTTCTGCTAGAGCAGCAGGAATACCCGTCGCGATTGGAGACGCTAGAGTTCTCAGGAGCTCATCCCGAAGGCCTCTGGCGGAGGCGTATTTCTTGGAGGGGCGCTGCTGGACAAACATGCGTGCAGGTGCTGAACACACTAATGGAACACCACTATCAAGCTCTCGTCTTAGTGGAGTCATTCGAATTTGTCTCTCGCAAGAACGCACGATCCACGATGAGCTTCGATGTTCCCCAGAATCTGCCTTCTTTGGTAGCCCGCCTCACCAACCTCGTTTCCTTAAAGCTAAGCGCAACAAACCACCACCAGCTCATACCAAGAATATCACGTTTCCGCTTTGCGCATCTCACCTCCTTCTCCGTCACCACACCATTCCTGGAGCCTCTCCCCGCCATACGTATCGGTTGGTTGCCATCGTTACACGGGAACTGTCCTGAGCTCAAGCATTTCGACGTCACCCTCGACCCGCAGGATGCGCAGGAAACTCTAGGAGGGCCGTTCCTCAAGGGTGCTGACGAAGTCGACGTGAAGCTGGCAAGGGAAGAGCTAGAAGCCATCGCCCGCGCCCATACACACATCTCAGTCCGAGGCTATGTATACGTGCGAAAGGGCGAAGATGGCTTGGGAGAACCGCAACTCACACAGATATGGCCAATGGCGGAGAAAGAGCTGGCGTAGGATGATGAAAGTTTTGAACGAAGAGGTTGAGGAGAGAGAGCGACGAGGATCTGTGCAGCACTCACTTCCAAAATTCTGCCTTCGAGGGTGGACGCCCGCAGACGCGACAGGTTAACCATTCGGGAGGAGTTGTGGCGGAAAGGGCGTCAGAGACATCTTTGTAGGGCCAATTTGACTCACGTAGGTAGCACGACCTGGGAATTTACAGTCGCCAAGAGATAGAAACAGAGGCGTCATTGATTTATTACAATTTTAAGGACACGACATACAGAACATAGGGATTTAGAGGCTCGGAGGGGAATATGATTACCCTCGTCGTGACCTTACCCAGCCCTCGCACTCTGGCGGAGGGTAGCGAGAAAGACCTTCATCGTCTACGATATTCTCGCTTCAGACATGCGTATCGAAACTGGGGCTGGGCCCGGTCCGTCGCAGTCTGGGGCTTCCCGTAAGAAGCAGAGACAGAATAGCTCGGAGGGGTATCACCGTCGTCCTCGTCGTCGCCTATCCGCGTCTCGGTGGGGGGTCAAATGGCCCAGCAGCTGTCGGATCCTGGTAGTCGAGTCCGCGCGTGCGTTATGGCCATGTTCGAATCTACGGCGCAGCAGGCGATGAGATCCTGGTAGTCGAATTCTCGCTTGCATTGTGGCCGTAGTCGGACCCCGTCCCCGTGGGGACTAAGTGGCTCGGCCGGTGTGACTAACAAAGTCGTCGTCCCAAAGGCGTCTTGGCCACTGGGAGCGTAGTGTAGTGTCTGCCTCGTTGACGACTAGCTCGGCAGGGAAGCGGTCTTCTCTGCGTCGAATACCTGGACAAACAGTACCCGGACCCTGATAGTCGGGTCTTCGCGAGCACTGTGCCCGTACTAATTCGACTCTCGCCTCGTCCCCGTAGGCATCGTGTGGCTCGGCCGGTCAGAACCGTTGTGGTCTTCGTCCCAAGAGCGTCTTGGCCACTGGGAGCATAGCGTCCGCCTCGTCGAGGACGACTAGCCCAGCAGGAAGTGGCATTCTTCCATGCATCGTATCTGTATTCGCCTCTCCACGCAGGCGTCGAGTGGCTCAGCAGGCAGTCGGATCCTGGTAGTCGAATCCTCGCGTGCGTAATGACCACTGTAATGGGATCCTATGTAGGATCGGATAGCTCGGCAGGGAGTCGGACAATCCGTCGAGAGACGTCTTCATCCTCCGTGCGTCATGACTACCTCTTGTGTCGCCTATCCACTAGGCTCGAGGGCGAGTAGGTCTTCGTCGTCTGCCTCTCGCCATTCTTCTCGTCCTCCAGGCCCGTGGGGCGGCAGCGCGAGTACGCGAATCTTCGAGGGAGACCGGCGTCCAGAGACAACTTCAAGAAAAACACCAGGGGTCTGTCCAGTAGTCGAAGAGAGAACTGTCAAGAGCTGCCTAAAGAGAATCCATTAAGTTGAATCGAGAGGCTAGAGTCCGCCGCGAAGCTGGTGACTGCGGCTGGGGAGGAGCGAGGCTGGTTGTCGCGACGGCTGCAAAGCGGGGGCGAAACCAGGTCGGAACGTCGAGCCTGGGTGTAGGGTCGAGTCCGAGGGCAGCATCCGGCGAGATGTGCGTGGTTGTGTGCCACAAGATGTGGACTTTGGAGGAGGGAGGGGATGAGGAAGGTGGTGGTATGGAGGAAAGAGAGAACGCGGAGACCCGGCGGCTGTTTATATGCGAGTTGGTGGCTGACTTTGGGAACACATGACTGCTAGTCGGAATCGGTATGTCTGCCTCTTGCGACCTCCAATTTCGATCTCAACCAGAGCTGACAACTCTCCCACACGTTCCGTGGCTTTCGGCAACTCCCGCTATGCGACTACGTCCTGCAACATCAGACAGTTTCGAAAAATATAGACTCATATTTTGGCATATAGCTCTCTCCTTTGTATATAAGATTTGATACGCAGCCACCTTCATGAACAAAGGCGTTCAGGAGTACATGCATATGCGGTCTCGAAAGCTCGGCCGGGAGGCCTGATATGTAATATCACTACGCCACCACTGTCCCGACCTCGTCCGCTGGGAAACGACGACGACGATCGCGCCGCACCATGGAGAATATTTTAACCATATTTTCTACGTTTCGACATGCTAGCTAATGTCAGCTCGATGATTCCGGAGGCGAAGAATATCTTGATCATGGTAATCCGGTACAGAGTATTGAACTCTCCGGGCACTTGTGATCATCCGTTGCGAAAGCGTGCGTATGTTTCGGGACAGTGCGAGCGAAATGGGGACGGTGTACAAGGATGACTGGTGTGAGACATATTCTTTGCGTGGTGCCGCTAGTATGTCCGGAGGGTAGATCATAATTTCTAAACAAGATGCCAGGTCGTGAACTATTCTGAAATTCGACGCGACTTCGACGCGCACAAATCAAGTGAAGCGTGGACCTCCGCAAGCTGCGAGCACTTCTGTATTTACTCCTTATAACCATATACAAACACGTACGACCACCGGTGGGCTCCCTCGATCCCAAACCACGTTCGAATGAACATATGCGCCACAAACGATTTGGTGGCGGGATCGAGGCGCCCATCCATAAACGGAAGCTAAATCACGGGCGTACATTCGGCAAATGCCGGGAGCTGAGCAGTACCATCAAGCCACCCATTCAGGCGCTTACCGGTACACCCAGAAACATCGTCGGCGTCGGCAGCAGCATCCTCAAGACAAGGTGCGGCGAACTTATGACCCTACGCTCGACGTTTACTAACAACCTCTTTCCCCTAGGTAACTCCCCTTTCCGTCACTAATGTGGGTGAAACGATGTTTCGTCGAGCCGGATGATTTCTTGCCGCAAGTTTTGGTCTGGTGGTGGTGGTGCCGAGTCGCTTCAGAACTGCGGTTTGGATGGCACAGTCTCGTGGGTTGAGGAGTTTCGATAGAGGAGGCATGATTGTATTGGCTGGACCGGTGGAAGGAGAGGCCAGAAGTCATCCGGCTCACACCCTCGTATGTTTCCGCTCGACTTGATGCTAACCTTTGGTCTTTGTTTCTAGCGCAATGGCCCAACGCGTCACTCTCCGCAAGCGCACTCCCTACAACACCACCTCCAACCGCCGGAGGGTTGTAAAGACACCCGGTGGCAAGCTTGTCTACCACCACCTCAAGAAGCTCCCCACTGCCCCCAAGTGCGGTGACTGCGGCATTGCTCTCCCCGGTGTGAGTACTATCAGTTTTGGAACACGTCGGCATGCATTAAACACGCCTATTCCAGGTCCCTGCTCTCCGCCCGCGTCAGTACGCGACGATTTCCAAGACGAAGAAGACTGTGCGCCGGGCATACGGTGGCTCACGATGCGGTGACTGCGTGAAGCAGAGGTGCGGAAGCATGTCCTCGTGTTTCTCTCGTGTTTCTCACCCATCGAGTAGGATTCTGCGCGCGTTCTTGGTCGAGGAGGCGAAGATCGTCAAGAAGGTCATCAAGCAGCAGCAGGTACCCGGCCGCAAGTAAACGTACTCGGCCGCTTTCCCGTTGTTTGCTGCTTTGTTGGGCCTGCACGGCGCGAGGGATTCTCTCGCTGGCGATTATATACTATGGCGACGACATGCTCTCCTACCCGCTTTCCCGCATGCATTTGTACTGTTTTCTTCTCGCTCATGACAAAAGCTGGCCGATGAAGCCACCGCACTTCTACGAGCCTGATATGGCCGAGTGAGTCCTGAGAGTGCGCGAGTGAATGGTGTGCACAGCTTGGGCCGCGGGCAGCGCGAGCATAACGCAATCGGCGGGCCATCGATGCCGTTACGTACGTACAGGCCGCGGACGCGGGTCAGCTCGTCCCCTTGTCTCCTGCTCTCATCCTCCTCGCACACAATTGAAACATGGCGGCGCGACTGTCAACGCCCGCCGACTTCCAGGCCCTCGTCGACCAGTACGACACCTGGCTCTTCGACTGCGACGGCGTGCTCTGGGAGGGCACGCGCCCGATCCCCGGCGCGATCGAGGTGCTGCACTACCTGCGGAAACAAGGTATGCGGCTCGCCGTGTCTCGCGCGCGGGCTCTCAGCATGCCTCTCGACAAGGGAAGGCGGTGATATTCGTCACGAACAACGCGACGCAGTCGCGTCGGATGTACAAGGCCAAGTTCGACAAGCTCGGTGTCGAGGCGCACGTTGTATGTCCATTCTGTGTGTTTTGTGTACGCTACGGCTCGCTGAAGAGGTATGTAGGATGAAATCGTGGGGTCCGCATACGCGGCGGCGGTGTACATCTCGTCTGTGCTGCAGCTGCCCAAGGAGAAGAAGGTGTACGTGGTGGGGATGACCGGAATCGAGGAGGAACTGCGTGAGGAGGGCATTTCTTTCCTCGGCGGCACGGTGCGCACGCTCCGCCCTTCCCTGCCGCACAATGTCCCGCGCGGGGGCGACTCACGCCTGCTGCGCACTTTGCAAGGCCGCAGAAGACAACACGCTCGCCCCGTTCAGCCTCGAGCACTGGACACCTGACCCCGCCGTCGGCGCCGTCCTCTGTGGGCTGGACACCTCCGTCAACTACACCAAGCTCTCCAAGGCGTTCCAGTACCTCCTGCGCCCCGGCTGTGCGTTCCTCGCCACCAATGGGGATAGCACCTATCCCACCGCACACGGCCTCCTCCCAGGCGCAGGCTCCATCGGAGCCCCGCTGAACTATGCGCTCGGGAGGTCCCCGCTCTACATTGGAAAGCCCGCAGGCACGATGCTCGAGTGCATCAAGGCAAAGTGCGTTGTTCGCTCGCCCACGCCCGTCTGACCTGACGGACCCAGACACAACTTTGACCCCAAACGCACCATCATGGTCGGAGACCGATTGAACACGGACATCGAGTTTGGCAAGAATGGCGGCCTTACAACCCTCCTCGTACTCACTGGTACGTCCCACCGCTCATTGATATCCTGCTGCGCTCGAAGCGTGATGTACATGATGCAGGCATTACCAAGGAGTCCGAGATCTCTGGCCCGGACGCTTCACCGACAGTGCCGGACTACGTGGCGGGATCTATTGGAGATTTCCGAGTCCTCCAGGAGTAGCGCGCGAGAGAGATGGATAGACGATAGACGGGCGTGGAGGCCGACTATAGAATGCGTTGTATCCTTGTGGTCGGATAGATTGGACGCGACATGTCGCCTTGCACCTGCGAAACGGAGTATCCCTTCAGTGCATTGCAGCCAGCGGTGCGCCCGTGCTCAGGCACTCTTCTTCTTTGACTTCTTCTTGGAAACTTTGCCCTCTAGCGCGTCCGTTTCTGTTGCGCTAATGCCGAGGTCGACGATTTCCTTGACATTGGTCACGGTCATGGCCCACAGAGATCCGAGGACATAGCCAGCCATCGCGCCCCACGCCGGCGTGAGCGGCCATGCCTGGAGGACAATCAATGAGCACTGATTGGACAGCTCAGGTGCCATTGCGTTGACGAACCTGCCACGGACGATCCCAATCAAGGCCAACGGGGATGACACCCGCCCAACAGCCCAGGACAGTGCCGATTGCAGGATATACGAGCGCGCGTTCTATTTGGTTTCGCGGTCTGCAGCGGAAGAAGTGAGCTACTGGTACATGCGATAGGCTTGCCGCTACGCACTGAAGCTCGGCGAACAGTCGAACCCAAGTCAGGCGTCGGACGAGGGATTCGGTGTCAGATTGGAGGGTTGGGACACCAAGAGCATACGCCGGCGCATAAACAGTTAGGGTCGCCAAAAGCAGCGATAGCAGGTATGTCTCTAGGATGTGGCTGGAAGGGCTTTCAGCGCACTTGACCGCGGTGATTGTCATGGGGTCATGCATACCTGGCTAACGGTGCCCCGAACAATACAATTATGATATGGAGAACGGCGGAAGTGCCTAGTGTTGCGAGGATAGCTCGCCAGCCCGCCTGTGCTCGCCCAAGGTGAGATGCGAGCGTGTGGACGCGAATGAATGGGACACGCTTACCGCGCCCTTCTGCTTGTCCCATTCTTCACGGCGCAGCCGCCGCTCTGTCCTCTGCGCCTCGGACTCGGTCCAGTTTCCCTCCGCGTCTTGCAGCCCCTCGGGGGGAACGCTCGCCTCGAGCCTCCAGTCACGGACCCAACCGGCCCACCAGAGCTGCAGCACCACGCTCCCGAGGCACAACCACACCAGCGTCCGCGCGGGGCTCTCCGTGAGCATAACAAGCGGGGCACGGCGCGGCTTTGAGCGGGCGGCCGCGGGCGATGAGAAGTCGGAGAACGGGCTGCGGGGCAGGACCGCGGCGACGAATGCGACGAGGCCCGCGTGCACGCCGACGAGCGACGTGTAGCGGGCGTAGGGGAACCACAGCTTGTTCGGCGGCGGCGTCGTGTGTGCCGGCGACGACGACGACGCCTTTTTTGCTTTCACTTTCTGGGCTGACATGGTTCACCGCACGGGGCACGCCGGGCGCAGGGAGAGGTCGGCGCAGGGAGCAAGGGAGGAAGTAGTGAAGCGCGTAGGCGCCGGGCGGCTTGTGTGTAGGCGCCTGTGGGTGCGGATGGCGACCGCAGGCTGCTGCTCGCTGCCCTTCTGCTTCGAACGCTGCCCGCAATCTCCCACCTGTCGCCTTCTCCGACGATCCGGTCACGCTGCAACTCCCCCCTGCAGCGTCGCAGCTATTTCAAACTCGCGAGCCTGCTAGTGAACGGGGTAGCAACGATGTGGAGGCGTTCATTTGGCTCGACGAGGGCCGTCCTGCGCGACCCACGGTGCAATGTCCGTGTGGGTAGGTTTATTCGGGCTTTGTGCGGTAGTGAGAAGCTTTTTCTGCTGCTCATAGAACCGTGTTTTAGCGAAATGAGAGTTATCTTGCCGACATCCGAGGCGGTAGAGGCCGCTACAAGCTCCCCAGGGTTCTGCACACGGCGAAACAACACGTTCCCTGAAAGTTCCCTGAAATTGCATCGTTGTGGCGTCTGACCTACCGCGATTCCTTGGTCCGTGATCTCCTTGCTTCGTAGCTTCTGATGTGTCCAGATATCTACTCAAGGTCCCAACCCTACGGGGACGGCGCGGGTGCTATTGCGAGTCCGCATTTTCAAGCACCGCACAATGCTATCAGACACACAGCGTTCCGCGCGATTGGTAGCACCGTTCCCGCAGAACCTCGTGGTTCTCGATGTCCGGTACCCACAAGCGGCTCGGAGCGGATGGGCTGCGCACGATCTGCCACCCTGCAATGCTGCCCCGCAGAAATCATGTACGGGTTCCTGCAGACGATAGCGGGCCGTGGGTGGGCCTCTGACAAATAACGTCAACAATTTATTGCTCCATTGAATTTGTTGGTAAGCACCCAGTCGTCAGAATATCTTCCACTGAATAACGCTGACGCATTTTCACAAACCAAGTACTGTCGCGCCGCTAGAACAATTGATTGACATCGCGAAAATAATTAGTCAAAGAACCTGGTGTGTTCAGCTTCCCAAATTGATACATTGATCCGCAGAGATCGAACATATGGTGAGAGGATTTCCCTCCTGGGGCCAGTTTGTCGACCGTCTTCCAAGTGTGCCCGCTCTAATCAAAGTCCGGCGATGTTTCACAGACAGCGAACCATAGTCATCATTCGATCGTAAGGGCCTGTTGGACCCTGTTGACATCTACCAGTGCGTGACCTGTCAATAAGTCCAACCTCCTTCCATTATTCTGTTAGTCCCCGTGATGACTTTTATCCCTCGCACCCGGGGGAGCAGTCCTTAAAGTTCGTTCAGAAGCAAAACAGTGGCCCGAGGTACTATCAATGTCCACCCATTTTTCGCATTTCTTTCCTACCGCTGTTGGTCGCGCACAGGGCATGACAAAACTCAAACTTTTGGGGCCGCCACATGTTATACCCGCCGCAGGGCATCAGGTGTGCCTTGTCACGCGTTTCCTTGTGGAGTCTCTGCTACCGAAATATCTTTCCACAGCTGACGTCCTTGCAACCACTCAGGTGCGAACTCCAATGCGCCAAAAAGAAGCAACTCTGATAAGTGTGAATTTATCTCTTGACTACCGCCTTATAGTTGCTGCATCTAGTGAAAGAGAAGACTCTCAGCCCCACCAATTCAATATTGTAACGCGCAAAGAACCACAGGGCATTTTCCTGAAGAAGATGATCTACGAACGCCCAAACCTTTCTACCCTTTCCCAACACAACGAAACCGCCTCGTTGGAACGGTCGAGAACAGAAGTCTTATTCAGTGGAGGCATCGGGCGAGACGTACCACCGTCATACACGACTTCTGGCTGCGATGCGCTCGCGCGAAGCCCATTGGAATCCGTTTCCAGGAAGAAAACAATCCAACGTCCGCGCCCGACTCAACCCGTATCAACGCGTGGTGGGAAATTGATACAGGACGGAGGTATGTGCCCCTGTGGTTGCCCAATTAGCTGGGCGATATTGGACCGCGCAGCTACATGGGCGCATTCTTGTTTCGTGCGCCGGTTTGTGTTTGTTGAAATCGGGTTCTTCCCGACTAGACTCGGCGATGCTGGTGTTCGCGCTTCGACTCGCTTTCTCCTCTCAATTATGCTTCCTTTGATACCGCCGGCTGGGCTGTAGTCCAATGAAATTATCGAGAGGTCCGCCTACGGCGGCCACACCCAGTGTACTCGTTCGTTCGTACCAGGTCAGTCCGAACTTTACACAGCCGCCATGTTATCCACAATACCAAAAGAAGCACTCTCCCATCATGGCTCCTGTCACTTCGGGCTCGGTCTACTAGTTCATATGTCGACAAGATGCCAAGTCCGTGCACGCCCAACATACATTCCCACGCCGCGCTATCTCAGGATTTCGTTCTCCTTTCTCCGAACAACCATTCCACCTCTTCGGCTTCGTCAACACGACTTTGCTTTGCACACGACAGAGAACACAAGAGCCGGGTCATACTCGTTCTGGCTGGGAAATCAGTGGCATGCATTCGTGTGTACCGAAGACGAGCCGGTCCGAAAAGCGAAAGCATACAGAGTCGTACCGTTGAAGACCCGGGAGGAACTATCGCTCAAGTACGGCCCTCTCGCACCGCATTCCCAAACCGGACTGCACACTCGCTTTCGCGGATGTCCTGCCCCGAAAGCGGACCTTGTTGCATCCCTGTGGGCGACCGCAAGCTATCATTTAATGTGGCCTCGTGACCCTGCAGCCGCAGTGTGCTCGACGAGCTAAGGCCCGGCAAGCGATCGTTTGAGGACAGAATTTCCTTATTCGCCTCCTCCGTCACGCCCCCTCTAAATCCTGAGAGAACTGGCAGAGACGGCACGGTGAGTTTCCGCTTGCTGTTCCTTTCTTCTTCGGGAAGCACGCAGGCGGCCGTCGTGCGGATTAGGCACTACGCAGGGCGGGGTCGACCAGGAGGGCGCGCGCCGCCTCGCCTTGTATTCTACCACGGCAACTGCTGGCTTCGTGGCTGCCCATCCGCGCTCGCTGTGACAGCAGCCGTGACGGCGCTGGGTCTGGGTGCCAGTGACTGCCGAATACGCAAAGAGGCTACGGGCTTTTGCGCCACAGGAACATCTTCTGAACAGTTGGGAGGAGGCCGTATATTCAAATGTCGCATTAACCGAGGAAACCTAGACGACGTGTCGGGGCAGATATCCCTTTGCTGGTGAGACACCGTTAAGACACCGACGCACGGCTCGTCGGCCGTTGGTACCCTCGTGCCAGAAGAACGCAGATTGCGAGCGGCGTGCGCCGTGCGCCCCGGCAACCTCCGCCACCGTTATGTCCAGCAGCACTCAGACAGGCTTCGCGACAGCGACGGCGTCCCAGCGATGCTCCAGCGGCCGCTACTCTGCGAGCCCGTGCGCCCCACTCGAGAGCTGCGCTGACCCACGCCGGGCCTCGGACACAATGGGGCGGCCGGGCTGCCCATCTCTGTGTGCATGTTGCATCGTGCCTCTGGCAATCTGCGAGGACGCCTCGGCGGTCCGACGGGGCGGTCGGGGCCAGGCGATGCGCTCGAGACTGGAGACTGAAGCTTATTCACCCTTCCCGGCTGCGCGTACGCTCAGCCGTTCTATCCCACCTGCGGGGGGCAGGCCGCACACGCCCTACGAGCCATTTCCGAAGGCGAGCAGGTGCATTGCATCACATAGCATAGGGACATGAGCGTGGAATAAGGCGACAGCAGGTTGACAGCGATCCCAGACTACCAAGGTGGAATACAATTATATGCGACGAGGTCAAATTATGGCGAGTGCGTTTCGTTTTCCGGGGAGATCATGCGCGTGGCTGATCTCCATCTATGCTCGGCTTGGGTATGCGGTGCCCCAGTTGTGCATAGCAGGCTGGGTGGCACTGTAAAGGGTGTAGCCATTGGGATCTGGGGGCGCGTCATGTGAAGACTTCGCATGCCGTAAATCGGACGTCATGAATACGAGTTGCAGGGTGCTTACCGCGTACGAGTCTTCTTCGACTTTGACGATCCCATACGGACTGACGCCGTTGTACTGCTGCTGCTGCTGCTGCTGTTGCGATGAAGGGTCAGAAGCAAGCGTGCGTGGTACGTAGTGCGCGTAGGGATCAGCTGGCTGTGGGCAGGAACAAATCAATACTAGGATCGCGAGTCCGGACGGGCGCAGTTTGCTGTGAAGCGAAACCCGCAAGCAAGGGACGAACACTCGCCGAAAAGGATGGGGTGGAGGGGCTCGAGGTTGCGCTGCTCGGCGGCGTTTCCGGCATGTGATACGAGAATGCGCCGTATGACGTCCCGGAGGAGACGGAAGAAGACCGCTCGTTGCTCATCGAAGGCGAGTGGGGGCTGTGTGAATAGTTGTGCATCATGGGGGGCATTGATAGGGTTGGCGGGCTCGCCAATTGAGTGCTCGAGCTCTGCGGGGTGTGTGTGAGCGGAGGCGGACATTGGGCGCCGCGAAGACGTACCGCTTGCATCTCGCCAGGGAAAGTACCGCGTCGCTGTCTGAAATCGTGATCATACGGGCGGTGATCCAGGGTGGGCGAGCTGTCCACCGTTCGCTGGCCGAGGTCGGGGCGGAGCCGTGCATTCCGCTCCTCGAGCTGTCTTCGCAGGCTCTCGACCTCGCGGTGCAGCTGCATATTCTCCTGTTCGAGTTCGCGGAGGCGTAGCGGCGGTGGCAGCGACGCCACCTGGTCTGGCGAGGACGCCAGTGCATGTTGTAGTCGGACGACAGTTTGCTCGAGCTGGGTCGCGGACCGCGGTTAGCACGGGATTCGAACGCGGATGCTCCGCGACACACCTGTTCGATGTACGCCTTCCGCTTCGCGCGGTGTCGCGCCTGCGCCTTGGCTGTCGCTGTGGATGAGTGAGTTGCTGGGTGTCGCGGACGACGCCACGCACCATTTCGACTGCGTTCGGGGCGGTCGCTGTGGCTGCCGGGCGACGACGGATGCGACTGCTGTGAAGGCAGATTTAAGAGAGGGAGCGGCGTCATCGAGTAACGTAAAGCTGGAGGCAGGAAGTGTG
The DNA here is from genome assembly GCA_027924225.1 of Bjerkandera adusta. NCBI lineage: Eukaryota > Fungi > Basidiomycota > Agaricomycetes > Polyporales > Phanerochaetaceae > Bjerkandera > Bjerkandera adusta. The sequence continues at coordinate 64,531 of BSCZ01001547.1, read as the reverse complement.
ATCGGGACTGGAACAGGGCTGCAGAGAGTCGGGGATCAGTGCCTGCGTTTATATCTTGTGTTGCTACCGCCTAGCCGCTCGGTCGTGTCCATCCCATCCCGGCTGGTTTGCAGCCTGCCGATGCGCGATCTAGTGGCTTTGCACAAGCTCGGCGGCCTTTTCCAGTTGCGTTGGCTTGTTTCGGGCAAATCTCCCGCTCTATCACGCCCCCTGCCCTTTGGGCACCCGTCAGCCGTCCAGGGCACGGAATTTTATCGCAACGGCCCCTGCGTTCCCGTCCGCTGGCAGCAGGGCCGCTGAGCTCCATGCAGCTCGACTGCCTGCTCGGCACCGTTCGGCGGCGGCCGAGCTGAGCCTGTCCTTGGAACCCCGCGTGCGCTCCCCGCCGCGGGGCCTGGCCAGCGGCCGCGTCGATCGCTCGCTCAGCACACGGCACAGCGCGCACGACGACCGCACACGCGTCGGGGGCTGGCTCGGGCGATGTGTTCGGCGGACGCGGCTGTCGATCATGCGTGGTTCGTCTCGCGAGTTCAATTGAGACTGGAGGCGCACGGCCCGGCATCTCCCGGGCCCAACCACCCTCTGGCTCGGGCTGAGCTTTATCTCTACCACAACATCCCAGCGGCTGCGAGCCAAACCTTAAGGCTGGGAGCAACGAGGCTGGCCTGTCCGGCACACACCTACCGCTTTCGTACGTGCCCGTCTTGCCCTGCGAGGGCATGCCATTCGCCCTGCGCGACTACCATGCCCTCCTCGAGCTAGGCATCGGACGCCCCGCCGCTCTCGCAATTAAACACAAGGACAGGCACACCCCATGGCGACCATCATCGCCAGCAGGACGAGGTCTTTCTCGAGGCGGCCAGGATGAATACACCTCCCGCGGCCGTCTGCGCTGCGTGCGGTGCCGCTCCCCGTGTCGTTTCAGACCCGGAAACAGACCTGCCCTCTGCCAGTGCCCCACCGGGGGTGATGCGCAAAGATAGGAGTGCCACAGCCACGCCTTGCCCGGTGCTCGATCCCGGAGAAGCCCCCGCCAGCAAACGTGAGTGCGCATTGCGTCGTCCCATGATTGCACAGCGCTTCAAATTCTACACGCTCTCCAGGGACGCCTCTTTCAGACGGTGGCCGTCGCGGCAGATCTCTGTGCGCTCGCGCCCCCTTCCCTTCTCCTCCTGGAATTTCTGCTCGCCCCGGCCGCACACAGCCCCCGCGTTCTCACTACTTATCACGCCCCAACCAACAGGCTATAGGCTTTGTTCGTCGTTGCCGCCTCGGACACTTCCTGTTCGAGCGTCTGCCTCGCTGCGAATTGAAACTCTCCCCAATCCTACCCAATCAATCGCTCCTTCGAGCGCGCGGAGGAGTACAAGGGGCTCATTTAGCCCATCGCTGGTGTGCAAGGCTCATTACTTTAACCTCTCGGGGGATCCCCACCTCGTACGGCGTTGTTCGGAATTGCTGTGGATCTCCCGCCCTCCTCTGGAACAACTGCAATGCCTCTACACGGAGAGAAGTCTCTCCAGCGCCCTCGAGGCAGGATATTCATCGTCTCTGCCACAAGCTGCCCATCGTGCCCAGTCTTCTCGAATTTTCGGTTCGCACGCGTCACCTCGGGTATCGCAGCAACGTACGTTCGTCATTCATCCCATTCTGCCCCTGCCGCAGAATCGCCATATGAATCGCGCGCGGTGGAAGTTGGATCGACGATACGCGACACATTGAGGGAGAAACGACGAAAAAATAGCACGTGCCAAGCGAACCTTCCGTCGCGCGTACGCCCACCTCCGAGGATGTGCCTCTCAGTGTGGGCCCATCGACATCATCGAGCCCATTCAGACGTCGCGTCAATATCCGGGTCTAGCTTTTTGGGGATAATGTGGTCAGCGCCTTCAACACGCTTCAGTCAGCAACGCGCCGGGCTGCGCGCATTGTGCTGCCCAACGACACGACATCGACGCGTGGGCATATTCGCGCTGTTCTTCTCGCGCGCACGCATTGGGGGGTGATCGGACAGACAGACGTCAGTGTCAATGTCGTCCCTTGCACCAACACGGATGGGTGCGTCCGTCTCGGCACGGTCCAGGAACGACGGCGGCGCGACACTCGAGGATCACACTCGGCCGGGCGCCTCGTCGCCATGTCGACTCTGCGTGCGGCGGCGGCGCAGCGCAGGTCAAAGTCCGAGAACACCTCGCTGGGTATTGGGCACGCGCATTCCACCGGTGCAGAAACCGTTCAAGCAGACTCCGACCACGGGTGGCGTACGGGGTAAACCAACGGCGCACTCCGCGCCGCCGCCGCTGAGCCCCAGTTTTCCGTCGCCGCACGGCTCGCTGCTGCCATTTCGCCTCGTTTGATCTGTCGCCGCTGCCGGCATGAATTGAAGGGGAGCTATGGGCTGGGGCGTGGAACAATACGACGTCGTGTAGCCTATTGAACATGTCCCGCCAAACATGGACACTCATTCGCCGCTCGCGCGCGATTGGTTTTGCCGACGTTCGACCGTTAAGGATATCTGGGGGCACCATGTCGTCTGTGGCCTCGCGTTTTGCCAGACGGGTGGAATGGGGTCGTTCTCGATCGTAGCGTGTCCGATACATTTGTTGTTCTGCTGCCGCTTGCCGCGAAACGTGCTGTGGAGTCGTCCCACTTCCAGGGTCGGAGACGGGTACGCTGTCAGGCGTGCTTTGTCTCAGACGACACGCAGAATTTTACTGCTGCCAACGCTGAGCTAAGTGCATCACCCGCCGATATCGGTATAAAGTGCAGCGTGAGGCGCCGCGGCTGTTTCCCGCTAGGGCCCTTGACATCGTCCCGTGTAATTTGTACTGCGATCCTCCCGCGCCGAGGCTTGTATGAGGTGGGGCTGCCCTCCATTGGCCCTGAGCCCCTGCAGATCATGGCCCGGAAAACGGCTGCCGACTCCACCCACTAAGCACGCCGCGTCGCAGTCTCGACGGGCACCGCTTTGACGCATACACAGCGCGGGGTCTTGACCAGTATGGTGCACACGGGCCACCAGAGGCCGCTGCTCTAGCCGTGCTCCCGCGCCTCGCGTTTCAGACGCCACAGAGTAAGAATAAACCATGCCCACCTATCCCATCACCCGCGCATGTCTTCTTGCAGAAGATCAAATGCACAGCTGCGAAGATGGGTGCCGTGGACGGGAACCTTTGTAGAAATGGCATTATGCCGTGTGCAATGTCTGCCAGTGAGAGGCGCCGTTTGTAGAAAAGGCTAGGGTGGACGGCGATGTCAAACACGGAGTGTAATTTTCCATATTCCTTCTACCGACCGGATTTCCCTCACTAGGGTCGACGTAGGTAATGCTTAACTAACCATGCCGCGGAACCTAAACAATTGCTGAAGTTTGTAATGCTACAAGTACTGCATCCTGAGCCTCGAACCTCGACCCTCGAATCTCGAACCACTTCCATTCTCTACAAGTCTGACACGAGAAGCATCTCTGACATTGCTTACCAGGTGAGTGACAAAAGAAAGCTTCAGCCACGACCGACTAGGGTGCAGTCTAACGCTCTAACGCGCCGCTTCGTACAGTCTAGACAACCTTCGCGGGATTCTGAGCAGCGCTAGCCTGATGGATGGAACAAGCTCAACCACATACTGGCCCCGGAGTGCTCCAAGGTGGCGCAAGCATGCCTTTCAAGGGCACACCACGCAAGTCATGTGAGACGCTGGATTTATCAAGGAATATGCTGCAGTACAATCCGCCCAGGAACATCATTGAAACAAGAGCCGGAAACATTATCTTAACGGTGGGGAGAAAAGAATCCATCCAGTAGCGGTGGCCGTGCCCGCACAACACCCCCCAGGTGCCGAGAGACGCGTCGGCTAGCCCTCGACTTACCCATACAACAACCGTACTAATCCTTCTCGGGTTTCCTGGTGACTCAGGTGAGTAACATTGCATCGTTGCACCCTGAAGAGACCCACTACTCACACCGACGCGCTTTGCGGAGGCAGGGGATCTCGAATGAGGAGCCAGACGGGGAAGCCGACGAATTTGGCGCATGCGAAGTTCTTGACGGAGCAATATCTGTATCCACAGCGCAGAAAGCGGCTCACCTGCGGGGGTCACAGCTTAGCTATGCACGGAAGGAGAAGCAAGGAAGATTGCCGACGGACTGTGTCGGGGCTGCGAACTTCGGTCAGCACTCGGCGGCGGTCTCTGTCGGCCTGCGACGCGGGTCAGTCTCGATGTGCACGCGGCAACGACAAACGCGCTCACCTTCTGCGCGAGGACGTCTAACAACGCTCGCTTTACGCCCCGCGATTGATACTCGGGCACGACGAAGAGCCACAGTAGCTTCCACGCGTCTCGCCGCGCGATAGAGCCCTCCGCGATGCCAGAGGTGTACAATTCCTCCCACCGTGGATCATACTACCGCGATGTCAGGAACATAGGACCTCCCAAGAACAGGACAAGACGGACATGGACAGCATACCAATCGCTAATTTCATCTTCGACCAGACGGAGGAGGGTTGGATCGTCGCTGTCAAGCAGACATCGGCTCAGCATCCGCGCGACATGGGCCCCCGTGTGCGACCTACTGGAACCGATAATCGCTCCCTGGTGCCTGCCAAACGGAGATCCCTGCGAGCTCGCCGTCGACATAGGCCAAGTCACACCCACCGTTTCGCAGGGCCTCCTCCAGGCTACGTCGGAAGAGGACGTCTGCTGCGACCTCTTTCCCCGCGCTTAGGGATTCGATGGCGCGGTCTGTCGCACGAGACTGATTGGCATGACGCGACGCTGCATGCCTGGAACGTACGCACCGTCCTCGGTGACACGCAGCATAAAATCGACTGCGCGGTCGATCTCTTGCGCTGGTGGCGGCGCGGTCAGCATCTTCCCCGCCGCGCAGACAGACATACGCACAAGACTGGCCGTCGAGACGGCGGAGGGCGACGCCAGACATGGTTCCAAGCCGAGAGGTCGAGGGCGTACGATCGTGCGCGATACTTGTAGGCCGGCGGGCACCGCCTGCCGCGGAGGCCGAGGGGTTACCGCGCTCGTGCGGATCGGACGATGGGGGGTTGGGCACTCGAGGCGCCAGCGTGTACCACGGCCTGCCCGCGCGCCCCCTGCCAGAGTTCTGCATCCGAGTCGCGCGACGTTCGCAGTGCAAGGCACGACGAGTGAGGAGGAGGAGGGCGGTGTAGACGTCGCGCAGGTACGGACGCCAGCCTGGGCAGCCCCGCGCGTCGCCTTATACGCCAGCCGTGGGACGCCCGATGCATGCTCCCGGCGGACTCTCAACTGGTGCCCGCCGTCCCTGGCCAGTTCAGTCTCCTCGGGCCCTGTGTCCACGGCCTGGTGCGCCCCCGGCTGCCGACGATTTCAGAGAGCATTATCCGTGATTGGACCCGCGAGAGTTGCTCTGCAAGCGGCCTTTGCATCCGCGGCGGGCGCCATGCAACCACCCAGGGTCCGAGGGTCCGAAATGCACGCGCGCCGACCAGCCTCTGCAGACAGCTGCAGCCTGCCTGGGACTAGGTCGGAAATGTGTAGCACTGAAGGCGTGCCAAGCTAGTGCATCCCCGCTGCCCGACGCCGACACGTGCAGCAGTTTCACAGAGGCGGTGAGCGGTGGAAATTTCTGTGCGGCACGGAGACCTCACCTCGTTTGCTCCAGGTTCGAACAGAAGCTGCACGCAGCAGGAGACATAATTCCGACAACGACATCAAATCCCGTCGCGAATTGGCTCGTCCCTTATTCAAGCGCCGCCAGAATATGACAGACCGGAAATTGTAATTCCACTTCCAATTCCGCCTATTTCACGCTCTTGTCGCCATCTGAACCGTCCTTACTTCAACATGACACAGGGCGACTCCCACTACCTCCCCGAAACTCCGATCTCTCCACGAGCAGGTAAATCGGAGCAAATTTCCAGTTTCGAACCACTTGCGTGTACTTTATGTAGACCCTTTCAACGCTAGGGTGTATGATGCTAAACGTTCAACACCTTCGGCCTCGTTCGTAGTGTCCGAGAGCTCAAAGAGTAGCGCATTCCGACTCCGCCTTTGGCAGTAAATCGCCATTTTCAGGCCAAGCCTTATTCAAACACACGCTCGGGGCCTGATCGCGTAGTCGAAGTGTGCGGCCAGTGGTGACATAGACCTAGCCTCTGCACATTCGGCATCGGGTCCTGACGCGACGAGGCCGGAGATCGGGTGTTCATGTGAAAACGCGCTCAACTCTGTCGCGTTCCATCGGTCGTCTCAAAACTCAATACAAGGTGCAGGAGGTGGGGCTATAAAATACAACAACGCTCAAGGCACCTGATCGCACGGAATACGTCGCCGTCTCCTTGTAGACGGCCAGGCACGAAATGAACAAGGATAGACTGTGCTCGTGTCCGCCTCCACGGATTTCTAAGGACGCGATCACGAACTTCCGCGGAGACCCTCGGCGCGACGTTTGTTCATGCTCAGAGAAATGACGTTGGAAATGCTGCCCTGCATCCCTACTCAACGTGTCTGTTCAGTCTAAAGTCGCCCTGGCTTGGCACATCGACCTGTGATGGCAAAAGATTGGTGTCGGGACGCGTCCGAGACCTCATTCAGGCTTCCGGATATACCGGCTTCCGAGGTTGACAGGCGCAATCGGTTCTCTATCCATAAGAAATAATAACGCTCTTTATTGTTGTACGAACAGAGTACATTATTGTGTGGTTTTGATTTGAGTTCCATGGGTGAGAATGGCTGACGGTGTTACAGAGATGCCCTGTATATAATCGGCGCCGGGCAATTAATAGCGAGAGACTACGATAGATTTCGCAGTGAGGCAGGCATTGTTCGTCGCATCGATGCAATCATATTCCCATTCAGTCTGATCGTTTGAGGGTGCGCTCAATTCGTGCAGTCAGCAACGGAGACTAGGATCGCCCCTGGACAGCAAAATACCGCGGCGCGACACCTTGTGGCGTGCGAACAATTGGCAGACACATAACGACTACCCCTGGATAGCAAAACGCCGCATCCTTACCCTACTCCCACTTGACAGGTTCAGACTTCATACTTGTCGATGTCGACCTTGCGGCGTGCGAACGCGCAGCACGCGGGCACGCAGACACATAACGACCAACACAGTTGACCATCTCCCAAGGGATACCTGAGCTATCTTTACATATATCGACGCGCAAACGGACGTGCAAAAACCGCGAGAGGGACAGGGAGAGAGACTCGTATATAGAAAATAAAGCAAGCAAGCATGCGCCGTCCGCAACGGAGAAGACTCCGGCGGCGGAGGCGGCGTGATGGACGGAACCCGTGATATCCAATACAGTTAGAAGTTTTCTGTTCGGGATGGTCAGCGGTGGTAGATAATGCGCGATAAGACGGATACGCACCCTTTCCGAAGAAGAACCTGGTGCCTCCGGGGGTCGAGTACTTGTTCGACATGGTGTGCAGCGAGCGGGAGAGGACCGTAGGGCCACAGAAGAACTGCATCGAGGATCAGTACAGCGAGCATCGCGCAAGATTGAAAAGGGACGTACCACACCAACGTCGGTCTCAGGGTGCTTCTCGGCGATAGAGCTAAAGACTCGGTCCCAGTTGGGACGGCCGAAGTGCGTCGGCGCACGGAGAGACGTGATCGCGTCCTTCTCAGCACCGACGTCCTGGACGATGATGTTCGTCATGTCGTCCTCCTTGATCTTCGCCGTCAGGTAGATGTTGATCTCGATCCGGTTCTGCGTGTCTTGCTCCTCGATGGCGTGCAGCAGCGAGTGGAACCACTCGGCAGTGCCGAAGTCACGGATGACCCAGGTAAAGTACACCTTGGACAGACGCGTCGGCTTCGAGTTGTTGAAGTTGTTGAGGCGGTACCAGATAGACTTCAGGATGCTGTGTTGCGTTCAGTCTATGTGTTGCGGCGCGGAAAAAACAAAAACGTACGAAGCGAAGGGCGTAACGCCGATACCGGCACCGACGAGAAGCACGGTCTCGTAGTTCAGGAAGTCCTCGGAGGCAGAGCCAAACGGTCCGTCGACCATGACACGAGGAAGGACGCGGTTAACGGGCGGGTTCGCCGCAGTGCCGACGACCTTGCCCTCGGAGGGAGCGCCCTTGTCCTTCTTGTCGAAATCGCACCCGACGGCCTTGGCCAACGCCTTGGTAAAGTCACCGACGACACGGATATGAACGGAGATGTAGTCCTCTTCGGGCGCACTACGCAGATCCGTGAGCCCACAGGTGCCGTAAGGTGATCAGGATGACGTACCTCGTCAGGGTGAACGGATGCCACTGGAAGTACGAGATCTCGGGGCAGGACAGGAAAATGTACTGCCCTGCACGTGTCGTCGTGCGCTCCTTCTTGATCTGGAGCTCCATGACGTTCGACGGGTGCTGGATAACCTTTGAGATGTACGTGCGGTGGCGCGAGCGGACTTCACGGAGGATGCGCTCGTAGATCCAGATCACACCGCCGACGAGCCAGTAACGCTGCGCGACGTTGTCAGCACAGTGCATCAGGGGCGCGACGGGGCGCAGTTGCTCACCCAGAAGACACCGATCGTGTTGAAGGAGCAGTACGGGGGACGGTCGGGCTGGATCATGCAGAACATGCCGTGCAACTGCCAGTTGATGAAGAACACGATGAACAGGTGGTGGGTGTACCAGAACCACTCGAAGTGCGCACGGCGACGCTTCTCGATCGCAAACCACACCATGATGCCGAGGGCCGCGGTCATGATCCAGCCTGTGAGACCAGGACCGGTCGCAAAGTTGGCGACCAAGAACGCGACGACGCGCTGGCCGGTGGTCTTCGCGTCCGTGTCGATGATGGCGAGCTTTGCAAAGTTGACCATGTGTGCGCCGATGTGGACGGCGGACCAGAAGACGATGGACCAGGCGGTCGCCTTGTGGAAGGTGATGTTCTTGTCGAAGGGAATGAAGTGGTTCAACGGGGTGCGACGGATGAGCGAGATGAAGTTCCGGCAGACGGGCAGCAGGATGAAGATAACATCGACGTGGAGGACCAGGGCAGCGGTACGGGCAATGGCTGCAAGCGGATTAACGGTAAGTAAGAAAAGAAACGTGTTAGGGGCGTACTGAAGGTGCCTCCGAAGAGCGAACGCGCCGTAGTCAGGTTGTCCTTCAGCTGGTAGTGGAACGCTCCGAAGACGGCGACGAGGAGATGGAGGAAGATCCAGACGAAGAAGAACAGTCTCCGTCCACCCTCGTTAATCATCCAAAGATCCCACTTCTCGCGCCAGGTGCTGGGCGTGTACGGCGTGACCTTCGCGGACGCAGTGGTGTTTGTCCGCTGGAGGCCCTGCAGACGTCTGCGCTCGGTCTTGTTGCGCTGCAGATGGCTCGGCTGGTTCCCCCCGAGCGCAATGTTGGCCATGTCTGGGTGCTGCTCTAACGCAGGGACCTTTCCGTCTGAAAAGTCCAATCCCGACGACCGCTTCTTCGTGAAGGGCATAGTGGGCAGTGTGGGTGGTGCAAGCTAATTACGAGGCGGTAGCAGAGTCGACGTCCGGCGTTGCGAGTAAAAGATGGCAAGGGCCTGCCTGCGGTAAAGACAGAAAGGAATCGAAGAGAGATGGGCAAAGGAGAGGAGGAGCCTGAGGTCGCCAGGGGGAGGAGGAGAAAGAGGTGTATACCGGGCGCCAATATCCCGAAGGCCTTTTGATCGCATCACGTAGTCGTCGCCATAGTTTCCTTTCTTGTTTGACCAGACTGTTCGGGGCCGTCCTCGTCCCTGAACATCCCGTCCTCGTTGCCCGCCGCACCGAGCTCACAATCGACCTCGACGTATACGACCCAAAACGACCAACTTCCCGCCCCGCCGTAGTAACTTGCCTGAACAAGCCTGACCCGCGCAGAGCTGCTCGGCATGTCTGCCCGAAAAGTTTGCAAGTAGCAACTGTTGATGCTGATGAATGCAACAACTCGCAGAGGCTACAAGAAGTCGCAGCGTAACCCGGGATGACTACTGAGGCACCTCCAAGCAGGACTCGAGCAGCCTCTCAGGGCCCAGGGTCCCCGCCCCCCGCGCACGCATCGCTTTCCTTCATTCGTGCAGATTTCTGCCAATATTCTGCTCGATGCAATCACGTCCACAGTCGCAGGCTCTCTAAATACGCCAATAGCATCTATCACGTCGTGGTACCATATCAACGTCCTGCAGCTATCTTTAGAGGCGGCAAGATAACCCTCGTAGACTCTGCGACTGCCGGTAACCGCATCCGCAGCACTGTGCCTACCGTCGGCCATGTAGCAAAGCCGGATAGGTCATCCAGCGGGAGCTTGTACCCCAGGCACCGCTGCCTACGAGACCTGGCTGAGTCTTCGCTGAAGGCCACACCTCCGCTCACCCTCTTTACGGCAGGCTCGCAGCCCTGTTTATGAATACTTGCTCACAGGTGCGTTGGGCCACTCCTTTCCATTAAATCTCGATCGTATGTCTGGGCTGGAGACGTGCTTGGCGCTCGCGCTATTTTAGGTCCAGGATAACAATGGCTTTTCACCTGGCCAAAGCGTGCTTTGTTGTCAACCTGCTCCGCGCATTGCAACGCGTCAGCAGAACACGCCCTCGCCTCAGCAGCGTTCAAAGTGTATATTTGGTGGTGTCAAGGATGAAACGATTATGTCCGTCCGCAGCTTGAGTTCTATCCTCGACTTCGTTCATCTCACTGAGCAGGCGTTATAGAACCGAGACAAACATACCGGCGAATAGGCAGGTCTATATTCTCGGCGCGGGTGGCGACGGCAACTCACTCCAATTGAAGTGGCAGGGGTCATGCAATCTGATTACATCAGGCGAGCTTAAATACTACCAGTCCGCGAGTCGGGCGAGTAACGTTGGTTTCATTTCATCTGATTTGCGTAAGGCTCATAGAAAAGCGTAGTAGGAAAGCGTGCAGGTGGAGGTGTCGCTCGTTTTTTGCTATTCGCATGCTACCCCGTTGCGACTATCTTTCATTGGCTAGGCAACCCCTGGACGTTCTCCGCGTTCTTGAAGATATACGCGGGGGTCTGTCCCGAAGGTACACTCACGTTGATGTTCTTGAACGAGATGTTCGGACACGGCGCGGCCGCACTGCACTCGATGTCCACAACTGTCACGCCACGCGCCCGTCAATCCTGATGCGACCCAGTGCCATCGGTTCATTGCGCACCTGTGTTCGCGAGGGATGATCCCGTCCAGTCTTCGAATGTCAAATTGCTGAATTGCAATTGCGATGGTGCGTCGCCGCTGATGTCGTCCCGTCAGCTGTGCGCCACTCATCGCCAATTTATAGACGTATGCTCACGAGTGTCCGCCGTTGGTCTGGTATAGGTGAATGGGGATGTTCACTGGGTCAAGCTGGAACCGCCGCGCAACAACGTTCGCGACGTGGCCTGCGGAGCGCATAAATCATAAAGAAGCGTCCATCGCGAGACTGACACGTACCACCTCCGCCACCACCACCAGTGGGCGGTGCTCCGTTGACGGTCCCCGTCCACGACTTCAAATACACGCCGTTCTTCATATTCGGCTGCACTTGGGGATCGAGCCGGACCATCTAGACCCGCCGACGTCGGTCACCGACGCGATGCGAACATGCAGTGCTCACCTTTACGTCCTCCATTGTCACTGTATCCACGATGTCAGGCTGACAAACAGAGTAAGCGCAGGCCCTCGCATGTATCTCGACGCAGAGACGCACCATGCCCGCGTACTGGCCCAGCGACCCGAAGGCAATGCCATTGCCGCCGCGACAAGTGATCCCCTTTGCGAGGACGTTCGTCGAGTTCTGCATTTCTCGTGAGCACGATACCGCGTATGCTTCTGTGTACTCACGCCCTTGATCGCCAGACAGTCGTCGCCACAGGTGATCTATCAGAGAAGTCAGGGCGTGGCGTGGGTTCCCTGGCCGTGGCACCTACATCCCAATTCAACAGCTTGACCCCGTCCGAACGGTACGTGTTGATGCCTGATGCACATCAGTCGACGCCACAACGCTGGCAGTAAAAGATTTACCATCTGTATTAGGCACGATACTTTGAACACGATCAGCTTCCTCTATCGCGAAAAAGAAGTTGAAGAAGCCCAGCGATAGACGTACTTCTGCCCGGCAAACCTTGCGTCGGTGTTCGTTGCGTTGCAGTACATGCCGTCGTACGTGATGTCTTTCGACTGCGCTACGGTGTTGCACCAGAACGGCTGAGCCTCGATCCTAAAATCGCGTACGACACCGTGCGTGGCGTTCACTACGGATAGCGCGATGGGACGGCCGTCGCCGTCTCGGCGCGTAATGTTGTTCGCGGAGTAGTATGACCACCAGGTTTGGCCGTTCCCTTCGATGCCACCGACTTTGTGGGCATCGATAGTGAACGACTTCCCTGTCACCACGAACCAGGATGCTTGATTCTGGGATGTTGTTCAGCAACACAAACGAGCCCAGAGGTGGCAAACATACCTGGATGAAGACTACGCGATAGGTGTTCTCGGGTTTGAGCCAATACTGAACGTCGGGGAAGAACTGTCAAATTTGAACGAGCCGGTGAGGGTTTACTTTGCGTGATTCGCCAAAGTAGCTCACGTTCAAATGTCCAAGCAGGTCCACCTTCGAGTTAACGAGGTCCCACGTCATCTTCCTATAAGTCAATGAAGTCTCCCCTCTCTCCTTGTCGCTCATGGGACTGACCTGGTGATATTGTACTGCCCAGGCTGGAACAGGGTGTATCCGTTATGGCCGCACTTTGCAATAGCAGCCTCGACCTTCGGCCAAAGTCAGCACTTCCATTTCAACGCCAAAAAAAAATCAAACACACCTGGTCCGTATCATCCCTCCCATGGCCAAGTGGGCGAAGCGTGCACGCTCGGAGAGTGCTCGCAGAAACACAGACATCGGCCAACGCCAATAACGACGCTACGAGGCCTGTAATGCGCAACATCGTGGCGAAGTACCCAACAAATCCGCATGTGGTGCCTCTGCGTTATATACGTGTTCAACGCCGGCATCTTCGAACGTCGTCGAAGTCACGGGGATTGTCAGGCGCCCCTGGTGCCGCGCCGTCGCTGGTCTGTACAACACGAACGCTCTCCAGAAATCGTCCCGCCGCCGGGCCGCCGGTCAGCTGCATCAGGCATGCCTCGGCTTGAAGCGCCCGCTAGAAACGGCGGTCGAGTCGCTAGTGTCTTCTGGCGTAGCCCCGCGCCGGAGGATGGCCGTTCACTCATCGGTATACTCGCCCAGGATCAACCATATGCGTAGGGCTTGGCTTCTCCGTTTGTTGTATCCTCTCCAACAACTGCCTAGAATATTCATTCATTTTCGATTAGTCTTGAAGCTGCCAGTGCGACCTTTCATCACGCCAGCTACCACGCGCAGTCTGCCACAAGAGAAAGAGCTTGGCCACGCGGGATGGCAGCTAAGCTTACATAGATTCTGAATGAATTCATGGCAAAAATGATCTCTCGTTGTGGATAGCGTACCTCGTTTCCTGAAATGCAAAGCGACACCTTGTAGGAGTTGGTGGCGCAGCTGCAGTAGAGATTCATCGAGGGACGCAGGAAATGATTTCTGGAGAAGATAATCGTTGGACTACTTTCTCTCGCGGACCGAAGACTAGCGCAGAGAGTGAATTCTCTTGGGAGTAGCGAGGAAGCGGTAGAGGGGTAGAGGTGATTATCGTGGTGGGCTTTCGAGATCCTATGCACTCCTGAATACACTTCTCTTGTTCATGGAGGTAAGAATGTGCGCAAACTCCACGAAAGGAGAATCAAATGGCGAAGAATAATTCCGGATATTTTTACGACTGGTTTAGACACGAATTGCTGTGCACGATGTGGCACGCTGGTCGGGGGGTTGCCGAGACCCCGGTTGAGAGCCATCCATTGTGCGGGGAACCTGTCAGGTGCAGTTGATATCCAAACTAGAGGTCGTATAGAGGCGGACATACCGATTTCGACCAGTGGTCCTGTGTTTGCAAAGTCAACCATGGCGGTCAGCCACCAACCCGCGAACATAAACAGCCGCCCAGTCTCCGCATTCTCTCTTTCCTCCATACCACCACCTTCCTCATCCCTTCCCTCCTCCAAAGTCCACACCCTGTGGCACACAACCCATGTACATCCTGCCGGTCGGTGCCCTCGGACTCGACCCTACATCCAGGCTCGACGTTCCGACCTGGTTTCGCCTCCGCTTTGCAGCCGTCGCGACAACAAGCCTCGCTCCTCCCCAGCCGCAGTCATCGGCTTCGCGGCGGACTCTAGTTTCTCGATTCGGCTTAATGGATTCTCTCTAGGCAGCTCTCGATAGTCCTCTCCCCGAATACTGGACAGACCCCTGGTGTTTTTCTTGAAGTTGTCTCTGGACGCAGGTCTCCCTCGAAGATTCGCGTACTCGCGCGGCCGCCCCACGGGCTTGGAGGACGAGAAGGACGGCGAGAGGAAGACGACGAAGACCTACTTGCCGTCGAGCCCAGTGGACGGGCGATACAAGAGGTAGTCATGACGCACGGATGACGAAGACGCCTCGAGAGAGACGGTCTGACTCCCTGCCGAGCTATTCGATCCTGCATAGGATCCCATTATAGTGGTCATGACGCACGCGGGGATTCGACTACCAGGGTCCGACTGCCTGCTGAGCCACTCGACGCCTGCTTAGAGCGACGAACACGGAAGAACATCACTTCCCACCGAGCTAGTCGTCCTCGACGAGGCGGACGCTATGCTCCTAGTGGCCAAGACGCTCTTGGGACGAAGACCACAACGGTTCTGACCGGCCGAGCCACAATGCCTACGGGGACGAGGCGAGAGTTGAATCAGTACGACCACAGTTCTCGCGAAGATCCGACTACCAGGATCCGGGTACTGTTTGTCTAGCTATTCGACGCAGAGAACACTGCTTCTCTACCGAGCTTGTCGTCGACGAGGCGGACGCTATGCTCGCAGTGGCCAAGACGCCTTTGAGCGATGCCACTTGTCCCCACGGGGACGGGGTCCGACTATGGCTACAAAGCAAGCGAGGATTCGACTACCAGGATCCCATCGCCTACTGCGCCGTAGATTCGAACATGGCCATAACGCACGCGCGGACTCGACTACCAGGATCCGACAGCTGCTGGGCCATTCGACCCCCACCGAGACGCGGATAGGCGACGACGAGGACGACGGCGATGCTCCTTTGAACCATTCGGTCTCTGCTTCTTTCGAGAAGCCCCGGACTGCAAAGCGCGGGACTTAGTCCCAGCTTCGATACGCATGTCCGAAGAGCGATGATGTAGACGATGAGGGTCTTGCTCGCTACCCTCTGCTGGAGTGCGAGGGCTGGGTAAGGTCATGACGAGGACAACCACCTCCGAGCCTCTAAATTCTTACATTCTGTAGCATCTCTATCGTAACATAATGGCGTTTTATACCCATTTCTTCAATAAGATCGCATATTTGGCGAGTTCATGAGATACGTCCTCGTTCACTCCATGAGCTTGCAAGGAGAAGACTTGTGTATAGAGAATATACTTATCCCGAAACTCATAAACGTACCGACCTTGTTTCCCCCGACTCAGACTCACGCGTGCAGACATGGTTCAAGAGAGAACAAGATCTAATACAACACACAGCACTGCTGAGAGTACGAAACAGAATGACAGACGAGAACGCTAACGCTACTATGCAAACAAAGTCCAGATCATGACAAGTCCATGTGCTGCTATACAAACAATTTGCGGTTTCAGACAAGGCGGTCGCGGCTCTCGCCAGGCTTGCCTTGACTCGTGCCGTCAAAATCGGAGAACGGATCGTCCTTGTCGTCCTTCACGTCACGCAGGTGCTCGTCGCTACCCGCTGTGTACATCGGAGGCTTCCCGAATTCGGGCGGCGGGCCCTGTGGGGGCGCGTATGGGCTCCCGTACGCCCCGGGAGGGGGTCCGGCAGGTGGCGCGAACGGCGCATTGTAGGCCATGTACGGCGGGTTGTAGTGCTCCGGGAACGCCGGAGGCTGCTGTGCGGCGGCGGCCATATTGTGCTGCGCGGAAGGCGGCGTGCGCCGCGCATTGGCGGGCGAAGTGGGGTCCAAGACTTGCCGGTAGTAAGCAAATGCGATCATGATGAAGACTCCAGCGAGGACTGCAAGTTTTGTGTGAGTCGGAAGTTGGAATATCACGGAAGGTCGAAATGACTTACCGAGTTCGATGATGAGGGAGACAATTTCCCTCCAGGAGTCGCGGTTCCAGTCGTTGTTGCAAACTACGGTCATTTGTTAGCAATCTTCTGGGCAGATGGAGATGGGCGCTGACATTTCTCTGCTTCCGCCGGTGTCAATGTATCGCGGATGGTGGGACCCCAGATGCCGGACCTCTGTTGCAACAATGAGCTCGGCGCGACCACTGATAAAGCTCCGATACGTACGAATAGAACGTCCTTTCCGGTAACGATTTGCTTGCATTCGTCAATCAAGTCGTTCTGCAAATCTTATTGTTGATTTCGAACAATGAGGGGGGAATAGGCACGCACCTTGAAGACAAAGTGGATGATCACCCGCATGAATCCTGCGGCGACGACACATAGCCCACTGAGAATCGACAAGAAGGAGTATACCCGGACTAGCAGGATATGTTGCTGCGCTTGCAATCAGTATCGCACAACAGTCGGAACGCTCGTGCAACGCACCATAGCAGCAGCAGCTACACCAAAGACGTCAATGACGCAAGCTACAATATAGAGCGTGCCCAGCACGATGTCCTGCGTCGCGAACTTGGGCTTGCCATCTGCGTGCACGGACTCGGGTAAGAGGCGACGCGACCCGAGAAACGAGAACACACGCACGATCTTTATCGACGTCGATATCCCTGAAAGCTCCAACCTATTGTGCATCCCCGTCAGTCCCTCTCTCAAGTCCATGCAGGTGGTCGTACGTACGGCCCTGCGAACGACATCAGCTGGGCTGGTGGGAACAAGAACAAGCAGCAAAACTTACCATGCCAGCGACCAGGCCGCCGATATCAATCCAGCTGCGCGACCTTGTCAGTACAGCGCCGACCTCTGCAAAGCCCAGTACGCACTGATAATGACGACCGGTCGGAGACTCGTTGAGTACACCCTGGAAAGCATGGTGTTCTGGGGGTAACGGCGACGGTCTGGACGTAGGGCAGCAGTATTAAATACACGCCAGATCAAGTACGTCAGTCGCGAAGACAACAATAGACGCAAGTTTAGCAGCTGCGGCAAGAACTATGGCAACCGACCGACGTACCGGGCGGTGGTGGGCGACTGTTCATCTTGTTATTCGCTGCGAGGAGGGCGGGGGGTAAGCAACTGTGAGGGGATGAGTCGGGGACGGTGTGGTAGGAGGCAAAGTCGGTATTGTATTAAGTATTGTGCTGAGGCAAGACAGAGCCGCGTGCGGCTATTGTGGCTCTGTCCCCGAGTCGCCCGCGACTGCGCTCACTACCCCATTTGGCAAGTCCTGTCGTTTACTCACCGCCACCGTCATTGAGAACCGCCGTAGTGCACTGCGCGCCGTACAGCATGTGCTGGTGTCGGGAACACGTCAGGCCTCTCGCAGAGTTTTCATTGATTTCCGATATGCGAGAAGAAAAATTGCTTGGCCAGCTATAACCGGGAAATCAAGGACAACCCTGGTATACGTGTATCAACTCAGCTTCGCAAAGCTGATATTCCTGGATGCACAGGGACAGAGACGACTCACTGGGAAACCCGGGGGCGGACGTGGACGTGGATGGGAGTAAGTGCGGGGAGGAGGCCTCATTCGAAGGCGGGAGTCCGCCTTTTATACGTTGCGAGTGCTGGTCATCGCCATTCTTTCAGTCGAGAGTCTTCTACGCGCGACAGTCGTCTGAGTGCGATGCAAGAGCGAAACGAGCGAGAAAGACAGACGAAGGCACACGGATAAGGAAATTATGCGAGAAGTGTTCGTTTTTGGTAGGTGAGAAGGATGGCTGCCGTCGCTCTCCACTTGTCGAGCTAAGTTGTGGAGCAGACAGCCCAATTCAGCCCATCTACGTGCGTAAACCGTCCTAAAACGAGCATGCGGGGCGTGATCACCAAAACCGCCGATTTAAGCCTTAGAGAACCTGTTCCGCCAATTTGTTGGGTCCGTCGTATGTAGGAGAACGAAGATGGAATATGGGGGGGGGGAAACCAATACACGCACGGAGACACATTTTGAATTAGGATACAAGTTAGCCAGATAGCTAGACGCAAAGAGGCAAACGAAAGAATCGAAGAGTGTGCGAGAATACATCTGGCCGGCCAGGAGTTCGAACCGCGGCTGTGCTGTGTGTCGGATTCCACTTCCACATCGGTTAGTGGCAGGACTTGGCCTCGAGATAATACACATATATTTCCTACGCGGGCTGGGTACCAAATCCCGTTGCAAATGTACAAGTCACAGTACGGGTTCTACATGTTTTACATTCGACATTTCAGACTTTAGACGTAAGCTTTCCGAGTCGGGGACGGAATAGCCATCACACGCATGATAAAACCTTCTTAGAGGAGTCAGGGCCTACCTCCGTAACATTCAACTCCTGGAGGGACCCGTCCAGAGAGGAGGTACATTTGGCATCAGTGTGGACGTCACACTGGATCCTAATTCCCAACGCCCCTCGCTGGCTGCTGTTGCTCTCTGGATTTGGCCCCGGATTCGCCGTATATGCTGGAACTGTAGTCGAGAGACTCAGGCGCACAATCAGGAGGCATTGCGAGATGCCCTGAGATCACAGTAAGGCTATGTCTTCGGTTGCAGTAGAGGGTTGACTCACGAAGAATATAGGGATGATGCAGATCATCACGAAGCCCACGTTCAGATCTGTCTGGAAGATTCCGTTGGTTAGAGTTCACAGCACAAGAAACCAGGTTTGTAGAAGCTTACTGTGATGTGTCCGGTCGGAGCATTTGTTGCGAAACCGTAGAGCAGGAGGCCGACCCAGGTGATGAATCCAGATTCAACGATAGCCGCGACCAACGTGGAGTAGTGGTCATTGCGGATTGTACCTGTTGGTCTGGATGGAAGCTGGTTCGAGACGTAGCTGGGGTAAGATACTGTGAGTCTACCACTTAGTCGCAATAGTCTGGGATACTTACACAATACGGGCTATGATCAACCCGGTCAATATTGTGTTGGTCGCGAACATCATCCTGTTGGAATTTGGGGGCTTCCGGCTGGGGAGACGCGAGCGCGGTTACTGCACGAGAGACGAGAGACGACGAGAAGGATAAGATTGTGCGGGAGTAACCGCGTGAGGTACAACGACGAAGCGCGGGGCTTAAATACCCCGCGAGTACTAACTACGGAATGTCCTAGAAAATCACGAAATATCTTACTAATATTTCCCGAGCCTTCGACGCGTTTCCGCTCGCAGCGACGTCAGCCAAGCAAATTTCAACACACCTCCTCGAGCGGAAATGCGCAAACTCGAAAGTCGCACCTCCTGAATCTAAAAAAGGAAACTATTGTCGTCGTACGCGAGATGGGCCGTCTCTTCCTTCGTATTCTGCTCGCGTTCCGGCTCGGGGCAGTTCACCTTGTAGTGGCCTTTCCGCCCACACCTGTAGCAGGTGATTTTCTCAAGCGGGACGCGCGGTTTCTTGTCATCGACATAGGCCACGGTAGACGCCCAGGGCTCGATATTCGGTTTCGTCCCCTGGCGGGACTCTTCGTTCAACAATCGGTCGATCACATAATCGAGGTTCAACTGGTCGGTAGGCGTCGAATCAAGTGTCACAATCAGCGACTCATAGGCAGTACCGAGGCCATTCGTCAGCACAAGGATGATGTCCTCCTCGACAACGCTGCCGCCCGTTTCCTCGATCTGGAAAGCGGCACGACGAACGTCGGCGATCCACTGGGACATCGGGACTCGTTCTTCCTTGCGCATGGCGAAGAAATCGCGTCGGCGAGACAGTCTCGTGCCGAATCCGCGGGCCTGATGAATCCGCTTCAAGGTTTCCCACACGGCAGCTGCGTCGGTTTCTCGCACATGGGGCAACTGAGAGCTCTCCACGTTGAGCACAATTTCCGCGCGCGCCTCATCGTTCTTCCGCTGCCAAGCCTTGACCGTCTTGGAGTTCACACTCCCAACAGGTCGCGTCTCAGCGCCGGAAACCACCTCCCATAGCGACTTTCGCACGAGCAGGGCCTCCATCAACATCGCCCACTCGACGTAGTTCACCATGTTCAGCTTATCAAAGGATGGACCGCTCCCCATCGATAATCAATCGTCAGACTACCGAAAATGGAAAGCGTCGCAACAACGGCGTAGTACGGGGTTCGATCGGGTTCGAGAATCGTCGGTGCGTCTTCCACTCGTCGGCGAGTGCAACAGAAGACGGCTCACAGGTCAACAACGTCACCTCCACTCTCGGCGAGTGCAACAAAAGGCAACGCGCGCAGTACCGCTCTCGGCGAGCGCAACAGTACAGCGACTTTCGGGACGGCGGCGAAACGTCGGGCAGTTGGAACCAGCTGTTCTCGACTCAATCTCGACGAACAGCAACCAAACGGCGCGGCGTGCGTTGTACCACTCA
This sequence comes from Bjerkandera adusta, assembly GCA_027924225.1. Taxonomy (NCBI): domain Eukaryota; kingdom Fungi; phylum Basidiomycota; class Agaricomycetes; order Polyporales; family Phanerochaetaceae; genus Bjerkandera; species Bjerkandera adusta. Next base: position 44,021 of record BSCZ01001547.1, on the reverse strand, counting down.
ACGGAGTGCACAGATACAACGACTTCCGAGGGTGCCTGGCTTTAGCCGCAGGCAAGCAGACGCGGTTATGTTGGAATTTGGGGGCTTCCGGCTGGGGAGACGCGAGCGCGGTTACTGCACGAGAGACGAGAGACGACGAGAAGGATAAGATTGTGCGGGAGTAACCGCGTGAGGTACAACGACGAAGCGCGGGGCTTAAATACCCCGCGAGTACTAACTACGGAATGTCCTAGAAAATCACGAAATATCTTACTAATATTTCCCGAGCCTTCGACGCGTTTCCGCTCGCAGCGACGTCAGCCAAGCAAATTTCAACACATCCAGCCCCAGGCTGCGTTGATATTGAATTCGACTCCATAGATATGGTTCTGAAACATTGCGATGTCCCCGTAAAATGTGAATATCTGTAGATCTCCGGATAAACCAAGGACTTTACGACAATGCCAACTTGTCAATTTAACCCTAAAATTTCGTAAAACGGTGTACTTACGAGCGTTGGCGACGACTGCGGTCGCTGGACCGAATACTGCCCATTTAGCCCCACCGAAAATGACGGAAAAGCGCCACGCCAGGAGTCCGTCTGCGAGGAAGCCCTAAAGCAGTGTTAGAACAGACCAGCTTCACTGGTAGACTGGAATAGTGACTGAACTGCGAGTGTAGTAGAAAAGCTTGGGCAAAACGTGTCAGAGGCGGAACAGATGACAAATATGGGAGTGAGACAGCTTACCTCCCGACAAAGAGCACAGGAATCGAGAATGTCGGTTTAAATGGGGAGTCTTGAGGTTGGAAGACAGATCGTCGCTGAGCGAACATTACACAGCGGGCGATATAGTGAGTGGTTTCGAAAAAGAACCTAACGTAATCATGTTAATTATTCTCTCTTACAATAATAATTGCTCACTCACAACACAATGGTGATAGCTCGGAGCTTGGTGATCGCCGCAGACGTGTTCTTGAAGGTAGACCATATGGCGAGCACGAAGAGGACGATGTAGACACCTCATGATAGAACCAAATATGAGATTGTTATTGTGAACGATATATTTTATGTGGCACTTACCAAACAATGCGCTCAGTGCAGAAAAGAGCGATCCTACGATCGAAAGCCCGATGAATGCTGTTTGAAGCTCGACGTTGGTCAAATTGGCGGCCATGGTGTTGCAGGAGAAGGAAGTGGTGGATGAGAAAGAACACCACACGTTGAGGCCGAACAAAAGGGTCGCTTGAGAGGCCATTTATACCAGAGCAGACGGCCTCGCTCGATGTCATCAGAGAAGTTGTACGGGAAGGCTGGGAAAGCTCGGGGAAATTTGTCGTAACGGTCTTGATAGTACCCAAAAACGCGAAGAAGAGCTGACGGTAGGGCGCTGCGAGTGCGTTGAAAGATAGAAGGACATATGTTAGGTCAACTCGTCATATCATGGAAGCAATTGCTACTAACCTGAACTGTTCGGGGAGCATATAGAGATACACCAGAATTGACTCCGTGGGAAGCTACACAAAGTAACTGGAAGGACACCTACGCTATTTGTGGTAATATGAAGGACTGGTAGGGAATCTGCCAGCGGCCACCGTCGGACGAAATTTGCGAGATGTGATAGTTCGCTAACATTATGGTTCACAGCTTTTGCATACAATTGGGGGCATTGTATACCGAGTAGGAAGGATCAAATCTGTCAGAGATATGGAATAAGGCCTACGTCCTTACGCTCGACAGGCGGGGAAGATGTGAAGTCCTAACACAGAAGTATGAGCTTCATATGCAGTTTGAGAAGTATGAGTATTCCTACGAGTATTGCGTAAGAGATGTTCCGAGGTCGCCGTGAGCGCAATCCGCAGCGGATTTATCTTGAAATCTGGGTTCCAAATCATATCGCATCAGGATCAAGATAGGAACAGCTTAGAGGAAAATGGAAGCGGGTTGGCTGGCAAGAGAGGGGGGCTAGCCCAGAGGGAGAGTGCGCGGTGCGAGAGCGAGAGCAAGCACGAGGGAAACGACACGTACTTTTCAGGGGGGAAGCTCGAGAGCTGTCTCCGTGCGTGAGAGGATCGAACGGTTGTATTTGCTGTCTTCTGTTCGTAGACTGCAGATTAAAAAACCACTTCCGGTAGACACGACTGACCTGTTTCTATTTGCGGACGAGATGTGGCGGGGACTAAACCAACGCGATGGGCTTTGTGCACGCAGACTAGGGGGCAGATGGTTTTTCTCGCTCGCATCGTCAGCATAACCTGATTGAGGAACGATCATTGCATTTGAATAACGACATCACAGGACATCGGGTTTTACGGGCTCAGAGAAAAATAGGTTATCCTCGTCGTGACCTAACCCGACCCTCGTACTCTGGCAGAGGGCAGCGAGCAAGACTCTCGTCGTCTTCACTCTCGCATCTCGGACATGCAAAGCATCGCTAGGACTAGATCCCGCGCTTTGCGGTTCGGGGTTTCTCGAGAGAAGCAGAGACCGGATAGCTTAGAGGAGTATCGCCGTCGTCCTCGTCGTCGCCTATCCGCGTCTCGGTGGGGGGTCAAATGGCCCAGCAGGCAGTCGGATCCTGGTAGTGGGGTCCGCGCGTGCGTTATGGCCATGTTCGAATCTACGGCGCAGCAGGCGATGAGATCCTGGTAGTCGAATCCTCGCCTGCGTGGCCGTAGCGGACCCGTCCCCGGGGGGACTTGAGTGGCTTGGCCCAAAGGCGTCTTGGCCACTGCGAGCATAGCGTCCGCGTCGTTGACGACTAGCTCTGCAGAGAAACGGTGTCCTCTGCGTCGAATAGCTAGACAAACAGTACCCGGATCCTGGTAGTCGGATCTTCGCGAGCACTGTGGTCGTACTGATTTAACTCTCGCCTCGTCCCCGTAGGCATTGTGGCTCGGCCGGTCAGAACCGTTGTGGTCTTCGTCCCAAAAGCGTCTTCGCCACTAGGAGCGTAGTGTCCACCTCGTCGAGGACGACTAGCTCGGCAGGAAGTAGTATTCTTCCATGCGTCGTATCTGTATTCGCCTCTCCACGCAGGCGTCGAGTGGCTCAGCAGGCAGTCGAATCCTGGTAGTCGAATCGTTGCGTGCGTCATGACCACTATAATGGAATCCTATGCAGGATCGAATAGCTCGGCAGGGAGTCAGACCGTCTCTCTCGAGGCGTCTTCGTCCTCCGTGCGTCATGACTACCTCTTGTATCGCCCGTCCACTGGGCTCGAGGGCGAGTAGGTCTTCGTCGTCTTCCTCTCGCCATCCTTCTCGCCCTCCAGGCCCATGGGGCGGCAGCGCGAGTACATGAGACTTCGAGGGGGACCGGCGTCCAGAGACAACTTCAAGAAAAACACCAGGGGTCTGTCCAGTAGCCGTAGAGAATACTTTCGAGAGCTGCCTAGAGAGAATCCATTAAGCTGAATCCAGAGGCTAGAGTCCGCCGTGAAGCTGGTGACTGCGGCTGGGGAGGAGCGAGGCTGGTTGTCGCGACGGCTGCAAAGCGGAGGCGAAACCAGGTCGGAACGTCGAGCCTGGGTGTAGGGTCGAGTCCGAGGGCAGCATCCGGCGAGATGTGCGTGGTTGTGTGCCACAAGATGTGGACTTTGGAGGAGGGAGAGGAGGGGAAGGAACGGAGAAGGTGGTGGTATGGAGGGAAGAGAGAGCACGTAGGCCAGGCGGCTGTTTATACGCGAGTTGGTGGCTGACCGCCATGGCTGACTTTGCGAACGCTTGACTGCTGGTCGCAATCGATATGTCTGCTTCCGTACGACCCCCAGTTTGGATTCTAATTGAACCTGACAGGTCGCCCACGGAATGCATGTGCTTTCGGTAGCTGCCGCTGCGCCCAAACGTTCGCACGAAGAGGTCTACACAAAGTTCGACGCAGCGAAGTTGAAGGCGTTCATGATCGAATCGCGCTACATAAGTTACAGTACAGGTTTCGATTCCGCATATTGTACATTTGACATTTTGTCAGACTTTAGAAATCAACTTTTAGAGTCGAGGACAATGGCCAGTAGCCTTCACGCGCATGGCGAAACCTTCTCTAACCCGTCGAACCCCACATCTACCACATTCGTCTCCTTGAGGGACTCCTCAGCAGAGGATGCTGGTTTAACATCAGTGTGGACGTCACACTGGATCCTAATCCCCCACCCTCGTTGTTGACTATCCGTCTTCGCCCCCAAGTTTGTCGTATACGCTGGGACAGTAGTCGAAAGACTCAGGCGAACGATCAAGAGACATTGAGAGATGCCCTAAGAAACGATGAAAATTCACTCTCTGTTACGTTGGAGGGATTACTCACGAAGAATATGGGGATGATACATATCATCACGAAGCCTACATCTAATCTTGTCTGAGAAACAACCCTAGTTGAATCCTGAGTCGAACACGCAATGGGTTTGGAGACTCACTGTGATGTGTCCAGTCGGAGCGATTGTTGCGACGCCATAAAGCAGGAGGCCGACCCAGGTGACGAATCCGGACTCGACGATAGCTGCGATAAATGTGGAGTAATGGTCGTTGGAGACGTTGTGTATCTTTCTGGATTGAACCTTATTTGAAACGTATCTAATTTGAGATGGTTTGAGTCTACTATAGGTTCGTAAAAATTTGAGATACGTACACAATTCGAGCTATGATCAGCCCAGTCAAGATCGAGTTGGTGGCAAACATCACCCAGCCCCAGGCCGCAGTAATCTTGAATTCCGCCCCGTGGATATGGTTCTGGAACAATGCGACGTCCTCGTAATATGTGAATATCTGTAGATCTCCGGATAAACCAAGGACTTTACAAAGATATTAGCTTGTCAATTGAGCCCTCGAATCTTGTAACGCGGTGTACTTACGAGCGTTGGCGACGACTGCGGTCGCTGGAACGAACACTGCCCATTTAGCCCCACCGAAAATGACGGAAAAGCGCCACGCCAGGAGTCCGTCTGCGAGGAAGCCCTAAAGCAGTGTTAGAACAGACTAGTGGTAGACCGAAATGGTGACTCAACTGTGATTGTAGTAGAAAAGCTTGGGCAAGAGGTGTCGGAGGCGGAACGGGTGACAGATATGGGAGCAAGACAGCTTACCTCCCCACAAAGAGGACAGGAATCGAGAATGCCGGTTTAAATGGGGAGTCCTGAGGTTGGAAGACAGATCGTCGCTGAGCAAACATTACACAGCGAGAGATATAGTGGGTTGTTTCGAAAAAGAACCTAACGTGATCATGTTAATTATTCTCTCTTACAATAACACCCGCTCACTCACAAGATAATGGTGATAGCTCGGAGCTTGGTAGTCGCTGCAGACTTTTTCTTGAAGGTAGACCATATGGCGAGCACGAAGAGGACGATGTATACGCCTTAAAATGGGTCCAAACATAAGATTAGTGAACTGAGCAATAGATAGCATAGCACGTACCAAACAATGCACTGAGTGCTGAGAAGAGCGAACCTACAATGGAAAGCCCGAGGAATGCTGTTTGCAGTTCGATGTCGGTCGAATTGCCGGTCATAGTGTCACGAGTGAGAGCAAATGAACAAGAACGCCTTGCTTCTGAAGGTGAACAAAGGGGTGGTTTCAGAGGTCCTTTATATTATGGTGGATGTCAGCGCCTTCGTCTGGTGTTCCCGGAGGATGACACGATGAACACGGTAAGACCTTTGGCAAAGAGACTCACCGTATGTACCCTGTCTTGATTAGCACTGGCACTACGCTATCCGGATGTTGTACGGCTCTCGATATAGCACCCGAGGACTCCGAAGAGAGCTGATAGTCGCGCGCCATGAACCGATGAGGGCACAGCCTAGTCATGAGTTTGAGCATGGTATTAACGAATAAGGGGTTCGTGAGTACGTTGAAGGTTAGAAGGGCATATATCAAGAGTTGTCTCGTCTCGTAATATCATAGATGCTGTCACCACGAACAGCGAACATACGTACAGAGATAGATTGGATATGTTTCGTGGGAAGTTGTGCAAGGTAGTCTTGAGAGTGCATTGTGGTGATATTTCTATGTGTCTGGATAGTCCCTGGCCCAGCAATCAACGTCAGAGTGAGCGTGTAAGACGAGATACCGAGCCAGAACGACGTTCACTGGATCTTCCATGAATAGACGTACTAGTACGCTGGCGAGCGTCGCATCCTGAGTAGAAGAATTCGTCGGGGACCCACCAAGGCTCATAGAAGGTGTGAAGCCTTATGCCAGGGAGTATTAGCTTTCTACCCATTTGAAGGGTAGGTGCGTTCCCATGAGGACCCAGTGAAGGATGCTGCGGGGCAGCCGCAGATTTCGATATGTGCGAGCCTTCCGCGATTCTATCTTGAAATCTCTGTTCGAAGTCGTATCTCATCAGGATCAAAATATGAAATGATAATGAGATATCCACGCAACGTCAAATTGAATCTATAACGGCTTTTCACGAGACCTGTAGAGTCCGCAGCCAGAACGACAAACCCGGAGCCCGAGTGTTCCGCAATTCTCGTTTGTCAGCAAGCCACTACATCAACGATTGCACATAACAAGCACATACAGTATCAGGATTGCGATGACCCACTTTATTTGTCCACCTATTCAGTTGTCGTAGTGATTCACCTACCTGAGGAGAAGGCGGTAGTACGGATATCAGAGACAACGCGAACGCGCAGATCGGGCGGCTCTGTATGTCTGCAAATCGATGCTGGTCGTTGTGGCCAACTTTGCGAGCACGCACGCTTTCATACGGATTACGGTTGATGTCGCAACCGAACCGAACAGGTCTAATCAAACAGTTGTGGACCGATTCGGGACGGAAAGTGATCGAGGGCGCATCTGATGCGCGCCCAGCCATCCAACCATACGACTTTCAATTAAATCCATACCGTGACCGCGCGTCTTTCGATTTCAACCCCTGCGACCCAGCCCAGACATCGGGACGATTGACCGTTTCCAGAGGGGAGGGGATAGAACGGAGAAGGTGGTAGTGTGGAGGAAAGAGAGAACGCAGACACGGGCGGCTGTTTGTACTCGCGCGTTGGTGGCTGACCGTCATGGCTGACTTTGCGAACGCTCAACTGCTGGTCGGAATTGGTATGTCTGTCTCTGTACAACCTCCCGGCTAGATTCTAACCGAACCTGACAGGTAGCCCACGGAATGCATGTGCTCTCGGTAGCTGCCGCTGCGCCCAAACGTTCGCATGAAGAGGTCTACGCAAAGTTCGACACAGCGAAGTTGAAGGTGTTCATGATACAATAGATACCGAATCGCGCTACATAAGTTACAGTACAGGTTTCGATTCCGCATATTGTACACTTGATGTTTTGCCAGACTTTAGACATGAACCTTCCGAGTCGAGGACAATGACCAGTAGCCATCACACGCATGGCGAAGCTTTCTCTAGCCCGTCAAAGCCTATGTCTACGACGTTCGTCTCCTTGAGAGACTCGTCAGCAGAGGATGTCGATTTAGCATCAGTGTGGACATCACACTGGATCCTAATCCCCAACCCCTCTCGCTGACTATCCGTGATCGCCCCCAGGTTTGCCGTATAGGCTGGGATAGTAGTCGAAAGACTCAGGCGAACGATCAAGAGGCATTGCGAGATGCCCTAAGAGAATGGTGAGGCCATGTCTCCAGTTGTAGTCGAGGATTAACTCACGAAGAATATAGGGATAATGCAGATCATCACGAAGCCCACGTTCAAGTCTGTCTAGAGGCGACGTCGGCCAGATTTCGCGACACAAGAAATCCGAATTGTCGAAGCTTACTGTGATGTGTCCGGTCGGAGCAATTGTTGCGACTCCGTAGAGCAGGAGGCCGACCCAGGTGATGAATCCAGATTCAACGATAGCCGCGACCAACGTGGAGTAGTGGTCATTGCGAATTGAACCTGTTGGTCTAGACGGAAGCTGGTTCGAGACGTAGCTGCAGTGAAGTGTCGTGAGCCTACCATATCATTGCAATGATTCGAGATACTTACATAATACGGGCTATGATCAACCCGGTCAATATTGTGTTGGTCGCGAACATCATCCAACCCCAGGCTGCGTTGATCTTGAATTCGACTCCATAGATATGGTTTTGAAACAATGCGATGTCCTCATAAAAGGCAAAAATCTGCAAATCTCCAGATAGGCCTAGCACTTAACAGCAATGTTAGATGTTCACTCATGTCTGCAGGACGTCACCGAGAAGTCCACTCACGAGCGTTGACGATCACTGCGGTCGCCGGGATGTATAAGGCCCATTTGGCACCGCCAAAAATGACCGAAAAGCGCCACGCTAAGAGTCCGTCTGAGAGTAGACCCTGGAATGACGTTAGAACCCTCGAGTAGCAGTACGAGAAGACGACTTGACTGCGATTGTGGTAGCCAAGCTTGAACGGAATGTGTCAAAGGTGAAAAGGACGAATACTGTGGCAGCGATATAGCTTACCCCCCGACAAAGAGGACCGGAATTGAGAAAGCAGGGTTAAATGGCGAGTCCTGAGGTTGGACGATCGAGCGTCGCTGAGAGTACATCACACAGCGAGAGACGTAATGAGTGCTTTCAAAGAAAAACCTGTCACAGCCACGTTGAGTATCCTCTCGCATAATAAGACGAGCAAACTCACAAGATGATGGTGATGGTTCGGAGTTTGGTAATTGCTGCTGATCGATTCCTGAAGGTAGACCATATGGCGAGCACGAAGAGGATGATGTAGGCACCTAAATGTCGACGCATGCATCAGAATATATGGGATATCAGACACGGGTAAGGTAGTCACCGAATAATGCGCTCAGTGCGGAGAAGAGCGTTCCTACGATGGAGAGGCCGATGAACGCTGTTTCGAGCTCGACGTTAGTTAAGTTGGCGGCCATGGTGTTGCGAGCGAGGGAGTCGAACGAGAGGGCACACCTCACTGCTGAAACTGAGCGAAAGTCGAGAGGGCATTTATACTAAGCCATAATGGAGCATCTCCATTCAGCATTATCAAGGGACTTGCACGGTAATCGCGGAGAGAAGACTGTGAAAATGAGAGAGACTTACCATAACCATCCTATTCGGACATCGTAAGGATCTCGATACAGCACCCGAAGACTTGTAGAGGAGCTGATGGTGGGGTTTTACGAGCCCATCGAGGTGCAATCGAGTCATGAGTTCGAGCATGGCATCAACGAAGGGGCGGATCGTGAGTATGTTGAAGAATAAAAGAGGATATTGCAAGAGTCATGTTAACTCGTCATATCATTTCCTCTGACCTGAACTGATCGGGGAACGTACCTAGACAGACCGTTTTCGTGTCCGTGGTAATTTACCGAGGTGGTTTTGACGGTGTACCTGGTAACAAGTATAATGTCTACTTGGTTGGGGATCGTCCAGGTTGACAACTTAGTTACTGCCAGATGTAATTGCTGCGACAAAACATAATCAAGAATATGCTCAGTGAGTCCTTGATAGTTCAGCGTACACCTGCGAGAGTTCCTCTACTTGCTTAGAATCTCCGAGCCCGTCAAAAACTCGGAATGAGGACTGTCCCTGCCGACTAATAGATGGGTAAAAGTTGGCCAAAAGCTGTGAGGTCCTATGACAGGCGTATTAGCTTTACATACAGCCTGAGAAATACTTATGAGTGCTCCCATGAGAGGTTACTAGTGAGGGATGCTGCGGGGTCGCTGTGAGCTTCGATATGTGGGAGTCTTCAGTGATTCTATCTTGAGATCGCTGTTACAAGTCGTACCCCATCAGTATCATGATAGGAAGCGACGATGTGTAATATTCCCACCATTCCAACGTATAATGGCTTCTTACGAGTGCGAGGTCTGATGAAAGGAGTTGGGAAACGGGCGTCCGCCTGGGTCTCCATACAGGGAGTGATCGAAGGCGCATCTGATGCGCCCCAGAGGCATCCAATCATACGACTTTCAATTAATCCATACCGCGCGTCTGTCGACTTCAACCTCCTGCAACCACGTCCAGACGTTGGGACAATTGGCCAGTCCCAAGCCATTATTTATTAGGCAGGCACCATGAAGATACAACTCCTAAGCGATCTACACCTGGAGTGCGAGCGGCCCAGCGCGGAGCCAGGCAAAGAATTCTATAACTTCGACTTCCCGGCGGCGGCGGAGAACTTGGCACTCCTCGGGGATGTTGGTTGTACATTCCAGGAGGAGATGTTCGTTTGGTTGCGCGCGCAGCTCCTTCGGTTCGAGAAGATATTCTTTGTGTCCGGAAACCATGGTGAGTGCAACCACGATACCCTGAGCGTTGCATACTAACCCTCGCGCAGAACCTTATCGCTCAACCCTCGTATGTCGTCACCATAAGTCCACCTTACCTATGCTGATATATGTTCTAGGAAGACTCCCACTCCCGCCTTCGCGCCTTCGAAGAGGAATCCGAAGGACGATTCATCTTCCTCAATCAAACGCGCTACGACCTCTCCCCAACGGTTACAATCCTCGGATGCACGCTCTGGGCTGCCCTCGACCCGGAGTACCTGGACATTCTCTCCTGGGCACTACAGGACTTCAAGCGTATCGAGGGTTTCAACCCCGATGCCTACGTCGCTGCACACCAGGCCGACGTCGCATGGCTCAATGGCGCAGTGGCACGAATCGCAGCAGAGGAACCGCAGCGCAAGGTCATTGTGTTCACGCACCACGCCCCGACCGTCGACGGCACAACCGACCCCAAGTTCGCCAAAGAGGAGCATCCTACGAACTCGGCGTTTGCGACGGAGCTGACGAGTGAGACGTGCTGGACTACCGGAAACGTTGCTGTATGGGCGTACGGGCATACCCATTGGTGCTGCGACTTTGTCAGTGAGGGGGTAAGGGTTGTGAGCAATCAGCGTGGGTACCGGGACGGTGGCGATAGATTCGACCCTGCCAAGGTGCTCATCGTGGGTGAGGACTGCTGATGATGCGGGCCGTAAACCTGTAGCACATATCAGAATATTTGTGTATTTCATTGTATTGTGTATCTTTGTCGACTGTTATTTTGCTGCCCGACCGCTGCTCGTTCGGCGTGAGCGCATCAAAATGACCAGAACCTAAAAAGGGTATGCCCAACTTCTTTCCATACCGCCATCATGCTCGTCTCGCACGACAAGAACCCATGGCCTTGGTCATTCATGGCGGCACTATCCAAAGCTCTAGATGACGCTCTTATCCCGAATTTTCAGTGGGGCGACCACTTGAACTGGACACACTACTGCCAGAACGCGCCAATGGTGAGTGTTTTCGTTTCGAGTATGGCGTCGCTCAATGGTCCACATTTCACTAGGCTTAGGGGCTGGTCATCGCTGCTGAACATATACAGGTTGCCACGGCGATATTTCAGCAAACCGGATTGCGGCTGTGCAGCTGCACGCCCGAGAAATGGTGTGAAGAAAAAGGAGCGCACGCGCCATTCAAACCCAGCGAGGCTCCTCGCGCTCACTTCACCGTGCCTTCCTTGGGGCATCCTTCTGTGGTTATCCTGTGCGCGAACGAAGACATGCTAAATCTCTTCCCCCTGACCCCGTCCCATCCCAACCCCGCTTCTATCGAATGGCACGAAGATCGTATCCCTCTCTGCCCCAACCGACCCGCCGACGGCGAACACGCCAACATGTTCCATACAGTCAGGAATATCACTGGGACCAGTCTCGTCAAAGTGTTGATGCTTTGCCTCTTGTTTCTACCGGCAGAACAGCTCCGTCAAGTCCGCTATCCCAGCGGGCTTCTTTTAGAACTGGCTATCGCCGACGACGAGAGGTCGAACGTGGGGGACCTGGGCGATGCATCGTTGACTGCGCTATGGCAGGGTTGCTGGAAAGAATTTGGGGTGGTGCCTCGGGAAACTGTGGAACGGTTGAAGTCTGAGGCACGGAAGGAGTGGCAGGGCATCATTCAACCAGGTTCCAGTGAACCTTTGCTTCAATGAAATCGAGGGGACCTGAGGATGCTACGGTGACGTATGTGGCCTCATTTTCTGTATTATTTCTTCATGCTTATTCTTTTTAGTATATGTCCGACGGCACCACCCAAACATGCCTCACGACATAAGGAATGTCTAGCACCCCGTGTGCTCATCGATCGCACAAACCGCAACCTCTGGTCGCTTTGTCAACGCCCCACTGTTCTGGCGACTCTTGGAGGTCCACCTCATGGTCGACTCTAGTGACTACTCCATTTCTCGACTTCGGACAACAAGATGCGGACACAACGAACACTGAAAAAGCAGCGAAGGAAACGCAGCCGACGAAAAATATCCGCTTTATCCTCCAGCCCGTTCGCGACTCTACCGGAGCCGCCTGCCGAGCTCAACGCAACGCGATTAGGGGATCCTTCCTAGCGTGTCAGAGCATATGCATTCCTCGCCCTATCATACTTCGATCCGTGGCCGGACATGGATTTCCAGTGGTTCCGGGGACCCCAAAATTTGGATTGACCGTGTCGCGCCGATGGGTGCACTGAAGCGCAGCCTGCTCGAAGACTTCCGCGCCCCGACCGGGGCGTATCTCACTAAACAAGCACGAGAAGAGTTTATCCAATTCTCACGAGAGAATGGCTTCGCCGCACCGCTGTGCTGGTACAAAGTCCACACGGGGGGCTTCTCCCGATCCATCGAAACTCGTGCGTGTTGTTCATAAATTTACACTCGATCTTCCGACTGAACTGCACCCTTTCAGAAATTCCCGAGGATCGCAAATTCCCTCCAGCATCGTCGCCCATCTTCTTCGGCGCGGCAAAACAAGATTATATTTGTCTCGCACAACTTGGGCCGGCAGGCCTACACCGGCCGCGGTTCAAAGACCACACCATCACGCTCAAGGAGTACGACGCTGATCATTGGCTTTTGCTTTCTGTGGCCCAGGAGATTACCCGCGACCTAGAGGCTTGGGTGGAAGGGTTATGACCATAGCAGGAGGTCTACGAAGGGTGACTTAATATCAGGTCTTTGTACGACTACCTCATGCCTGTCTTTCTCCGTCTATGTCCAACGGCGTCACCCAAGCATTCCTCACGGCGAAAAGATTGCCCAGCACCCTTTGTGGACCATCAACGGAGCAGGCCACAACTTCCAGTCGCCTTCTCCGATGTCCGATTGTTCTCGTGGCTTTGGGGTTCACTTCATGGCCGACTCAAGTGATAGGACTACCCCGTTCCTCAACTTCCCTTTCCTCTAGTCAGAAAGATGCAAAGTGACCTCGGATGACAAGATGCGGAAACGACGAGTACGGGCACATCTGCAAAGGAACGCGACGCAGCTGACGAAAGATATCCACTTCGCCGTCCAGGTCATTCGCGACTCAGGCTCTACCGCATCCGAGCCGCGGTGGAGAGGTATCTGAAACTTCGTGAGACCAGCTGCCTCCCGACCGTAAGAGTCTCTTATTCTGTGTGATCGAAACGAACTCCCGTGTCCGCGTCAATATACCAGAACCTTCTAGCATCGCAAAAGGGTGCACTGAGTTGCGGTGGCAGGTCAGTCTCGTCGCCCGGACAGATTTGGGCACTATCATGCCTCAGTTGTAGATGTTCCTTGACGCTGTCATCGGCGTACACGGACAACTGTCACTGCCCGCATCCATCTGGCCGGAGAGTTAAGTTTTCGTCTGACCGCGAATCGTTTACGATCGAGCCCGTGACATCCCAGGCCATCTTCCTGATTTCCCTTGTCGCGTTGTCAATCTTCGCTGTGGACGATGCCCGCCATGCACGGTGCACGACGCGTCGTTCGCGCATCGCCAAGCGCGTTATATCGTTCCGTTTCGCGTTTGGAGCCTGCCGTGTGTGGTGTTCCAACGAGACATTCTCCGCCCACGACGGGCGTGTGTACTTTCGTCCCACGGCGCGACCTCGGTGCGCGCGGGTGCCTGAAACCATGGGAAGCGCGCCGTACCATTCTGTTGGCTCACACCAGAATTTGACGAAGAAGCTCGGGCTCGCAGTTGGCGAGATGAACACTAGCATTGGAATGTTCGGTGTAGAGTAAGAAATACATATGTTAACAATAGATATCCGAGTCGGGGCATCCAAAGGAACACGCGCTGAAGTCCGGAGCGCACGGCCGGGCGCACACGGGGGCAGGAATCTAGGTATCACGATGTCCCCACTGCAGATATGCGTGGCGGTGGGAGCGGATGGTATAGGAATGTCGTTTAGAGGTTGACGGCGGCGAAGAGAATGGCGGCCGCGCCGAGGTACACGCTCGCACCGTTGCCAATCGCGCCGTTGCCGGTCCTACGGAGGCGTTAGTCTCGTAATCGCTTAGTGCTGTTGTTAGGGTACTGACTGAGAAGGAGCAGTGTCCGTTCCAGTGGTGGTCGGCGCAGTGGAGCTGGGAGCTGGGGCTGATGCGGAGCCCGACGATGACGCGCCAGAGGCAGATGAGGTGGCCGACGCGCCGCTCGAAGCGGTTTGAGACGCGCTGTCGGAGGGAGTGGCGGTAAGGGTAACGCCCTGAGGGTATGCATGAGCAAAGCGACAACACATTGAGTAAGATAATACATACAGCCTGCTCACAGATACTGCGCGAGAATGCCTCTGCAGTTGCGGCATCGCTGGCGGAGCAAGCAGCCTCGATACACTTGGTAGTCTGGTCGACGAATTGCTGGTTCGTGCAGAGGCACTGGTTGTCAGTCGCCCCGCATCCAAAGAGACTTGCAGGGTTGGCAACACAGTCGTTGGCACAGGCTGTAGAGGAAATGAGCCAGTCGAACCGCAAAGTGTGGGGAGACGCGTACTTGGGAAGCTCTGTCTGCCGAAGAGCATACCGGCGTTGGCGGAGGCGGCGAGGAGGAGGGCGACGACGGTAAACTGCATTGTAGCAAGGTAAAGACAGACACTGGCTGCAGGGAAGAAGGACGAAGGGGTGCAACGAGTGTGCGGTGGGCGAGGTCGAAACTCAAGAAAGAGTTGCTGGCATTCCGGGACCTGGCGAGACAAGCTTTATACGTGGGCCAGCATCAGGGCAGTTGAGAACAAGATCATCTCGCCGCGTGCCTAGGTTCTAGCCGGGATGGGAACGGGAGGAATAGACAAGCGAGTCGACCGAATGAAGACAATGGCAGACGAGAACAATCCGTGAAGGCAACGGCCAGAAACGATTCTGATTGCCCACCGCCGAGGTCGAAACAGTCATGACTAGCCGTTTCGGCGAATAATAGGCTGGGCAGGACAAAGGGAACGCTGGATGCAGGGCGGCACGTGGAGGAAACCAAAGAGCTGAGATGATGGGAGCCGTGTGCAAGGGGCAGCGATCAGCGCTTGCCGCATCCGGATACAAGGCGGGGTCTTGTCCCGATTGGGGCAGCATGCGCACGCGCGCTTGGTGCAGCTGTACAGTTCCTTCCCACGCACCCCAGCCACACCAGAACCTTGTTGGGCGCCTATTGCAACGACCAGACAGGAAAGCAGGCAGGCGACCGTCCTCACCGACTCCGACATCTTCAAGACATGGTACGCCGTCCCGCTGCCCCTCCGCGCCGTCGACCACGCTGACCGACGTCTGACCTTTGCTCAGGCCCCCAAGACTACCACCAAAAAGGTGTGTGCAGACTGACTGTCCCCGCCGTCCGCCGTGGCTCACAGACCCCGCTCCTTCCTCCCTGCGACCTCCCTCTAGACCGGCAAGGCGCGCTCGGCCCTCAAGGATGTCGTGACCCGCGAATACACCATCCACATGCACAAGCGCGTGCACGGCCGCTCCTTCAAGAAGCGTGCCCCCTGGGCCGTCAAGTCCGTCGTCGACTTCGCCCAGAAGGCGATGGGCACCGAGGACGTCCGCATCGACCCCAAGCTCAACCAGGCGCTCTGGGCGCAGGGAATCAAGAGCGTGCCCCACAGGATACGGGTCAAGCTTGAGCGTTAGTCGATGCGAAATTATGGGCAACAGGCGGAAAGCTGACGGGCTTGTGTTCGCAGGGAAACGCAATGATGAGGATGGTGCCAAGGAGAAGCTCTACACCTACGCGTCACACGTCGTCGTCGACTCATTCAAGGTACGTTTGCTCTAATTCTACACGGTCCACCAGAAGCTGAACCCAACCTCAGGGTCTCGAGACAACAGTGGTCGAGGCCGAGTAAATTTCGTCTTCTCCTGTTGTCTTGTTTTTGAGGGGAGGAAGGTCGACGGGGCCGACCTATCCTGGTGTACTCATGCCCGCCATGCATGCTTGCTATCGCTACGTTTTACTGCATCCAATTCTCTATGTTATGCCAGCCAAACATGCAAGCACTTTCGGAACCCCGAGTGAGTTCGACTATTGTGCGTTTACTGAAAAGAGGGAAACAAAAGGTTTCGGACGTCCACCGGAGAAGCTCTGAGCCAGCCTCCTCTTTTGACAGGCGGGATCTCTCACCCGTGTCCTTGTCGGACAACGAAATGTCGAAGAAGAGGTCTGGAACCTTGGGCAACGGAGATACTGGAAGTACCTGAGTATACTTTTTGGTAACGAACTAAGCGTCGGGTAGGTGTCTGTAGATGTCCACTGTGTGAGCCATGCGGTAACAGCTACAGCACGCACAACTATGAGATCTGTATACCTTAATTAATTAAGACGATAGGTACTCATGGGCTCCTGGATCCTATACAACTCTCTTTGCAGGATTTGAACGTAACATTTCATTTTCTTGTAAAGCGATATCGGGTTTGCGTGCCGGGCAACTCATGTCATGTAAATGCAATGTACCAAGCTTGTCTTCGAGGGATATTCGAAGTTACGATTGAGCTCTTGGTCTCGGCTCGTCGGCGACCAAACAGTTGAGCGTTGTCCGAGGCGGCGGAGTGCGGCGGTCGCGACGAGGCCGATTTGATGGCTGATGCCAAGCCTAATCCCGCCTTTCCATATTTGGTAATAAGCAATCAATTCCTCGAGGTGGCTTCGACGCGCGCTGTGCTATCTTCTCTACCACGACGACCCTGCCCTCGCTGCCTTTCACGACGCCCACGACACTCGTACGCTCCGACTGCTTTCAAGGGGGACTGGGTTACACGGTCAGGGGGAGCACTCGGATGGTCAGGATATAACATCACTTACAAGGTGAGTTCTCCCTGTTTCGTGCCCTTCCCGTCGCTCACAACTTCCTACAGTGCGATTTACGAAGATGCAACCTAAAAGCGAGAACGTACTGAAGCGGCTGCCGACATGGGTGTCGTTGAGCATCGGTGTCTTCGTTGGCCTGATAGTAGCGAGTCTGTTCACTTCCAGCGTGAGTCTCGCCGCTTCCCCCCACACCTCACCTGCCTTAGCAAAGTTCCCAGTCCCACCCAATGTGGGGAGCAGGCCACTCTTCGCTGCCACAGAGCGTGCACTCCAACTCGAAACATCCCATTACCGTGCCTACGATGGAACAGCGCCAGCGCGTGCTCAAGCTTCTGACCACCCTCTCCCCCCACTACACCAAGGAGTGCACGAGAAGCGCACAACCTATCTACAAGGAGCAGGCCAAGGAGCGGTACGAGACCCTCATCGGACACCTTCCCCCTGCCCGCACGTCGTGGCTCGACGCCCTGCGCGTCAACACCGGGGCGGACGGCGACTACATCCCGCCGTCGCGCCACCGCGAGCCCGACTCACACAAGTACTTCTTCGCGATCAACCTGTACAACTCGTTCGACATCATCCCGGACCTGTTCGCGACGCTCTTCCGAGTGTCTGCGATCCTCGGCTACCAGAACGTTTACGTCTCGATCTATGAGAACGGCTCGACGGACCAGACGAAGGCGCTGCTGCACATGTTCGACGCGCTGTGTCGGTCTGTCGGCCTGCGGGTCAAGATTGCGACGTCTATGCGCACGCGTGGCGCGTTCAACCATCGTATCGAGTACCTGGCAGAGGTCCGTAACGCTGCATTCGTACCCCTGCACGACCTGCGGAACACGCAGAACGAGTACTTCGACTCCATCATCTTCATGAACGATATCCTCCCTTGCGCCGACGACCTACTCGAGTTGATCTGGCAAAGCCGGCGGAACAATGCAGGGATCACCTGCGCGTCAGACTACATGTTCCACGAAGAACTCGTACGTCTTCACAAATATGCGCTGCCGATATCGTCTAACGTCTACTAGGGCTCCCCCGTATTCTACGACAACTGGGTCGCCCGCGATATCAATGGCACCGCGCTCGAGAACGCGCCCTTCGAGTCTATCTTCCACCAACCTTTCTCACAGGAGCGCTTCCAGCGGCATCTCCCCGTGCAAATGCAGTCTTGCTGGAACGGCATCGCCGTCATGGATCCTGCACCGTTCTACGCTCCACCACCTGTGCGTTTCCGCATGGCACGTATCGCAGAGGGCGAGTGCTCTGCGAGCGAGTGTAGTCTGATCGCGAACGACTACTGGGACACGGGCTACGGAAGAATCTTGATGGTCCCTAGGGTGAAACTGGCATATGACAACGTAAGTGCGAGATAGTGTCATGGTCTTCCGATATTGACGTTCTTTACAGAGGGTGTACGAGATCATCCACCCAGGGAGGAAGAACCTTACGTCAATACGTGGGTATGTCCGTCTTGGGGGACTTCCCGACAACCCTCGCACGGACCCACAAGACCGCCAGTGGTTTGGACCACACGACAGACTGTTCACGAGCGAGGAAAGCGAACCAGTAGACTTCCTACCAGGGCCGGAATATGGTGCGTTGTTTGGCTCTCACTTTATCTTGAGTGCGAAGTTAACGTCTGTTCAGTGTGGTGTTGGGGTTGGGATGGTGCAGGCGATCTCGACGGCCCCGACGTAGACCCTATCTGGGAACGGAGACCGAACCGTACAGTGGTTCCGGACTCTGTCAAGGTGAGGCATCCACGGAACCTGAAGGGTCCGATATAGGGGAATGAGGTGGGAGCTGGATTTTTCTTGTTCTGCTGTGCTATTCGGAAACCCAAGGACACTTCGCTTGGTATATACTCTGCAATTGTTTGTTATCTATGCATATACTCTCTGCACCATGTCCGTGCACCATGTAGGACATGTAATTACCGCCAATCACATACTTTCCACGGGATGTTCCATTGCGATGAGCTAAGAAGGGAGAACGTCTCCACAGCACTGTTATGTCTCTACGGCGATCATAACCCTTCCACCCAGACCTCCAGGTCGCGAGTAATGTCCTGGGGTACAGAGAGTATAAGCCAATGATCGGCGTCGTACTCCTTGATCGTGATCTTATGCTCTTTGAACTGCGGACGCTGAAAGCCTGCCACCCCGAGTTGTGGGAGACAGACATAGTCTTGCTTGGCCGCGCCAAAGAAGATGGGCGACGATGCAGGTGGGAACTTACGATCCTCCGGAATTTCTAGAATTATCCCCGTAAATTCAATACGCCAATTTATAGCGTTTGGGTACACGTACGAGCTTCGACGGGTCGGGAAAAGCCCTTCGTGTGGACTTTGTACCAGCACGTCGGTGCTGCGAAGCCATTCTTTCGGAACAGCTCGACGAATTCCGCTCGTGCCTGTTCGGTTAGGTATGCCCCAGCCGGGGCCCGGAAGTCTTCGAGCAGGCTGCGCTTGAGGCTGCCGGTCAACGCGAAGCGGTCGATCCAAATTTTGGGGTCTCCGGGATACAGAATGTCGATGAAGCTATCAAGCTACGTATACCACTTATGACGTTAGCGTGGGACAAGGTGGTACTCAGAACAACTCACGTGAGCTTGAATAGTGGCATCCGCATCGTCCTCTGAGAAAAACGGCCAGTACCCGAACAATTCGTACCCAGCTAGCTGGACCGTCGACTTGAGGAATTGGTCGAAATCCATGTCTGGCCATGGGTCGAAGTAAGAGAGTGCGAGGAATGCATACGCGCTGACACGCTCGGGGAAGTAGTTCGCCATACGGCTGACGAGGAAGGATCCCCTAGATACATTACAGTGAGTTCAGGCGGTGGCTTCAAGGGAATAGGAACCTACCAGTCGTGTCCCACGGCAATGACGCGATCGAGCTTCTCGGCGTCAAGGATATCCGCGATGTCCTTTGTCAACAGGTCCGCCGTGTACAGGGCTGGGTTTGTGGGCCTGTCTGTGCCACTGTATCCCAGTAAGTCGGGGACGAGTACGCCGTACCCTTTGTCCTTGAAGCTCGGAGCGATGTGGACCCAGAGCTGAGAGGTGGAGGGAAAGCCATGGCAGAAGAGGAGTGTCGGCTTTCCCGGCTGCGCGGGCGAGTAGTAGTAATGATAGTTGAACCCGCGGGAGACGTCCAGATCCTTGTACAGTGCAGAATCCATGGTTGTCGCTCTGGGGGACCGCGTTCAGTTGACATGCCTTTCGCAACCTGGGAGGGCTTTATCTCAACACGCCTGGGATTTCGCTTCTACAGCAAGCTCCCACCCCTATACGGGATTATGACAGCCAAGCACACATGGTCTGGTCATGCGGCGGCAGGACAAGGTCTTCTACGGCTGGCAGTCTTCCGCGAAGATACCTAAGTGCAATGGAAGCTTCGCAGTGACCTAGGCGAGATGTTGAGTACAAAACGGCTCACCTGATATTAATGCGCTGCTTACCGAGTGCTCGCGCTACAGTTCGAGGGTAGCGTAAAGAGTCCTACTGACGACGTTGACTCTGGACGATCGAAACGAGAGAAGTATCAAATGGAGGATGGGCGCAACACCATATGGCCGTGTTGCACGATTCAGATAAGACCGTCCGATTTAAACAGCGTCGGAGTCGGGCAGACGGGCGAGACGATGCCCACGCGTCGCATTTGCCCCGAAGCAGCGCAGCGCGCACCGAGTGTAGGCATTGAGAGTCACAGAAGAAGATTACGATGCACACGAGGGAATTCGAAGGGCCACTATTATGGCAAGGCGAGAGCGATTTCGACAGGTTGAGGGGTGCGCAGCCTAACGGAAATAGTCATCATGCACGCACAAATGAAGTGAAAACATACTGCATTTGTAACCAGGATCGCGCTTCAGCACATCCCATCTGTGAGGAGATGGTATGATCGTAGTCGAATAATGAAAGACGCTACAGTCGAGTGAGTGACGGAAAAAGCCGGTTGGCCACATTTGGTAAGTCTGTCAGACCAAGCGTTTGTCTCGTACTGCCTCCTTGCGACATCTTCATGCGTGCGTGTAATCCACACATGTCATCTTGTAGCGATCCATCTAATCAAATTAGAAACGAGGGGATTGTGAGCAGAGTGCACGGGGCCCCAACGACAGCCTGAGGTGCCACTGGCAGTACGCCGCGCGCGTGGTAAGAGACGAACGTACCCTCCAGCTACTCGCCCGGTCTCTGAGATCTCTGTCCACTACGGGATCATTACAAGCTTTCGAAGTCCCATCACGAACAAGGTATGTCTTCACTACTACTCGACCGATCTCCGAGCGAGTCTCGCAACCACACTCTCTCCTTCCATCCGCCTACTAGCCTTCGTCGCTCACCCAGTCGTTAGCACAGGACGCACTCTGCAAATAACATCTCTCAACCCGTTACACTGTGTCTAGTCTTTACACGAAAACGTCGACGCCAGCATGGGTGCCGATCGTGTAGATCAGCATGACCGCGTTCCAGTCAACCGGCTACTATCTGACGATGCTCTTCGCATGATATTCAATATCTGCTGTGATGACACTCCCCAGGTGAGGTTTCGTGTTTAATATCGAGAGGGAAAAATATGTCTGATGTCGACGTGCAGAAGGACGTTGCGACCTGTGCAAAGCGCTTCCTGGAGGTGTGTGCTCGTTGGTACGACGTTGCTGTGGACAACGCAGCGATGTGGAGTCGCTTCGATTTGTCCAAAATGAGCGACCACGAGGCCCGGACCTTTTTTCATCGCAGCCGCGGTTACAAGAAACGAATAGCCTACATAAGTGAAGATTTGGATGCCCCGAGCCCAACGATCATTCAACTGCTTGCCCAGCATATGGAATTCGTAAAAGAGTTAGACTTCCAGCTAGAACATCCAACTTTCTTCCTCTCCTGGCTCAACCATGGTTGTCCCTCTGCGCCTGCCCTCCACACGCTCTCTCTGGGTCGCTCCTGCGATGGGTTCATTTGCGACATCTCCGCCTTCAAGGGGAAAGCTCCCAACCTTCGCCATCTGGCTCTTACGGGATCTCCCAAGGTCTGGAAAGCAGAATCCTATCGTAATCTTACCATCCTTCGAATCACCGGCATCCCGATGAATGCGCATTTGTGCCATGAGGGGATCTTTGGCGTGCTTCGTGGCTCGCCCTTCCTCCAAGAGCTCGAGATATCGATACAAGGGCGATCTACGTGGGGCAATTCTGGAGCTCTATCGAGGCCCATACGCAACAGGGACGATGATGACAAGTTGGCGTTGCGCTCCTTGCACTCCTTGCGTTTGTGTCTCCCGCACGCTCTTCTCTTCTACATCCTTCGAGCTCTCGACATCCCAGAGAGTCCACAAGTTCTCGACATTGCCATCACAGATGCGGCCGACGGAGATCCCTACGATACTACTATACCCTCCCAGTTACTCCTCCCGGGTATACTACCCCCCTCCATTCTTGCGGGAACTCGCTCGGTGCACTTGAATATGCCACATGGGCCGGATGCACATGGCTTTGACAGTATTCGGCTCACTGGCGATCGCTGCGGAAATGACTTTGAGGTGCAGTTTTTTTGGGAGAAGCGCAGCGCGAGCGCGTACGAAGCAGCGCTTCAGGCTCTCATAGAGCACCACCCCCTCCCCTCCGCGCAGTCATTGGACCTAGTAGCCCTTGGCTGCGACCACGAAGCCTACGGAGACAGAATTCCTCTGAATTTGCCTCGCTTCGTAGCTCACCTTAGCAGCATTACGTCCCTGCAAATAAACGCAACGCATCATGGCTACACTCGACTCCTACCGCGGATATGCCGCTTCCAATTCCCTCGCCTCACGACATTGAATATTACTATAATACCCCTTGGAATTCTTTCCTCTTTCCGTACCAGCTGGCTACCTTCCCTCCGGACAAACAGCCCTTCATTCAAGCACTTAGACGTCACCTTGGAACCCCTACGTGGAAGGATCGGACTATTCAACCAGTACTATCTGTGCGAAACAGATAACACCGCGTCTTCAAATCATGAAGTGGCTGCAGTGCGGCTGAGCGAAGAGCTTGAGGCCATTTTCAACGCACATCCACAGATGTCAATCCGCGGCTACATGTACTATCCGGACGACAATCTAGGACAACCAACGCCGGTATGGTCCTTGTGAGGGGAGAGCATTGCGGAGGCTGGCGTTTTGGAGAGGACTTGGGCGGTCTAAAATGTTCGGGGTCTGTAGAGCTCGGACTCGGAACGTATGAGACCCGAAAGGCCTGAACTGGCACGGACCTTGCACGGACATATGTACTTCTTCTGCGTTGTCTATTACCTGGCCAAGCTGTCTTATTGTCCCCGCGTCCCACACAGACCACAACAAACAACACTATCCCTCGCATCTGTTCTCGACCTTCGGACGCTACATCTCTCTTCGAGACCAACTGGACTCCGAAATTTCTAAACCACAGAACGACCCCAGCTTTCAACATTCGCAGGTAGCATGCCGTGGAATCATTTGGTGGCCGACGTTAATGCCATCACCTTGTCTATGATGAGCGACGCCCAGGCCGAAAATTTCTTCAAGATTACTCGCAGCCGCCGGTCCACCACGCGACTGGCGTATTCAAGCAACGATAAGGACGTACCAGTGCGTCCAAGGATCCTTGAGTTACTCGGTGCAAACATCGAGTGCGTGGCCGCGCTGGGCTTCGCACTCTCAGACCAGCTCCCTTTCATCTCCTGGTTAGCCGAAGCCGCCCCCTCTGCCGCTACCCTTCATACGCTCTCCCTTCATCTCGTCCGCCCAGCGGAACCGGGCGTTACACCCGTCGAAGCACCTAAGCTAATCACCTTCTTGGAGAAAGCCCCCAATATCCGCCGCCTTGCTCTTGAAGGGTTGCGTGTGTCATGGAAGGCGGCACCATGTCGTAACCTCACAACTCTCCAGCTCTATCACTGCTTGACAGACGCGGATATATCGCACGGGGATATCTTCGATTTGCTCCGCGGTTCGCTGTCGTCGCTCTCGAGCCTCGAAATCTCTGTGGATCGCGGTACCGCTTGGACCCTCGCGCAAGACCAACAAGATATACACGGCAACGACGACAACAAGGTGTATCTTCAGTCCTTACGCGAATTGAATCTCTCTCTCTCCCCCAATCTTTTCTGCTTCACATTCTTCGAGGAATACGCATCCCGACGGACCTCCTGACTCTCGATATCGACATAGTTGACTCGGATCCTCTGTCATGGCGAGACAACCATATCATCGCTTCACAAATATTTTCCTCGGATCTTCTTCCCCGAACCATTCTCGAGGGGGCCCGAAACGTAGAACTGGAGGTCAAGGAGGTTCTAGATTCCATCACATTTACCGGACGCCGCCCCGAGAAAGAACTTGAGTTCCGAGTTCATGTTTCCTGGAAGAACAGAAACGGGCGCGTAGGTGGAGAGATCCTCCAGGGAATAGTCAAGCGCCACCTCGCCGCTCTTTCTACGGTAGAATCGTTCAAGATTCTCGCCCTCGAACCCGTCGTTCCACCTGACAACATACATCGTTTCGCGGCCCGCCTCAATTCCCTCGTCCATCTGGAGATCGTTGCCCGTACGAGGCTCCACACTCCGTTCCTGGCCGCTTTATCCAACCACCCCGATTGTTCTTTCCCCAAGCTACAGAGCATAAAGATAACCACAACGTGTCTCTCTTCCCTCCCCGACTTATGCAAGCTCTTCTTGCCTAAAACACCGAACATCAAACGCCTGTATCTCGCGTTTGATCCAAATATGGGCGGTACTCCGCAGAGTTGGGCGATCATGGAGCCCGAGTTACGGCAGAGATTTGAAGAGAGGGAGCTGAAGCGGATGCTTGAGAATGTGGATTTCCGGATGTATGCGGGAAGTTCGGCTGTCGTGCCTTCGACAGCCAAAGGAGCTTGAGGTACGTAAAATTTATATCCGTGTCTATTATATCACAACTGACCATTGCTTGCTTCGATTATTGGCATAGTCGAGAGTGCGGAGATCTGCGGGGGCGATCCCAAGTGTTCGGGGTCCGTAGCGGCAGGACCCCGAAGCATGCATTCTCGAACACGCGCGTCGCGTTCATCGCGTTCATCTAATCTTCTTGTAGTCCTTCGTCTTTGGGCAGTGTACGCTGCGCTGAAACTCTCATAATCCACTGTGTCAACCAGCTACCCTCAGCAAAATGTTCCTCGGATCCTCGCGCTCACAGCTCAGGAATATCATACCGTTCTTTGCGAACGCCCTCCTGGCATGGCTCACACCGCGGTGCAGACTCAGCCGTTTTACTCTAAGCCTCTCTTCAGAAACGGTAGCAGAATTCAAAGTTCCTTGACTTTGTCAACAGAATGTCATCGGCGCACGCGATAACCTGCTCGCGGAAATCGAACTTTGGGCGTCATGAAAACTAGTACCCGAGCGTGGGACGCGTACACGTTTCGAAGTCTGCTTTTCTCTCAACTGCCACCACCGCGTTATCCAGACCTTCTATACGATTTACCAAACCTGTTAATTTATCATCGATGGCAGATGAAGACTCGGACCAACCCGCGGACACCATTCAGTGCCAGAACAGACACCTCGGTGACAATATTTCGGTGAGTACTTGTTTGATCTACAATGATCGTCTATGCATATGAAACTCACGAAGATCTACAGAAAGACCTCGAGGAAGTCCTCGGTAGCGATGCGGACTTCGGTGGAGACTTCTCGTTCCACGAAAAGATCAGGAACACGCCAAATCCACTTCTCACTCTAAAGGGTCTTGGTACCATCGGGATTCCCCTCAGCACGAGGGAGGCGGCAGTCGTGAGAGCGAGCTGCAAGCAGGCACCCTTCGGAATGGGAGAGAGGACAGTGGTCGATCACGCAGTCCGCGATACATGGGAAATGGACGCATCTGAGGTGAATGGTCACCATCGCATTCTTCGTTCACGCCACTGATCAAGTTTTTGGGAGTCTAGGTGACGTTTGAAAACCCCGAGTGGACAGAGTTTATTGGCGGTGTTGTCCAGAAAGTCTGTGATGCTCTCGGTGTAAACTACGCTGCATGCAAGCCTCGTTGTGATCTACACAAAATGCTGCTCTACGAAGAAGGGTCACAGTGAGTTCCCTACGCCGTGTGATAACTATAATCCGTCGCTGACCCTCTTCAGCTTTCTTCCTCATGTCGAGTACGTCGCAAATATTGCTCTTCGTGAACTGATAACTGACTCTGTGATTAGCTCGGAGAAGAGCGACGGCATGTTCGCGACAATAGTCATCGTCTTACCCTCTCTCTTCACAGGCGGCGATGTCCATCTGTCCCACAACAAGATCGCGCAGGTCTACGACTGCAGCGAGGACAGCAAGCTGGCCACGCATGTGATGGCGTGGTATACCGACGTCAAGCACGAGATCAAGCCTGTCAAAAGCGGGTACCGTCTCGCGCTCTCGTACAACCTCGTTCGCACTACCACAACCCTCCGCCCGCCGCTGCAGACAAACGAGCTTCTCGCAGAAAACATCACCCGTGTCCTTCAAGCGTGGAAGGAGAGATGCTCTGACCCATCCGCGCCGGAGAAGATCATCTATCGTCTCTCGCACCGATATTCCGTAGCCAATCTGAAAGGAGACGCGCTCAAAAGCGTAGACGGGCAGCGTTTCTCGGCCTTGCTCCCAATTGCGGAAAGGCTCGGGTTCAAGATCGGTCTTGCGCACGTAGACTGTGAGCTCAACGGAGCCTGGGATACTGATGACCCTTACAACAAACCATTTTCGTGGTGCGAGACGGACGATGTTCAGGTCACAAACCTTGTCGACTTGGAGGGAAATCTTCTTGTCGACAGATTGGCCTTCGACTCTGAGAAGGAAACTGTCCCTCAGGATCTCGGGGACGATCTAAAAGACATCGAAGCCGACGACGAGGACTACACAGAGTATACTGGGAACGTAAGTCTCCCCCTTTTCTATCTCCGACGGCGCTGAATGCTACGCTTAGGAGGGTTGCGACATGAGGAGATGTGAGTATTGCGCTTCTTGTTAGACCGGTGTCGTTTATTTTAAAGAGCAGGGTATCACCTCAGCGGCCTCGTGATATGGCCATCAGACCACGACTATCTCGTTCGCTACAGCGGGACAAGAGGTTTGTTGATCGCATGCAAGGAACTTGGGGCCAACGCGCAGGAGAGTACGGAGCCCTCTGCGCACGACCAAAAATTACTGGACGTTGTATGGCAACGGTTTCAATCGCAAGATATCAGCCGCAAGGTATATCTGGCCGCTTCTCGCGGGCTGCTGGCTGCCACCGTTGCGTGGGATGACTTGGACCAGTGGAAGAGGACTATAAAGCAGGGTCAACTGATCAAGCTTGACGAACGCATATGGCCTGCCATCCAGAAATGGGGCTTTTCCGCGGTCCGACAAGGGTGGGCTCGCAGAAATTTCTACAGGGATATAGCACTTACAACGATGTCTCACATTCCCTAGGATGGAAGATATTCTAGGCTCCCCAGATTCGTATCTTGGACTCCATACCAATTCCACGGCAGAATCATTGCTCTCCTTCGGCCTGTGGCTTAACGATTACAATCCACCAGCTGAGAGCGGCGACACTGCTTCAATCTTAGAAGTCCGCGCTTGGATCGAGGCGAAACTCCAGTATGTTTTGGAACATCTGAGTCCTTCATGGCACGAGGAACACAGTTTCGCAAAACTCATCGAGGCTGTCGCTTCGAGCGGCGGACTTGCTATGTTCACCGACAGGTGCGCAGGCAGAGGGATCCGATCGAGCGTAACGCTAACTGCTTCGCTGCAGCGTGCTCGACAGAGTCAAGAATTTCAAGGAACGTGACGTTCTCCTAAATTTCGCGACCGAGGTTCACCGGAGCGCCGAGCTCCCCGAGTGCGAAGAGAAGACGAGGGTTGTGGCGGCTATGATCGAGGCCGCCATGCGGCGATACAGGTTCCAAGACGCCGTGTCCAGTCAAAGCTATGCGTTCCGGTATTACGGGCCCGAGGCACAAGAGCCATATAAATGCGTTAGAAAATGCATCGAATTGGACTGTGGACAAGTCATACCGATCGTCGTCGACATGCTTGCAGGATGCACCGCCGACCTCAGCGCGCCCGACACCCACGCTTGTGCGGAGAAGCTCATGGCGCCTCTCCTGCAGCTGTGGACCAAAGATGAAATGGTCGCGCAGCACGCCGCGCAGTCTCTGGATAACCTGCGTATGGTGACGCTGAACCTTCTCGTTGACGCTATTTCTGCCAATCCAGCGCAGAGCTTAGACGAGGAGCATCTAGAGAGAGTCCTGCGAATTGCAATCTTGGACGGACGGATGGACCTACTCGTCTCTAAGTGCGTGGGCTTTCAGTTTCACTCTCCCTTGCCCTTATGCTGATATTGCGTGCGAAGGGTCGTGCCGCGTCTACAAGCCGTTTCCGTGTCCTTGCCAAGCCTTCGTGCCGTACTTGATAAGACGGAACTGACTGGGTTTGACGTTGACGCTGACGAGTTACGTCGTGTCCTCGAGAGCATATCCACCTAACAGAAAGTGACATTTTGTTGCTTTTAAGCTCTCTTGAATACGTATCGAATGCTGGTGAATTGAGTGAACAGTCCACCTTTCGCCTGCCGAGACTGAGTCTGAGTGAACTTTGTGTGGCGGCGTGCGATCGGTGGTCGGGGTCCTCGCGACTGGGCGCGTAGAGGCGCCTACGAAGCTGGCGGGCATCATTCAGCTTGCCTCTTACCCTCGCCTCTCGTATGCAGCGACGCAACGGAAAGGGGGTCGCCCACATTTCACCCCCACTCCCGCCATCCCGCATGGGCTCCCTCTCAGAAAAGCCCGCCGCCCGCCTCAACCAGAAGACCCTCGGTGTCACCAACAGAATATGGCTCATCCTCGCCGTCTTCCTCACCCTCATCCTCTTCACGCGCTCGATACTGCCCAGCGACTCGTCGTACTACCCCCGGAATCGCTTCACCCACATCGACACGAAACCAAAGAACTACCTCAATGTCACCGCGGGCAGCCCGGCGCCGTTCGCGTTCTGCCCAGCGCTGGGTCCTGGTGACGAGCTGGCGGCGAAGTACGACCCCGTCGTGCTCTCCAAGACGCGTCTGCACACTGGTAGTAGCTCGAGGGTACAGAGGGTGATCACTCGGGCGTTGACCGGTCTGCCGGTGACAATGAGCATCATTGGAGGCTCTGGTGAGTGACATGCGACAACCGCCAATCTGTCATCGCTTTGCAGGTCGCGTCATACGAGCTCGCACTGACATTCTGAACAGTGTCTGCGTGTCACGGCGCCGGAGACGACCCCCTCTCATCTTCGTGCTATCCCTCGAGGTTCTTCAGCTGGTGGAATACCGTGTTCCCCCATCCCGCGTCAGAACTCACCAACGGTGCTATGCGGCGAACAAGCTCGGCTTACTTCTCCTTCTGCAACGCCCACCACGTTCCAGACGTAACGGACTTGGTAGTAGTGGAGCTCGACACTGATGATGAAGGGTACGTGACCTGCCATTCCTGTCTAGTGCCAACTCTAATTCGCCAGGATAGCGATAAGCAGTCCATGAACAACTTCGAGTTACTCATCCGCTCGCTCCTCATTCGCCCAGATCAGCCCGCAGTTCTGATATTGGGTCACTCCAGCCCGCAAGTCCTGGAGGAGGGCGGCTTCCTTGGCCGGGACCAATGGCACTCTCTGGTCGCGCAATTCTATGACGTCCCTTACGTCAGGTCGGTGCATTTCGCGTCTTTTACGGTATGCAACGTGTCTCAGACCTCCATTTCCCAGCATCAAGCCGCTGCTGTACCCAATGTACCTCACGAATCCCAACCAAGTGCGAGAATACTTCGCCGACCCCGTGCTTGCCAACTCCAAGGGCCATGAGCTCATCTCCGACGTGCTTATCTCGTACTTCGAATCACAGACATGTGCCGCCTGGGCGGCTGCTGTTGGAACTGCCCACGAGATGATTCCTGGACCTGGTCCCATGGCGTACAACGAGAAGGCGAAGTCACCTACAGATGCCAAAGGACTCTTCGGTGGTGTCGCCCAACGCAAGGGGGCAGCGGGCGCGGCTGCTCCAGATGAGGATGAGCCTCATGCTGATTCCAACCCTGCTCCGGTCGCTTTCGCGGAACCCGGCACTCGTCAGCTCTCCGAGCAACTGTACCCGAATCTGAAAGTGCCGCAAGCGCTCATTGGTGCGCGTCCGGCAGACTATGCCGAGCACTCCTTCGAGGAGGTGTCGCCGTTCTGTATCAGTGCCAACGACCTTGTCAACCCGCTTCCGCCATCAATATTCTCCGGCAGTGGATGGGAAGTCTTCCATCCCCCACCTGCTTCCGCCGAGCTCAGCAGTCACGCACACTACTGGTACTCCAGTCTACCGACAAGCCGTCTTCGCGTTGGCCTCCAGGTCGGCGCCGGAGAAATCGGGATCTACTACCTCAAGGAGCCGGCAAGTCGCGTCGGGCCCGGAAGTGCGGTGGAGTGCTGGGTGGACGACAACTACTCGGGGGCAGTGGTCATAGAAAACGCCGGATCAATTGGAGAGCCAATACCAACGTACGCCTACCAGTCCAATTTCTCTCACCTACGAGTCTGACAATTGTACGCTTCAGACTGGAAATCATCGACCACAACGTGCCACGAGGATCGCACTACGTCGAGTGCACGCTGATAGGCGAGGAAGACGACCGAAACGTCCCGCCATTCAAGATCATCGGCATCTTCGCGACATAGACGGACGCCGTCCCGTCGCACAGGCCCCTCCGCGCACCCAGCGCGCGGCCCCGTGCCCCTTCAGCGTACACGAGACGCCGCCCCCCCCAGGGGCAGCGCTCGGAAAACAAAAAGGACAATTTTTGTACGCCCGAGGGCGCAGCCGTCGTCGCTGCCCTGCGCGTCCGCTCGTTGCTAGACCTTCTCGCTTTACCTTTGATTTATTAGACGACACACACACACACACATGCATGGAGTACTTACAGCGCCCTCGTGATTAATTATTTCATATTGATTCCATCTGCTCGCCCTCTTTCTCAGGCTTGCGTCCTCGGTGCCCGATATGGTAAGCGGACACTTTGTGGCGTTTTTGGTCAATTATGGGGCGAGTCCCGAGATCGGGGTTGAGTGCGACGGGAATCTGCGGTTAAGGTGGTGGCGTACTGGGTTTCGATTCGGCGGTAAATCATTGGGCATCTACAATGTCCTCGTTAACCCGCGATGGCTCGTTTTCCTTACCCAACCCGGGCCGATATTGTGCAAATGCCGGGTCCGGGATCTCATCCGACTAGCTATATTTTATGGCAGGTTCCTCGACGGCGGATATGAGAATCCACTCGCGGCTGTAGACGGGGTAGGCCGTGCTGAAGGGGTGGTTCTTGGTGAGCTGCTGCCATATTTGCGCTCTGGACCCGTCATTGGTTCAGATGTATAAAACCGCATGCGAGATCCCCGCCCACACGTTTTCAAATTCAGTATGATCTCCTGGTATGACCGGCTTATGGAAGCAATGTACCGTTATGCCGCGCCGCCATTCTATAAATTTATTCTAGCCTTGGAGAAACTTGAAATTTGACAGTGAGTGGTGAGACTCATGTTCATGGCACCCTTGAGTTCTACCAGTATTTTCTCAAATATACCGCAGCGGTCATCGTGCTGGAAGACGATGAAGTCGTTGTGCGAGAAGCCATCGAGGTCCGACATGACCGTGGCGGCGCTTCCGTCATACCGGGCTCATTAACACACAGGCGCTTATCCTGCTCTCCCTTCGCCCCCCATGGGCAAACGCGACAAATCCAAAACCAACGCGCCATCCTCGGTCTCGCTAGTCCTCCCACCATCCCTGTACCTGGGACCCTGCTCAGCAGCATCCTCAAAAGCATTCCTCACCACACACGCAATAACCGACGTGCTCAGCGTCGGCGCGAGCCCCGCAGAAAAAACCGACGGCGTGACCTACCACCGCGTCTCGCTCAGCGACTCGCCCTCCTCTTCCATCTCCAAGGTCTGCGACGTGGCGTGCACGATCATTGACTCGGCGCTGCAGTCGCACAACGGCACGGGCAGGGTCCTTGTACATTGCTCCGCGGGGATCTCGCGCTCCCCGACGCTCGTCGCGGCATACCTGATGAAGTGCCGCCAGATGTCGCTGAAAGACGCGCTCCGCCAGATCGTCACGGCCCGCCCGCAGGTGTCGCCGAATCCGGGGTTTCTGAGGCAGCTGAAGGAGCTGGAGGTGCTGCTTTTTGGGAGGCCGACGGTGGAGGTGGAGGAGATGCCCCGGACTGAGAAGGAAAGGCTTGCGTTGTTTGTGGAGGAGGAGGAATATGGTGGGGGCGCGTGAATATTTGGGTGTGCAAAGTGATGCGGTGACGCGTGCTCGAAGAAGAGGTGGAGAGAATGATGCCCGAAGAAGAGGGACTATATGCATATATGCGTCAAGGTACGTGCGCGACCCCTTTCCTCTGGCATGCCCGCTTCTGACCAGCCGCTCTTTATAGCGTCTCACCTCAATTCGAAAAGCGTGCCGGTCAATGCCCTTCGCTTCCGCAAATTATGCTTGCTCGGCGGTCATGCAGAAGAAACACGCCGCTTTTCCGAGACGGCCTGCGGCAGACCTCAACGAAGGCGGGGGAAATGCGACGTCCTGGACTAGGAGTCGCTGGGCTCACTCAAAATTACGCAAGGCATGCTAGTCAGACTCGCAAACCCCTCTATCCGACGGCCCATCTCACAGCTACTATGCATTCAAAGCCCACGGCGAACACAGAGTCCTCATAACGCAATAGTATAATGGACGATCTGCAGTCAAGTTCAAGTACTTATATTTTGGACTAATACACAAGAGTTTCGACAAACAAATCAAGGCTTGAGCGCACGGATGTTAGGGTGCAGACCGCCGAGCAGGATCCTCTCCATCTTGTCGGGCGAGATGCTTCCCGGGCCGGCGTACGGCACGGTGTCGACCATGCTCTGCGTCATACCCATCAGCCACCAAACACAACAAAAAAGTGAGATAGAACGTACGCCAGTGTTGAGCTCGGTGAGCTTCTCGAGCGCCTCCTTGGCCCCGGCGTCGTTGCCGATCTGCACGAACTGGATGCCCATCCAGTTCGGGTGGTGCTTCTTCGTGCGGAACTCGGCGGAGAGCTCCGTGAGCACTTTGCCGAGCTCGTTAGCGGCGTCGTCGGCTGAAGCACATATTCATTAGAGTGAGAAGAGTGAGGAGGGAAGGGGAGGGGAAGGACGCACTGGGGACACCGTCGGTGATGCATATGAGGTCAAGAGGCTTGATCTCAGAGTACCGCGGCGTGCCAACCGCAGCGTTCAACCGATCGAGGTACTCGCGGATGCGCTCCCGGCAGCGCAAGCCCGTCGGCGTACCGCCACTAGGCCCAACCTTGGCCATCGCCGCCGCGACCTTGGGCTTATCATCCACGCCGTGGATCTCCTCGCGGAACTTGAACTTGTCGTTCGAGTTGAGGAAGTACAGGTCGATGCCGTCCGCGTCGTAGTCGATCGCGGTGCCGGAGATGCCGATGAGCGCGTTGTTGAGCTCCGTCCACTTGTTGTCGTTCGCCATCGACCCTGAGTCGTCGATCAGGAACACGGTGTCGTAGAATTTGAGGTAGTTGTCGATTGTTGAGGGCCGCGGCAGGTCGAGTACGCCGTTGTACCCTGGGTTCGTGTCGGGCGGCGGCGGTGGCGGGATTGGGTTCGGGTTGGTTTTGAAGAGCTGGACGGTGGCGACGAGGTCGTCGTATTCGCCCGAGCCTGCTACCTGTTGCGTCTCCGGCGTGTCCTCGACGAAGACCTGCGGCGCAAAATCAAGAAGGGTCGGGATAACAGCGGTGTGGCGATACGTACAAAGAAGGTGCAATACTCGGGGATATCGGGCGACGATCCAGGAGGCTTCAAAGACTGCCCAACATAAAACGTCAACATCCTGACAGAACCATAAACACAACTCCAAATACCGACCTGCGAAACATTGACCTTGGTCGAGAGGTACTTGTCGTCCTTGAGCTTGCCAGCCGCGATGGCCTTGTCCTCGGAGTAGTAGAACACAAGGTCGAGGTCGTAGCGCGCGTTTTGCGGGACGATGGGGAACGTGAGGGCGCCGCTGAGCCCGTTCTTCATCGGCTCGTTCGACGCGCCCCATCGGTTCCTGAAGTTGCCGTTGTTGTTCGGGCTGCACGACGGCTTCACGTGCATGAACTGGTTGTACGGCTTGCGCGAGATCTACTCAAGGCGTCAACACAAAAATCCACGACGCGTTGATAGGCATGAAAGGGGGGACGTACGGCAGAGACGGTGGCGAACCACTCTGGCGGGACGTTGATGGTGACTTTGGCACCCGCGCCCTTGTTTGCTTGCGTGAACGACGGCCGCGCCGGGTCTGAAGGAGCCATCCTTGTCGAGTGTCAAAAAACGGGGGGGAAAGCTGGGCTGGGTCTTGTCTCCCTACCGGGGAGGTTTTTCAGAGAGATGGTCGATACGATAGCGGCCGCACGGGGTGACGGTAGTCGATAAAGGCCGCGATGTTCTCTGACATTTGGCTTGCATGGACGCATTGACAGGGGTGGCGAAATTGATACACGTTTTTGCTTGGTTTGACGTACATGGGAGCGACAATTGGTGTCAGTTGCGGGTCATGGGGGCTGCAGGAATACACGGTCAGGGTGCTGATCAGCAGCTTGGGGCAATGACATGGCAATCGCGAAGAGAGGCACGCACTAGGGCGATGAATGGAATGGAAGGTCTTGATTTCAGCTCAATTAGAGTAGGACGCTACCATTCATGGCTCCTGATTTCCTGCCCATTCCAACAATGCTACGGCCGATTGGGATCAATTGTGTGCGATGAGGTTTGGATAGTAGGAACGCGTTACAGATGGGCGGCGATTGATTGGGGCGATTACAATTACAGAATGAGTGGTACTACATTCAGTCCTCCTTTTTCAAGAAGTGGATAAACCCAACGCTGAGAAATGTCAGTGAAAGGCCTCCGTAGCGGGGTATTCAACTTACGCGTCGTCGTACGAGCCAGATGTTGTGGGCGATTGGCTGCTCAAGGGGGTATCCTCGACGAAGATGAAGAGCGTCATGGTATCCGCTCCAGAGAACGAGCCGGGAGTTTTTTCCGCCTGCACAAACCAAAATCAATTATCCCATCGAAGACAGCGAAAGACGTCCCAAGTCCTACCTTGACGATGTGGATCTTGCTAGCGATCGCTTTCTTCGCCACGAGCTCGTCGGCATTCGAGACCTTGTTGACGGAGTAGAAGAACTCGACAGAGATGTCCATCGGGTCCTCCTGCGGCACGATGGGCTGCGAGTTCTGCCCGCTGATGGTGATCTTCATTTGCTCGTCCTTTACGCCGCTGGGGCTGTAGAACATCGGCGCCATCGTGTCGCCGTAGTAGTCGAACGAGACTAGCATCCCTTGGTCGTAGCTCTTCCTGGCGAGCTGCACGTAATTTGCGTTCAGTTCTCATTTACCATGGGTTGGAAGGAGACTTACGGATGTGATCATGGCGAACCAGCCAGGCGGGAGCACGAAGCTGAACTTGCTGCCGACTGGCGTCGTGTAGGTGGGTCTCGCGGACATGGCTGGCGGGGTGAAGACGCGTTCGAGGGATTGGGGGAAAGTGAGGAAAGAGCTGAGAGAACTTGGACTCTGGCGAGCCTTTCTTTCATGAGACGTCACTGCGTTATCGCAATGTTCGTTCCATGCCAGAAATCCGGTGTTGGAGTACCGCCGGAGGTCATATGTTCTTTCGATATGAATTAAATCTAAAGAGCGACGTGAGTAAAGACGTAAGGATTAGCACGGGGTGGGGCAGCACCAAGCAGGGAAGAGAACAGCAAGGGGGAGCGCTCATCGTTTGAGGCTATTTGCATGCCTTCCCACGCGTCGGGACCTCGCGATTATCTGAGCGCCGACGCTTCTCCTGGTCTTGTACCGCAACCACAGCCCGTTCCTCAATCACGCCCCCAACCAAGCGTTCATCTGCAGGATGGGAAGCACCCACAGTTTGACATCGCTCGCGATGAAATTAAACATGAGGCTTGGGCCTGTCAAACGAAGAAAGGGAACTTGAACTCTGTCGTCTTGCCTTGGGGTACGACATCTGGTCAGAACGCGACATTTATCTCAAGAGTGGTAGTTTTCCATTCCCCCGACTTCCCCCCACCTTTGACCCCCACTATGGCTCGTCCCAAACTCGGCACGCCCAAGGACAACAAGGTCACTCTCAGCCTCCCCAAGGGCTGGTTCGTAACTGTCTCCGGTGTAAGGCTCACTTCAGCTTCGTTTTAACGTCCCATTCTCACTTATTTTAACACAGGTTACTCGACGAGATTACAACCAGGTGGTCTCCGTCGAGTACAGCGCCTTTGGCGACGATGTCACCAAACTGCTCGCCAACAAATGGCAGTCGCGGAACCAGGTCATGATCGACGTCGACGAGGGAGTCAACCAGATCCCTATCATCCCTCAGGAGGAAGACATCCCGATTACCTTTGGCTTCTACTACTCTGAGACAAAGGCGAACTCTGGCTCTCGCATCGTGAAGGACCAGTTCAAGAGCAACAAATTCCGTACCTTCATCGTAAGTCGCATACAGTCGTGTCCTCTGCATACTGACACTGTTTTTCCAGTCGAATAAGCCACTCGATGCGCCCGAGGAAATGCCCGACTACATGACCATCCTCGTACGTCGTTCAATTCGCTTTTCATATTCATTTTCTCACAGTCTCCTCTCAGGTTTTCGTCGAGGATGCCCCAGAAAACCAGCAGGTCGCTGGCGGGCCCGAGTACGACGATCTTGTTCTGACCATCCACATGATGGACGGACTCGAAGTCACCGCTCCAGAGCCCGAGAAGCCCGACACCGGTACCGCTGCCCTCACCCAGCAGGGCAAGCAGGCGATCCAGGACTTCCTCGACCGCTACATTCGCCCAGGCGAGCCGTACCCCTCTCCCCCGCCTCCGTACACCCCGACTCCCGAGCTCGCGGCCTTGCCGGTCGGTATCATCGGTGCTGGTGTGTCCGGCCTGTACATCGCCATGATGCTGGACTCCCTTGGGATCAAGTATGAGATCATGGAGGGCTCCGAGCGCATCGGTGGTCGTCTCTACACGCACAACTTCCCCAAGAACCAGGGCCCGTACCAATACTACGGTAAGCATCCTGCTCGTTAATATTTTCATCACTTTTGCTCACATATCTTTATCATACAGATGTCGGCGCGATGCGCTACCCCGAAACGACTTTCATGAAGCGCACTTTCGACCTCGTACGGAACCGACTCAACATGCCGAACGCATTCATCCCGTACATCCGCGGCTGCGAGAACGCATTCAAATGCTACAACGACATCACCGTGACGCAGAAGGAGGAGAAGGCAGCGAAGAAGGAGGACGACATCTTCAAGGTCTCGATCGCGAACGGCGGGAACGTGCCCCCCGAGTACGTCGCCAAGGGCAGCGGCGCGATGTGGGATGAATGTCTCAAGGATCTGCGCCAACTTTTCGTCGACTATCCGTTCGAAGAGGCGTATAAGAAGCTCATGGAGTACGACGCGTACTCGGTCTCGGGATACCTCACGCAGGTCCAGAAGATCCCTGTCGATGTCACCGACTGGTTCGAGAACTCGGAGTCGCGTACGGGTTTGATGGATGAGTCGCTCACGGAGACCGTTCTCGCGTCGCTCGTGTTCAACGACCCCAACTTCACCACCAAGGGTACAACCATCAACTGGTTCTGTCTCGAGTACGTCTATAAATTGCTTCTGCGCTTAAAAAAATTGCTGACATATATTTCACAGCCGTGGCTCCGAGATCGTGCACAAGGCGATGACGGAGAAGATCAGCACCAAGCCCGTGCTGTACCAGCGCGTAACGGCCATCGAGGAGTCGGACGGCGGGAACAGCGTCACCGTCACCTTCGACGGGCGGCGGAACCCGAACCCAAGCCTCCAGGTGGTGAAGACGCGCAAGTATTCGAACGTCATCAGCACCATGTCCTTCGGGTGTCTCCGCATGGTCGACCTCCGGAAGGCGGGGCTCAACTACGGTCAGCGCAACGCCATCCGCGACCTCATGTATACGCCGTCGATCAAGATCGGCTTGCAGTTCAAGAGCGCTTGGTGGGAGAAGCTCGGCATCGTTGGCGGCCAGTCGTCTACCGATTTGCCCATTCGCGACGCTGTCTACCCCTCGTACGGCCCCGACTCTTCGCACCCCGGCAACCAAAAGTCGAACTGCATGATCGCAGCATACAACGGCATGCAAGACTCGCAGCGGCTGGGCGGACTGATGAAGGGCCGCGACACGCCAGAGGAACGCGTCATGCTCGACCTCGTCATGCGCAACCTCGCACAGCTGCATCGCGTCGACGTCGACTACCTGTGGTCCGAGTACGAGGACTACTACCCGTGGGACTTCAACCGCGACCAGTTCCAGCTCGGCGCGTTCTGCCAGTACGGCCCCGGCCAGTTCAAGTACACGTATCCGTACATGACCCAGCCTGCCGGCACGAAGCAGCGCTTGCACTTTGCGGGCGACGCGACGTCGACGTTCCATGGGTGCGTCTCTTTTTTTATTTCGTCTGTTGGAAATCTTGTATTGACGATTGTGGTCGGTAGATGGGTCGCGGGTGCACTCAACTCGGGGTGGCGCTCCGTCATGGGTATGC
Organism: Bjerkandera adusta; assembly: GCA_027924225.1. NCBI lineage: Eukaryota > Fungi > Basidiomycota > Agaricomycetes > Polyporales > Phanerochaetaceae > Bjerkandera > Bjerkandera adusta. The sequence goes on along the minus strand of BSCZ01001547.1, from coordinate 5,384 downwards.
TCATCGCCCACCCAGAGCTCAACCCGAACAAGAACGAAGACATCATCAAGAAGTTCACCGATATGTGGGGACGCTCCGAGGAGATCGACCGCGACGTGCTCGAGGTCGTCGTCAACCTCGGCAGGACTATGCCGGGCGGGCCCAACGCGAAGCCGTAAATCATCGAAATCGTCGCACTGTACCAGATATCTTTTCATGCTCCGTTGTTGTAACAATACCATTTGCCTAACGTAGCGGCGTGTTCAATGTGTGCACACAAAGAGACCAGCACGCCTAGATATGAAACGTCCATACGTTTAAGCTTGAGAATTATTTACACCCGGGAGACGACATATCCCGACGTGTGCTATCCCAAGTCTCTCCTTCATCGCCTCCCCTATCTCCTTCGCCTCAACCTCATCCCAAGGACGATCAACATAAGCCATAGTTGGATCACAAACAAGATCCAGGCGCTTGACCTTCCGAAGCTGAGAAAGCCAGGCGATACAGGGCTCAAACGTTTGTATCGATTCCATGTCGAGGAACGAGGTGGTAATCGCGACCGTCCGCAAATGGAGGAAAGCAGTTTTGTGAACACGAGTGAGGACGCACGCCCCATGTAGCAACCGACGGCACTGCATGTCTCCCGCGACCACACGCAGAGAAACGAGATTCTTGAGGCGAGCCGCGAAGAACGGCAATCGAGGCTGATAGTAGCGTGACCTGGTATTCTCCCAAGCCTGGATTTCTAACGAAGTGACTGAGTCGAGAGGGTGGTACTCGGTGACAGCTTTGAGCACTTCTTCTCCGACGCTGCAATCAATTTTGCGCCAGGAGACGCGAACGCGGGATTCATCCTCGGAACGGACTGCGCGATGTGTGAACTCGATGCCGTCTGAGTGCTCTTGGATCGTGACCTTTACTGATTGGGCATCGACGAGGATAGTGGGTGGAAGGAGACCTGGGTGGAATAATTGCGCTGGGATGGTAGGCTCGCCTCTCCATCGCTGGGGCCCATCGACCAGGTCGAGGTCAATAACTCGGAGGTCGTCAGAAACGTTTAGCCTGCGAAGAATGTGGAAGAGAAAAGTCTGGGGGAGAGAAAGGCGTAACTCGCGCAAGGACCACAGCGACACCTTCGACTTCTCGTCTACGTCCCCAGGTATATCTTGATGGTCTTGCAGATGCCAGGGCCACGTATCTCGACCGCTCAACGAGAGTTCGAGCTTCTCGAGCGATGGGGAGCTACGGAGAGTTGCGTATAAATCACCGTACAAGAGGTCCCTGTCGGTGAAGCAGTTGGAGAGTTGGAGAGTTGTGAGGTCACGGTAGAGTGTTGTCTTCCATGGAGCACGCAGCATCGTGAGGGCGAGATGACGGAGGTTGGGGGCCTTTTCTTTGACGGCGATTAATTCTGTCGAGACCAGCGCGTTCGTGTCACCGGAACTCTGTGAAAGGGAGAGCGTATGAAGGATGGGTGTTGAGGAGACGACGTTGGTCAACCAGGAGACGAAAGGGAGTTGGTCTGCTAGGGTGAAATCCAACGCGGCCACACAATCAATTTTCTGGCCGAGTAACGCAAGGATCCTTGGCGGCACTGGCACTTTCTGTTCGTTGCTCGTGTATGTCACCCTCTTCGTGCAGCCGCGACTGCGCCTGAAGATCTCCTCGGCCTGGGCGTCGCTCATCCTGGACAAGTCGAGACGGCTCCACATTGCTGCGCGGCTCATCACGATGTCGTGCCAGCGCCAGCAGACCATTAGGAGGCCTTTGGTGCGGGACTGGGCTGCTGCATTCGAATCTCGAGATCCATCATCATGGTGGAGGCGAAAGACGATGGTGAGGATATCGTCCGGTAGTTTATTGATTAAGGCCTCGGGTTTCCCTAGGTACATACTTCCGAAGGGAGGTTGGTTGGGGTTGGTTGTCGGAAAGTAGGGTAGGCCGCGGGGACGTTTCAAAGTCGTGGTTCTTGTTAGCGTTGGAGACGAAGTTATTCGAGGGCTAAGAGCGAGGGCTAAGAGCAGAGGTGAGGGAAAAGACGTTACTGTGGCCCGCTGAAGCTGCACACCTTTATAATTTCGGAAAAGATTGGATTTCTTGAAATATTGGGGAAGACAACGAATCCGCTATTCGTTAGGTACACGCTGGTCTTGCGGTGAGTGGTCAACAATGTAGAAAGGCAACGACGACTCTCGAACGATTTGGCGCTCGACGCGGGAAGCATGCCGGCCAACGCGGAGTCACGACTAAATTGTCTTAGAGCGTACATAGCATCCGGATTTCCGCTGCTGCAATGGGGTCATCTATATTTCGTAGGAACATATGAAGTCGAACACAAGACAGTAGATACTAGCATCGATAGCGGGAGTTGCGGAATGCGTTGACGATATTCATTCGGGAGCGAGTTTACGTTTCTTCGTCACAGGTCCGTCTTCAGACACGCGCTGAGCGGCCATTCTGGTGGTACCAGATTGCCCGTCACGTTCTGCTTGTTGGCCGGTGGATATGCTCTCGAGGATGCGACGCAGTTCTTCAGCATCGACGCCAAATTCAGCCAATTTGAGCTTATCGAGCACAGGACGAAGGCTTGTTGCGGCGAATGAAACAGCTTGAAGGCGTGGTACGACCCTTTGGAAGTCGTATAAGCACAGGGAAAACTGGGAATGAAGCGAGAAAAGAACGTACATGGATATGAGAAGGTCCATCCGACCATCCACAATCGCAGTTTGAAGCACCCTCTCCAAGCGCACCTGGTCCAGGTTCTGTGCTGGATTGGCTGCAATAGAGTCCACGAGGAGGCGTAGTGTAACCGTTCGCAGGTTTTCTAGGGACTGCGCTGCGTGCTGCGTGATCGTCGCGTCTTTGGTCCAGAGTTGCAGGAGTGGCGTCATGAGTTTCTCCGCGCAAGCTTGGGTATCGGGCGGGCTGAGGTCGGCGGTGCATCCTGCAAGCAAATCGACGACGATAGGTATGAAACTTTCGCAGTGTAGTTCAATACATTTTTGAACGCATTTGTGGGGCTGTTGCTCCTCGGGTCCGTAATTACGGAACACGTAGTTTTGCTTAGACACGGCGTCCTGGAACTTATACCTGCGCACGGCAGCCTCGACCAGCGTTGTCACAATTCTGGTCTTTTGCTCGCATTCGGGGAGCGTCGCGCTTTGAAAAACTGCCGTCGCAAAAGCTAGTACATAATTCTCGTACGGAGATGCCTTGACCTTGTCGATCACGCTGCAGGGAGTGGGGTTATGATTGATGGAGAGATCAGAAAACGACGCGCGTACCTATCAGTAAGCATCGAAAGCCCACCAGAGACACCTATGAGTTCAACGAGGCGATCGGTGGCATTCCCTTCTGGGCACAGACGGTCTAAAATGTGTTGCGTTCTTGCCTGGATCCACGTTCTAGCCTCCGCAATTGAAGACGATGTATTTCCTTCGTCTGCGGGATTTGTACTGTTGAGCCACCGGGCGAAGGCGAGCAACTCATCCCCTCTAGACCTGAGCTCGTAATCAGGGTACACATCTAATAGTTTCACAATATTCTCCATTCTGGACCTTGAGTATTAGCACCAATTCTGAATTTGGACCTGCGATAGATGTGGGCGTACTCTGGTCGGATCGCAGGAAACCCCCATTTCTGGATGGCTGGCCATATATTTTCATCAAGCATGTGTGGTCGATAGTGCCGCACGGTTTTCGTCCACTGAGCAAAGTCGTTCCGCGCGACGGCGTCTGCCAGCAACACACCGAAGGCGTCGTGATATACAACCGGGGCTGGGCGGTGATCCCACATCGCAAAACGGCGCGATACAATATCCAGCAGTTCATGATAATGCGCAGAGGGCTCTGTGACTTGACCCACGCGGGCCTTCACTTCCTCGCATGCCTTCGTCCACCCCTTAGTGCCGCTGTAGCGAATCAAATGGTTGTTTTCCTCGGGCCATATAACAAGACCGCTGAGGTTGTATACTGCTCAATTGTGAGTAACATCAACTAGACAACGGACGAGATACGAACATCTGTCCATAGTACAACCCTCCTGATCACAGCGATCAGCATTGACGGTGAGGTACAAAGGAAGAACTCAACATTTCCTGTGTACTCCGTCGATTCTTCCTCATCCGCTGGGACCTTGTCAAGGTTGTATCCGAGATCGTCGGGGATAGTCTCCCTTTTCGAGTCATAGGCCAATTCGTCGACGAGTACGTTCCCTTCAAGGTCGACAAGATGATTAACCCGAGCGCTCTCCGTTCTATGCCATTCGAATGGTTTGTTAAAGGGATCCTCTTGTGCCCAAGAACCGGAGAGATGCAAATCGATATAGGCGAGCCCAATCTTGAATCCATGTCGCTCAGCAGCAGGAAGCAGGTAAGAGAAGCGTTGACCATCGACGCTTTTGAGCGCACTTCCTTTCAAATTAGCGATAGAATATTCGTGTGAGAGTCGATAGATGATCTTCTCCGGCGCACTTGGGTCTGAGCGTTTCCCTTTCCATGATTCAAGAACGCGACTAATATTTTCTGCAAGCAGCTCGTTGTTCTGCAGCGGTGGGCGGAGAGTCTCTGTCGTGCGAATGAGGTTGTACGAGAGCGCGAGGCGATACCCACTCTGGACAGGCTTGATTTCGTGCTTGACGTCAGTGAACCAAGCCATTACATGAGTGACCACCTTGCTCTGCTCGCTGCAGTCGTAGACCCGGGTGATACCATTGTGAGAGATATGCGCATCACCACCCGTGAAAAGAGATGGTAAGACGATGACGATTGTCGCGAACATGCCATCGCTTTTCTCCGAGCTGCGCCGAAGAGGGTTAATTGCACGAGCTATGATGGAGAAGTCGCACGACGTACTCAACGTGAGCAAGAAAGCTGAATTCAGGTAAGTACAGATCGTTCGCAGCATGAAACAGAGACTCACTGGGATCCTTCCTCATACAGCAATAGCTTGTGCAGTTCGCAACGCGGTTCGCATGCATAATAATCCACACCGAGAGCGTCACAAGCTTTTTGAGTCATTTCGCTGATGAATTTCGGCCACTTTGGGTTCTCGAACGTCACCTGTACCCAGAGAGAGAGATGAATAGGGATATTTAAAACGCGGGTACACTCGGTGTCACCTCTGATGCGTTCATCTCCCATGTATCACGGACCGTCTTATCGACTACGGTTCTCTCTCCCATGCCGAAAGGCGCTTGCTGGCAGTTGGCTTTCACAGCGACCGCCTCCCTCACACTGAGAGGAAGCCCGATAGTTCCTAGGCTCTTCAGAGTGAGGAACGGGTTCGGCGCATCCGAAACCTTTTCGTGAAAGGAGAAGCTCCTGTCACGATTGTGACCGGTAGCGCCCAAAGTTTTTCGCACGAACGCTCATCCGTGATCAGAGAGAACGCCCACAGTGCCCA